>JAXQQM020082879.1:0-184163 GCA_034641835.2 Pinus albicaulis
TGCAGAAGAATAATAAAATAACACAACGTTGCAGGTTTTCCCTAGAGTTGGAATTTCCTGGTTATATCTTGTGTTCTATGGTTGATGTGTTTGTCTTCTGATTTATTTTCCATTGTGCATATTAAGTTAGAAAACTCAGTGTTTTTGTGATTTAAGTTTCCAGAATATCAGTTGTTTGTGTTTCTGGTTTTTATACTTCGAAGATTGTGAATCAGTTTACTTGGTTTTAAGGAAATCTAACAAAATCCCAATCGATGGAGGAGATTACATTTAAATCACTAAGGTAAATCATTACGTTTCGTTAGACATTAATCAACTCACTAATAAAAGAATTTTCACTTTAATACTTAACGTTAATTAAACTTTAAAGTGAATTACAAAATAGAAAGGCCCTTTTTGGAAAACCGCCACACATCCAACAATACACCTGAGGGGAAGTTCCTGTTTGATACTACAAACATCAACAGTGTGGACAAAGGAAATGGCTTCAATGACTCCCTGCAAGAACTGATTCATAACAGGCCCAAGTAACAGGATGTTTATCCTACATTTATGGTCTGCCCAATTCACCATCAACTTTGAATTTCTGAACTAGACTTGCTTCTTGAACAAATGCAATATGAGAAGGAAAGAGACTTAACGGAAGCAGGGGCCTTCTGTTAAGAAGATGGAGAGTAGATATGCTTGTAATTTGCAAGTAGAAACGAATGTAACATTTTTGATAAGATCTTTTGGAGGGAAAACCAGTCGAACCGGAGATGCAGTCATGTAATGAATCTAGATTTAGACATTTGAGGGCACATAGTGCATTATTATTACTTCTAGACAAGACTTGCACCCTTTTGAAGAAGAGAACAAATGAAATTGCATAAATTTAGGGGCAGAGACAAATGAAAGACAAATTTATGCTGATGAATATTTATTTTTTCTGAAGATTAGTTTTCCAAAGGATTTTCAGTGAGGGTGGAAGTATACAGAGGTAGGGTTATGGTTATTATTTTTGTGGAAAAAAGGAAAAAAATAGAACTCGAAAAGAATTTAATAGAAATATTGTTTCAACTGGGAAAGTTTGGTGCTTTACTTTCATATCTTCATTTTATGGGAGCCAACTTTACATTTGGCAATCCCACTGACCTAATTTGTTGGACATTAGTAAACATACCATATCGCTTCAGGCGCGTTTGAGGGTTGACTGCAACTTGACTGCAGAAAATTACAGCAGAATTTCTCTCCTTTGACTGAATTTGACTGGACTGTTTTGGGCTGATTTTTTTTTTTTGTAAGCTGAGTAGGACCTTTCATTCATTCAATCAAAAGAGCAGGTTACATCAAGATAGAGCTTTCTAGGCCTCAACCTGCCAACTGGGAAACCAGGTCTGCTGGCCATTAGAAGGTATTATAAGCCAACCAAAAACGGAATGTTTTGAATCTATTAGAGTTGGCTAAATAAGCCTTATTGTCTAAATCCCATAATAACTTTATCGTTCTAAGTCTAATCCTTCCTATCGCTATGCTCATCATCAAAATTAAATAAAAACTAAACAGTTAAACCAGAAAGAAACTAGTCCTCGGAGGACTCTATAGGCGTCGAGTATTTAGCACTGGACCTGGGAATTTCAGAGTGCTGATGCCTCTGGAGAAGCTGCTCAATTCTTCCCAGGAGGGCATTTTTGCTGCAGAAGAATAATAAAATAACACAATGTTGCAGGTTTTCCCTAGAGTTGGAATTTCCTGGTTATATCTTGTGTTCTATGGTTGATGTGTTTGTCTTCTGATTTATTTTCCATTGTGCATATTAAGTTAGAAAACTCAGTGTTTTTGTGATTTAAGTTTCCAGAATATCAGTTGTTTGTGTTTCTGGTTTTTATACTTTGAAGATTGTGAATCAGTTTACTTGGTTTTAAGGAAATCTAACAGAATCCCAATCGATGGAGGAGATTACATTTAAATCACTAAGGTAAATCATTACGTTTCGTTAGACATTAATCAACTCACTAATAAAAGAATTTTCACTTTAATACTTAACGTGAATTAAACTTTAAAGTGAATTACAAAATAGAAAGGCCCTTTTTGGAAAACCTCCACACATCCGACAATACACCTGAGGGGAAGTTCCTGTTTGATACTACAAACATCAACAGTGTGGACAAAGGAAATGGCTTCAATGACTCCCTGCAAGAACTGATTCATAACAGGCCCAAGTAACAGGATGTTTATCCTACATTTATGATCTGCCCAATTCACCATCAACTTTGAATTTCTGAACTAGACTTGCTTCTTGAACAAATGCAATATGAGAAGGAAAGAGACTTAATGGAAGCAGGGGCCTTCTTTTAAGAAGATGGAGAGTAGATATGCTTGCAATTTGCAAGTAGAAACGAATGTAACATTTTTGATAAGATCTTTTGGAGGGAAAACCAGTCGAACCGGAGATGCAGTCATGTAATGAATCTAGATTTAGACATTTGAGGGCACATAGTGCACACATACTTCTAGACAAGACTTGCACCCTTGAAGAAGAGAACAAAATGAAATTGCATAAATTTAGGCAGAGACAAATGAAAGACAAATTTATGCTGATGAATATTTATTTTTTCTGAAGATTAGTTTCTCCAAAGGATTTTCAGTGAGGGTGGAAGTATACAGAGGTAGGGTTATGGTTATTATTTTTGTGAAAAAAAAGGAAAAAATAGAACTCGAAAGAATTTAATAGAAATATTGTTTCCAACTGGGAAAGTTTGGTGCTTTACTTTCTACATCTTGCATTTTATGGGAGCCAACTTTATGATTTGGCAATCCCACTGACCTAATTTGTTGGACATTAGTAAACATACCATATCGTCTAGGCGCAAGCTTTGAGGGTTGACTGCAACTTTGACCGCAGAAAATTACAGCAGAATTTCTCTCCTTTGACTGAATTTGACTGGACTGTTTTGGGCTGATTTTTTTTTTTTGTAAGCTGAGTAGGACCTTTCATTCATTCAATCAAAAGAGCAGGTTACATCAAGATAGAGCTTTCTAGGCCTCAACCTGCCAACTGGGAAACCAGGTCTGCTGGCCATTAGAAGGTATTATAAGCCAACCAAAAACGGAATGTTTTGAATCTATTAGAGTTGGCTAAATAAGCCTTATTGTCTAAATCCCATAATAACTTTATCGTTCTAAGTCTAATCCTTCCTATCGCTATGCTCATCATCAAAATTAAATAAAAACTAAACAGTTAAACCAGAAAGAAACTAGTCCTCGGAGGACTCTATAGGCGTCGAGTATTTAGCACTGGACCTGGGAATTTCAGAGTGCTGATGCCTCTGGAGAAGCTGCTCAATTCTTCCCAGGAGGGCATTTTTGCTGCAGAAGAATAATAAAATAACACAATGTTGCAGGTTTTCCCTAGAGTTGGAATTTCCTGGTTATATCTTGTGTTCTATGGTTGATGTGTTTGTCTTCTGATTTATTTTCCATTGTGCATATTAAGTTAGAAAACTCAGTGTTTTTGTGATTTAAGTTTCCAGAATATCAGTTGTTTGTGTTTCTGGTTTTTATAATTTTCAAGAGGGTGAATCAGTTTGTTTGGTTGTAAGGAAATCTAACAGAATCCCAATCGATGGAGGAGATTACATTTAAATCACTAAGGTAAATCATTGCCATAGACATTAAAAGGCTCACTAATAAAAGAATTTTCACTTTAATACTTAACGGAATTAAACTTAAAGTGAATTACAAAATAGAAAGGCCCTTTGGAAAACCTCCACACATCCGACAATACACCTGAGGGGAAGTTCCTGTTTGATACTACAAACATCAACAGTGTGGACAAAGGAAATGGCTTCAATGACTCCTGCAAGAACTGATTCATAACAGGCCCAAGTAACAGGATGTGTTTATCCTACATTTATGATCTGGCCCAATTCACCATCAACTTTGAATTTCTGAACTAGACTTGCTTCTTGAACAAAATGCAATATGAGATGAAAGAGACTTAATGGAAGCAGGGGCCTTCTTTAAGAAGATGGAGAGTAGATATGCTTGCAATTTGCAAGAAACGAATGTAACATTTTTGATAAGATCTTTTGGAGGGAAAACCAGTCGAACCGGAGATGCAGTCATGTAATGAATCTAGATTTAGACATTTGAGGGCACATAGTGCACACATACTTCTAGACAAGACTTGCACCCTTGAAGAAGAGAACAAAATGAAATTGCATAAATTTAGGCAGAGACAAATGAAAGACAAATTTATGCTGATGAATATTTATTTTTTCTGAAGATTAGTTTCTCCAAAGGATTTTCAGTGAGGGTGGAAGTATACAGAGGTAGGGTTATGGTTATTATTTTTGTGAAAAAAAAGGAAAAAATAGAACTCGAAAGAATTTAATAGAAATATTGTTTCCAACTGGGAAAGTTTGGTGCTTTACTTTCTACATCTTGCATTTTATGGGAGCCAACTTTATGATTTGGCAATCCCACTGACCTAATTTGTTGGACATTAGTAAACATACCATATCGTCTAGGCGCAAGCTTTGAGGGTTGACTGCAACTTTGACCGCAGAAAATTACAGCAGAATTTCTCTCCTTTGACCGAATTTGACTGGACTGTTTTGGGCTGATTTTTTTTTTTTTGTAAGCTGAGTAGGACCTTTCATTCATTCAATCAAAAGAGCAGGTTACATCAAGATAGAGCTTTCGAGGCCACAACCTGCCCACTGGGAAACCAGGTCTGCTGGCCATTAGAAGGTATTATAAGCCAACCAAAAATGGAATGTTTTGAATCTATTAGAGTTGGCTAAATAAGCCTTATTGTCTAAATCCCATAATAACTTTATCGATCTAAGTCTAATCCTTCCTATCGCTATGCTCATCATCAAAATTAAATAAAAACTAAACAGTTAACAGACAAAACCAGAAAGAAACTAGTCCTTGGAGGACTCTATAGGCGTCGAGTATTTAGCACTGGACCTGGGAATTTCAGAGTGCTGATGCCTCTGGAGAAGCTGCTCAATTCTTCCCAGGAGGGCATGTTGCTGAATATGAAACTGCAATAGCTAAAAGTCTTTTTGAATTTCCTGGAGGGAAGGGTCGATCTGCATGAAATCAAAAGTATGCATTATGGCTTTGGCCACCAGATTTTTCATCATCCACTATAGATGGATGGTTTGCTTGTATTGGGAGACTATGCCTCTAGTATTGCCTGGGGTGGGAACTACAAGTTCACAGTCCAAATCCGTTTCTTCTTCCTCTGCTTGGCGAGTGAGAGCCTCTTCGCACCCCGAAATGATCATTTTGACTTGTTTCAGGATCTCCTTCACATAGGCATGTGTTGCATCTTTGTTATGCTTGGCTTGAGTTTTACGGCCAGATCTTCTAGGTGGCTGGGAGGAGGGCTCGCCCTTCTCCTTATGAGCACCGCGCTTCCATGTTTGTTGGCGACATTCGACCCCCGCTTCTTCCTTGATTTCCTTTGCATGCGCCATCGACACTTGGGGGACTGTAAGGATTCAACATTCCTAAATAAAACAAACTCTTTTCCACTTGAAAAAAGTCTAGACTCTGCTCCTGAGACATGCCTCTTTGACAGGGGTCAAAAGTTAAAACCACACACAAACGTGAAGCAGCATCAGTTTTCCATAAATTATGAAACGGGTACTTCCTTCTCACACGACAATGTTGCTTTCGAACTATAATCAAAGGGGAGGTTTGAAGCCTGGTTCTACCAGGCATCTCAGACATATCTCCATAAGCATTTTCCATAATCTCACCGCTCACCAAAGAGAGTCGACGACTGTGGGTCATGATCATAGTATTATCCACAGAACTAACAAGCGGGTCATAACTATTCCTCCACCCCTCGATATGGGTGTCAAACCCTGCGAATTCAGGGTTGCTACAGGCGTAACCCTCCCAACCCAAGGCTAAGACTCCCATTTTCTGGAGCATGATGTCGGAGAGAATTGAAATCGACTCTGTCAACCCAATTACTACAAAGAAATAACACCCTGCAGGACGCCAAAAATGTAGGGAAGTCGGTATGACCGACAGACTGTTCCAATAAATTGAGGAAATGACCAATTTACCTACAATCTCCATGTTATTGTGACAGAAAAACGAGAAGGAGAATATCACATACCCTAGAGTTGTCGAGCTGCGTCTGCCTGTGGATTGCCAAGCGCTCCTGTCTGCTACCTGCTAGCAACACACCACCCGCGAAATGTTGCTCTGGCTAAATCAAAACATGTTTATAACTATATTACCTCAAGTCGTCTCATGCTCCGGACCATATTCCAATTGCCTTGATGATGGCACACTCCAACATTCATTACTCCTGCTCGCACGCAACCAACATCGTCATACCTCCCATTCCATCTGCCGCTGGCCTAACCGGCTTGCTGTCCGACAGGCTTCTACTTAATTGCTTCCATCCTGATCCTCAACCATATCGCACCTCGATCGGGGTTGTTTTGGGCTGATTTTGACCAACAAGGAATGTCGAGTTTGACTATGGTTGACCAAGCTCAAGGAGGCAAGTTTGACAGATGCGTTGACCATCTTTGACTTTTTGGTTAGGGTTGATTTGATTGTAGTTGACTGCAGATTTAGACAGGGTTGTTTTGACTTGAATTTGGCAAGTTAATTTTGACTTTTGTACTCTCTCTCTGTGCTGAACATTTTGATATAATAATAAGAAGACTTGATCAAAGGGATTTCGCCACATTGGGGTTTTTCCCTTGCATCTGCCAAAATTGGTGTCCTCTTGTCTTAGCTTATCTTCTGGGTTTTATTTTATGTTCTATCTTTAGTTACTGTCAATGTGATTTATGGTTAATGTGTTTGTTATTGGAAAACTAAATTAGAAATTGTCATTGGGCTGCTAAGGAACATTGAAGTAATTGTTCTAAGCATAAAACATACCATTTTTAACTAAAAGTAACATGGTATCAGAGACCAGGTGAAGACAAAGCCCTAGCAGGAGAGAGAAAAGAAATCACTAAGAAAGATTTGTTGGACAAGTCTATTAGACTAATGGCAACTACATCTTACTTCAAATATGAGGATAAGCTCAAGGACAAATCTGACTATCATGCATGCAATATGACATTGGACTTATCTTTGGAAGAGCATGATGCCATGGACTATGTGCAAGGAAAAGTGGTGGAGCCTCCTTCAAATGCACCTGTTGCTACAAAGCCCAAGTACAAGAAAGGTGAGGTTAAAGCTAAAAGAATTATCATAGACTCCATTCAAAAGAATTTGGTTGCCTATATTTCTGATTGGGGAACATCTAAGGAGATGTGTAATACTCTGATTGGGATGTTCAAAGTAAACAGTGCCAATCAAATCCTCTTTCTCAAGAACGAGTTGAAGGACATCAAAATGGACAAAGGAGAGCCTATCCAATCTACTTCATGAGGTTTACAGAAATCAAGAATGACCTTATATCTATTGGAGAAGTTGTTGCCAACAGGGAGATCACTCTCATCGCTCTTGGAGGTCTTACAAGAGCATGGGATGTGTTTAACACCACCATTCTCAACAATGACACAATTCCTAGTTTCGATGAATTATTGGCTGGATGCACTCAAGAAGAGACCAGGATGATGGAGAGAGACAAGCCTTCAAATGGAAATGAATCTACTGCTTTCTCTGCTCATGCTAAGAGGAAGAATAATGTTGGTTCAAAGAGACAAGGTCAAGGATTCAAGCAGGGATTGAAAGAAGGAAGAAAAGGAAGGTGCTACAATTGCAACAGGTTTGGCCATTATGCTAGAGAGTGTCCTCATAAGAAGGACACTCCACGAGATGACGACAACAACAACAACAACCACAAAGGCGATGGCAATCAAAGGAACAACAAGTTCAACAATAAAGGAAAGAGAAATGCTCCTGTTGCTCGATATGGAAATGGTCGACCTCCCTGAAGGAAGATAAGTTAGAGGTATGAGGAAAGTAATGTTGTAGAAAAAAAAAGGAGTTTTAGCTAATTTCTGCTCTATCTACTGCCTCTCCTCTGGATACTTTGGATCAATGGTTGATTGATAGTGGAGCCTTAAGGCACTTCATTGGGTACAAGGAGGTCCTCTCAAATTTGATTGAAAAGAAGACTAATTTGGAGATCATACTTGGAGACAATGCACCCTACCCCGTGAAAGGGATAGGGATTGTCACTCTTCACTTAAATCAAGGTCAAACCATTCATCTACAAGAAGTATTGTATGTACGTGATTTGAAGAAGACCTTGGTGTCTATTTCTGCAATGGAAGATAAAGGCTTCAAGGTAGCATTCACTGATGGAAAGAAATGTATTTGGCAAAGAAACCCTAAAGATGCATTTACACTTGGATTTAGGGTTGAAGGTCTTTATCAAGTTGGAGGAAGTCATTTGGGAGCTTTGACTTGCGATACTTCTCTTCAATCTGAATTATGGCACCATAGATTTGCTCACCTTCATTACAAAGCCTTACCTGGGGTAAGGAAGATGGTCACAGGTATATGCTCGATTTCAACATGAATCATGAAGGTGTTTGTCAAGGTTGTGCAGCTGGGAAACTTACAAGGGGACCCCATTCCCTTCAAGTGAATGTCAAACTGCTGACATTCTTCAATTTGTCCATTCTAATCTATTTGGTATGTTGCCCGTAACATCATTAGGAGGATACTTATACTATGCAATTTTTGTGGATGACTTATCTTGCAAAACGTGGATCTATTTCTTGAAGAAGAAGGACAAAGTGTTCAAGTGGTTTTGTTCTTTCAAATTCTTGTTGGAAAATCAAATAGGGAAGAAGATCAAAATATTGAGGACCTATAATGGAACTGAATATGAGTCAAACGAATTCAATGACTTTTGCAGAGAAGCTGGCATTAAGAGGGAAACCACCACTCCATGCACTCCTGAGAAGAATGGAGTTGTTGAAAGGAAGAATCGAACAATCATAGAAGCCACCCATGCCATGCTCCATGACCAAGGCCTACCGAAGTTCTTATGGGGAGAAGTTGCCAATACTATCGTATATGTTCAAAATAGGGGCCCACATCAAGCATTGGATTTCAAGATACCCGAAGAAGTTTTCACTAGTAAGAAACTTGATGTTTCTCATTTTAGAATATTTGGTTGTCCCTTGTATTTTCATGTGCCTAAAGAGAAAAGAAAGAAGTTAGAAGCATCTGGGAAGAGAGGTACATTTGTGGGCTACAGTGAAAAATCAAAGGCATATAGAATCTATGTGTTCGGCAAAGAGAAGTGGAAATAAGTTGTGATGTCACTTTTGATGAAGATTCTACCCTTGGGAAAGCCAAAGATCTCTCTAGGCTAAGGAAGGACAATGATGATGTTGCAGGAAAGCAGGATGAACCTCCGACAAATGAGTCGATGTCCAATGTTGAAGGTCCGATGGATCCCATTGATCCACTTCTCGGTGATCCCTCTACCTCAAGGAAAAGACCTTTGTGGCTCAAAGATACTCTCGAAGTTGCTAAAAGACATATTGCTCCAAGGGGGACATTTCGTGAAAGTAAGAAGTCGAACAGGTATCAAGGGTACTTAGTTGCTATCAGTATTATTGTTCAATATAGGCCATGTAGATTCGAAGAAGCTGTAAAAAACCAAGTATGGAAGGATGCGATGAATGAGGAGTACGAATCAATCATGAATGATGTCTAGGACGTGGTTCCTAGACCTAAGGACATATATGTGGTCACTTCTAAATGGCTTTACAAAATCAAACATGGAGCTAATGGGAGTGTTGAAAAATATAAGACCAGGTTTGTTGCTCTTGGCTTCTCTCAAATGGAAGGAGTGGACTATGACGAGATATTTGCACCAGTTGCTTGATATACCACTATTCGATTGATTATAGCTCTCACTGCCTCTCAAGGATGGAGCCTACAACAAATGGATGTTAAGATTGCCTTCTTGCGTGGCTCGCTTAAGGAGGAAGTCTACATGGAACAACCTCTGGGGTTCGAAGTACAAGATCAAAGGACACACGTGTGTAGGTTGAAGAAATCCCTCTATGGGTTGAAGCAAGCCCCTAGGGCTTGGTATGATAGGATTGATAGCTATCTTATGAAGTTGGGTTTTACAAGGAGTGAAGTTGATCCTAACCTATACTTCAAGGTTGAAAAGGACATGCCTCTCATTCTGGTCCTTTATGTAGATGATATTTGTTTGATAGGTGCAATTTCTCTCATTTATCAATGCAAGAGTGAGTTGGCTTCCAAGTTTGAGATGAACGACTTAGGTCTGATGCACTACTTCCTAGGCTTGGAAGTCTGGCAAAAGCCAGGTGAGATTTTCCTTTCTGAAGGAAAATATATTGTGAAGTTGCTTGAAAGATGTGGGATAGTGGATTACAAGTCTGTGTCTACTCCTATGGAACTCAACTTCAAGAAGCTATGTGGAAGTGTTGTTGGGCCCGTTTTTGCAAATCCTTCCGAATATTGACAACTTGTGGGGGCCTTGATGTTCTTGGTAGACTCTTGTCTAGACATATGCTTTGTTGTGAATACATTGAGTCAATTTATGGTCGAGCCTAATCACATACATTTGATTGATGCTAAGAATCTCTTGAGATATCTCTGTTGCACAATCAACTATGCACTGAGATACACAGCCGGGAATTTGAGGCTACTTGGATATATTGATGTTGACTAGGCTAGCGGTGTGGTGGATCGTAAAAGCATGTTTGGATGTTGCTTCTCATTGGGGTTTTCTTCAATTTATTGGATGAGAAGGAAGAAAAAATCGGTTTCTCTAAGCACCGCCGAGGTCGAATACATTGTTGCTAGTATGGTCTGTTGTTAGGTTGTTTGGTTGAGGAAGTTCTTTAGTGAGCTATTTGAGCACGTGCTAGCTACCATTGTGATCTTTGCGACAACTAGAGTGGGATTCACCTTTCAGAGTATCACGCGTTCCACGACCGCTCCAAGCACATTGATATCAGGTACCACTTTATTTATAATTGATGAGTAGTTCGCAGACATCCTCACGAAGCCCTAGGGAAGGTTAAATTCTTAGCCTTCAGAGAGAGACTTGGAGTCGTTGAAAGACCCTCATATGAGGGTCCCGCTTGAGTTGGACATTGAGCTCTGGGAGCTCCTGGGGGCTTATGGTACTTCTTGGAGTTATGAGCAACCATAGGGTGAGTGGTTCACCTTCCCCTATTGGTGCGTTGTGTACAAGGTGAGTGGTCAACCTTCCCTTGTGTTAGCCCATGATGGTTGGCATATGTGTAGGGTGAGTGGTTCACCTTCCCTTATGATTGACATATGCATAGGATGAGTGGTTCACCTTCTCCTATGGCATATGAGCAGGATTAGTGGTTCACCTTCGGCTGCTGATGCCCCAACATACATCCTACCCATGTAGTCCAGGACTCATGGGAAGTACCTATCATCTGGCCAATGAGTTGGGAAAAGTGGATAAGGACTATAGCACTACCGATGGATGCATCATGTACTGTCGTATTTCCTATGTCTAGGATGCATGGTGTTCAACAACTTGATTTGGGATCAAGATTGATTGAGGTTCTACCTCTGGACTGACTTCTGTCAGTGGAGAGTGGTAAGGTTTTTAATTCACTCTCTATCGATTCTTCTTCATTATTCATATTAGTGTTTAGCAAAGCAGAGATGAGATGAGATACAAAGATGGTTCATGACCACAGGGTGGCATGATGATCGATGATGATGGATGGATTGACAGGTGGAATTCTCCCTAGTTAAGAGGGAGTGTTAAAATTGAAAACTAGGGCCAAATTCCATGTTGGGATAGCTCATTTGATGGAGATGATTATTGCATTAAATTCCTCTTTTCGAGAGGACCAACATTGATATAAAGATCACCCAATTTGGACAAGCATAAGTGTTTTTTTGAATTTATGCCCACACATGTGCAAATTGTTCAAGTCGGCCACATCATCATGTAGGCTCATGAAGCCCAATGGACATGACTCTACACCCCTAACGAATTGTATAAATTCAATGACCTCTCACCTCATTTGTCATCATCATCACTCAAGCGTTCTCTCTACTCTCATATGTTCGTACAACGTTGGGCATTCTCTCTCTCTCCCAAGTGTGGCACAAGGAGGTCGAATTACAAGACAATTGCAAGCCGAAAATCTCAAAAATTTCTCCAGTTTGACCAGCATTGACTTTGACTTACTGGGCATCCTTTGACTGTGATTTTGGAGGATTTTTCTTTCTTTTTAGGCCACATTTATGGACACAGAAATCAAGGGAATCAGGGCACTTTGACCAACGTCGACTTCTGGTTGACTGCAACTTTAATTGCAAAAAATTACAACAAATTTTCTCCTCCTTTGACCAAATTTGATTGGATTGTTTTGCGCTGATTTAGACCAACAAGGAAGGCCGAGTTTGACTGTGGTTGACCAAGCTCAAGGATGCAAGTTTGACAATTGTGTTGACCATCTTTGACTTTCTAGTTAGCGTTGATTTGATTGCAGATTTTGACAGGGTTGTTTTGACTTGAATTTGGCAAGTCAATTTTGACTTTTGTATTCTCTCCCTCTGCTGAACATTTTGGTATAATAATAAGAAGAATTGATCAAAGGGTTTTCCCCACATTGGGGTTTTCCCCAGGCATCCGCCAAATCTGATGTCCTCTTGTCTTTTGCATTTTATTTTATGTTCTATCTACAGTTATTGTCATTGTGATTTATGGTTAATGTGATTGCTATTGGAAAACTAAATTGGAAATTGTCATTGGGATACTAAGGAACATTGAAGTAATTGTGCTAAGCATTGAGCATGCCATTGTCAACTAAAATTAACAATATTCTTGTACTCTCTATCTCATGCATGGTTCACCATCCTTGTTGTCAATTTTAGTTGTTGATGTCCTCTTACCCAATTATGTTCAGTTAATTCTTTATTAATTATACAAATTGCTTTGTTTCTTGTCTTCCACGTGGACTTCTTCCTGTTTAATTTTTGTCATGTTGAATATCTTTTCCATAGTAGTATCTTCACCTTTGGCTTTAGAAGAATCACATTTTTCTCTTTGTCCATTTGCCATGATCTCTTTGGAAGTATTTCCATTTGTTATGTCCTTTTGACATATGATGCCATTTTGTTAGTCTCATTTTCATATGTTACTCCAAACTTCAATGAATTTACTTGTCATTTCCAACCAAACACATCACTTGTATGTTGTCAAAAAATGCAGTTCTTATGCCTTTCATTATGCCATCCTCTTCAAAAGTATGACGTTGAAGCATTCCATCTCACCATTGCTATAAATATTCTCTAAGCCTTTTTCATAGGAATTCTTATCATCTTTGTCTTGCATGTTATCCTTGTTAGACATGACATTACTACTGTGCATAATTTTGTGATGATTTGTGCTATTCTTAAGATCTTGGAAATCTTCGTTTAAGGTGCTTTCTTTGACATTTAATCCATCTTTAACATGGAAATATTTTTCAATATAAACGTTTTTCTTAGCCTCCCATACTTAAGCTGGCTTTATGAGGTAGGTTCTCTTCGTGCTGCAAGTTGTCTTCCTGGGGTAGCTTGTCCTTGGGGTTGGTTGTTGTCATGAAGTAGATTATTCTACTGTGGTAGAATTTGGGTAAGATGCCCTTATGAGGGACGTTGTCCTCCAAGGGCATGTTATCCTTATGATGTAGGTTTCGCTCATAAGAGGGGTCATCCTAGTTCTATAAGGTATATTTGACATTTAAGCCATATGCAACATGTAAATAGCCTCCCATGTTTGTGTTGGCATATGTTGTTGCCCTGTCCTCCTATGGTAGATTATTCTTGTGGGGTATCTGGCATAATGAGGGAGGTCGTATTCCTATCGTAGGTTATCCTTATTAAGTAGGCTCCCCTCATGAGGGAGGCTACTCTTTTGTGGTAGGTTGTCCTTAGGTGATAGGATTCTCTTGTGAGAGAGGCTATCCTTGTTTTATAGGGTGTCCTCATGGGGTAGGTCATCCTTGTGGTGTAAGGGTGTCCTAATGGGACATGCCAAAAACTGTTCTTGTGACAAAGGCTATCCTCATGTATTAAGAAGTCTTAATGGGGCACAACAACCTCTTGTGGTAGGTTATCCTTATTAAGTAGGCTTCCCTCATGAGGGAGGCCGTTCATGGAACGAAAAAAGTTCGTGCCTCAAGTCAAATACTCTAGAAGACTTGGAATATGAGGATCTCCATTGAGATATATATATATATATATATATATATATATATATATATATTAAGAAGTATGAATAAGAATGATTGATGATGTTACAAATGAGGCCTGCTTATATACCTAGATAGGTGCCTCTTCACGAAAGGTCATGTCCCATTAGACATGCCTCTTTAGTACACTTACTAATTAATTATCATTATTTATGATTATTATCTTTTACATTACTTTCTATATATTTTATTCATAACATGTTGGAAATGTTGGCATTGATGGCAAAGGTAAAGACAGGAGCAACACCTAAACTATTCATAATGCATGAGACATGAAGAAGAGGCAGTTTTAGAAAAGCTTCAGGAGCAAGGAGCAACATCAGACAAGGAAAAGAGGCAGGCTAGGTAGTTGAAGGTCAGCGGAGAAGAATAGAGGAAGAGTACATTTACAGAGACAAAGCAGCAGTATTGAAGCAGAAACAAGCAGTGAATCAGTGGGCGCAGACTTGCATAGACCTGCATAAACCTGGGGAAGAGTTAGGGATAGAGTAATGTAGCAAAAGGCCATCAGATTGAAGATGTGGCCAGCTAGAAGTTTTGAAGTGAGCGCATGAAGAACCTGTATGGTTAAATCCGTGTTAAGGACTTGATAGATGAATGTGTGTGAACCTACGCTCTCTACGTATAATTCAAAGGTGTTTAGTCTGTATGAGAATCTGAGGAAGGTCGACTTATAGTTGATGGTTATAATACAGGGAAGGATTGTTATATGCGCCTGTGTAGAATTAAATTAATTGCGTTCATGTTCTCTATTGAAAGCGTATGATACCTTGTGTTAAGGAACTATGAATAAAAATGAGTCGTTGGTAATTACAGTATGAACCAAGAGGCTGTGTTGAGTAACTGCACATGAAAGGCGGAGGAACCTGAGCGCAACGAAATAGAGCGTTGATGAATAGAACCTGGAAGGGAAAAGGTGGAGTGTAGAAGAAGGGAATAACATGGAACTCGGAGTAAGCAACGGAACCACGAGGAGGAACAGTGAACAGTAACGGTGGTTTCTGGTATTCATCGCACCACCCGTATACAGAGAGTGGTATTAGACGAGTTGCGAGCGATTCCATAGAAAGCTCGACGCGTGTCCCCGGGCGAAATAGGAAAACCACCGTCTAAAGTGTGCCATCGCACGTTATAGTTCGTACCAAGACGTCGAGCGATATTGTGATGAGCCATCGATTTGGGAAGGGGCCATCGAACGGTGATCGCACGCTGGACTTGCCCGAAGTTTAATAAAAGAGCCCGGATCATATCGACAACGATCGACGGTGTAGATTCATTGCAGGTGGGGTCCGGAGCCAAGATTTATTATACGGTTATGTGTTTAAAACAGAGCGTCGGATTTAATATAAAGTGCAAAGGGTTATAACTTTAGTCCTAAGGTTCGGAGATATATATATATATATATATATATATATTATGAGGAAACCATGAGCATATAAGAATTTATTTATGTTAATATATATCGAATGTTGATGCGTTGGGGTTTAAGCCAAAGTCAAGGATACTATGCAGCATTTCGAAACATTGGGTAGAAAAATTTACAATATATTGGTATATTATGCTGTGAGCTAATATTACAGTTGTTCTAAATCAAGCATATAAGTGCAAAGGCCCGAAAAGTTGGAGATGCATGGTTATATGCATAGAAAGAAAAATTGGGTTAAGTACTAAATTGAGTGCAGGAGATTTTATGTGCAAGTAAGTTTTAATTATTTAAATTGCTAGCCCAGAAAATGGAGTATTGAAATTGCCCGGATCAACAGTTGGATTGAGTACAAATTTGCTGTATTCATTTTATATGCACACAGAAAGAGGAAGCATGAGGCCTGACAGAGGTAAACGAAAATTGTAGAGTTAAAGAGATGTACAGCAAAGGGATTCAAAAGTGCAGTGAACAGGTGAAATATGCAGATGATAGTAAACAAAGAGTATGCAGAACAACTTCTTAACAGCAGTAGAAAAAGACAAAATCCAGTAAAGCCAAAGTTCAGAAGAAGAGTTGAATGATATTGAAATGTGTAACTAAAAATGTAAATATTTTTGTTGTTTATATTGTTTGTGATGCAAAGGCAAGTATCCTAAGGAAAAGACAAAATCCCACTGTAGCATGGAAATTTGTACATATTGTTGTAATTTTAAAAATGAGTTGGATAAAGGAATAAGAAGACAAAAGCCAAAGAGTCATGACTGTTCACTCCAAATTCTTTATGAAATACAAACAGTCATGTGAGGAACCCTATATATAATATCAAATTGTTATGCACAAGGGTTTTTTTTTAGAGTAAATCTAGAGAAGGCAGAATATAGAAGTGTGAGGCAGAGAATATTAAGAGAAGAAGAACAGAAAGAGAAGCTACAGAACATAGCTGATATCTGAGGTAAATCAGCAAATATTCAGTTTGATAAATTTGAGGAAGTTGGAGCTTCCCTATCAAGTTGTAGCTTGATAGCTATCATTTGTAGCTGACTGAGGTTGGAGCCTCCTGTAGGTTGGTGCCAGTAGAAAATTGAAGGGAGTTTGTGCTTCCTTGCAAGTTGTAGCTTGCAGAATTGAGGTTGGAGCCTCCTGTAGGTTGGTGCCTGCAGAAAAACAGTGGTGAGAGGGAGTTGGAGCTTGCCTTTGCATCACAACAATAATAAGATGTGGTTTTCTCCCTTTATGGGTTTCCACTTATATCTGGTGTCTTTGTGCATGATGTTTATGTGTTGACTTGATTTATATCATCTGCTTAATACCTACTGCTCTCATATTAAGTCTGCTGTTATATTATATTAATACTTGCTGTTCACATTCTAAGATTACTCACATATTAAGTTGGACATGAAATGAAGGTGTAAATAAGGTTTAATAAAAGGTTTAAAAGATTATGAATGTAACTACTTGGAAATATAGCAACCTATGAAATGAGGCTCCCACAGAAGAAGCCAAGTACGAGGGAAGAAGCCTTTAAAACATAAAAGAAGAAAGAAGAAGTGGGAGACATATGCTCTTGCTCGGATGAAGAAGAGGCAAAGTTTGTTAAGAAACTGGATAGAGGCTCAGGTAAATACAAAGGTAAACTCCCCTTCAAATGCTTTAACTGTGGAAGAGTGGGACACTATGCTGCTAAGTGTCCTCACAAGAAAGTAAGGAATCAGGCTCAAGAGTCAGAGAAAAATAAATCAAAGAACTGGAAGAAAGGAAAGAAGTTCAGCAGAAAATCCTTCTATGCTCAACAAGACAACAATACATCTAAAGATTCAGATGAATCCTCAAGTGAAGAAGGAACCTCTGAATTCCTATTGATGGCCATAGAAGAACTTGAAGGTCTCTTGCTAGAAGATGAAGAAGAAGAAGGTGAAGTCGACCTTGAGGGGGAGCTAAGAAGTGCTCTAGAAGAGATTGATAGACTCAAGCTGAAATGCAGAAAACAAAAGGACATTCTCCTCAAGTATGTACGAGAAGAACAGAATTCATAAGTCCTTATGCAGCTAAAGATAGAGCTTGAAGAAGCCAAGAATATAGAGGACCTGCTACTTAAGCAAATCAAAGAAAAAACTCAGGAACAAGAAAAGTTGGAAGAAGAAGTAGTATGTCTCAGGAAGAAATTAGAAAATGCTCAAAGGAAAGTGGCTATAAACTCTTCTCAAACAACAAGCGCTAATAAGTTGAATGAAATTATTGTTGCTCAAAGATCCCCTATGATAAAAACTGGAATAGGTTATGAAGGAGAATCAATTAAAGGCAAAGAAAAGGTTGACAGAGAGATTATTTTTGTAAAAGAAAAGAAGAATGATGAAGCAGCTCAAACAATTCCTACAAAATAATAAACCTGTAATAAGGAAGACAGAGATCAGAAGAAACCACCAGTAGCAAAGAATTTAATAAATAATAAGAGCCCTGAGTATGTAAAATTTGGAAACCATCAAAGGATATTCTTCCCTCCTATGAAGAATGCCACCTGTTATGCTTGCCACAAGCTGGGACACATTGCTGCATATTGTCATGCAAGGAGGAGTAACTCAAACCAGCAAAAGATGCAAACATTGAAGAGACTGCCTCAAGCAAACAAATGGAAGAGACAACCTTACATCAGGTATGCAAATAATTTTTATGGTTACTGCTTTTATTGTAAGGAATTTGGTCATAAAATCATTGAGTGTAGAAAGTATGGACAAAGATTGATGTTTAACACCTTAAGAAGGTTTATGAATCAAATAAATTTTGTTCATACTCATAATTCTACAAAAATTATGATCAAATGTTGTGTATGCAATCAAGTTGGACATATACCTTCCAAATGTCCTCTAAGAAGATGGAGGTCATCACCTCACAAAAGATACAAAACAAAAGGGTACCTCCAATGGATAAAGAAGGTGAATAAGTGTGACCTGGCTCTAACTGCTCAAGATCTGAAAAGTCAATGGTATTTGGACAGTGGTTGCTCTAAACACATGACAGGAGACAAAAGTAAGTTTATAACTCTTGATGAAAAGAAATCTGGCAATGTTACTTTTGGCAATGATAAGTCAGGAAAGATCAAAGGAAAGGGCTCAGTCAGCATAGACAATGGCAGAGGAAAGGCCCAAGATGTACTATTTGTAGATGGGCTGAAAGAAAATTTACTGAGTGTCAGTCAGATGTGTGACAAAGGTTGCAAAGTTCTATTTAGAGCACAAGACTGTGAAGTCAGATCAAGCACCACAGGTAAGACTCTACTCAAAGGTGTTCGAACAGAAAGCAATGTTTACATTGTGAAAGAGGAAGATGAAGTATGCCATCTTAGCAAACTTGAGGAGTCATGGTTATGGCATAGGATATTGGGACATCTCAGCTTCGATCATATCATCAGATTGAGCAAGAAGAAAGCTATCAGAGATATGCCAGAAATAAAAAGGCCTTCAAATACCATATGCAAATTGTGTCAATTGAGAAAATAGACCCGAACATCCTTTAAATCTAAAGATGAGTTATCAACAAGAAGACCACTCCAGCTTATGCACATGGACCTGTGTGGACCTGCTAGAACTAAGACACCAAGTGGAGAATCCTACTTCATGCTAATAATATATGATTTCTCCAGAATGACATGGGTTTCTTTTCTCAAGAATAAATCGAAAGCTCTGGACAAATTCAAAATATTTAAAGCATTAGCAGAAAATCAGACAGGATGCAAGCTAAAATTCATCAGATCAGACAGAGGAGGTGAATTCATTGATTATGACTTTGCTGACCTATGCAATGAACATGGAATAAAACAACAATTCACCATTGCAGGAACACCTCAGCAGAATGGAGTAGCAGAAAGACAAAACGGATCTATTCAAAAAAATTCAAGAGCCATGATACAAGAGAATAATATTGCTCAAACATTCTGGGCAAAATCAGTGCACACAACAGTAAATAGCCTTAATAAAGCTCACTTAAGGCCAAGCAGTGACAAGACTCCCTAAGAATTATGGCATGGAAAGCCAACTTCAATCAAACACTTCAAAATATTTGGTAGCAAGTGTTACATAAAGAATAATGATGAAAATATTGGAAAATTTGATGCAAGAGTAGATGAAGGAATATTTCTAGGATATGCATCCAAAAGCAAAGGGTACATGTGCTACAACAAGACTCTTCGGAAAATAGTAGAAAGCATTGATGTAATATTTGATGAAGAACTTCAAAACAATACAAGAGATACTGACTGCCACAACCCATCAGATAACCATGAAGAAGAAGGCCAGAATGATGATGAAACAAGAAAGACTACAGAAAATGAAGAGTTGAGCTCGAAAGCCCCCTCAAGATACACTCAGAAGAATCATCCCAAAGATCAAATCATAGGAGATAAGAAAGCAGGGGTCCAGATAAGAAGGCAGCTAATAGAAAAAACTAAATAAGTGTACATAGCCATGTTGTCACAAATAGAGCCAAATAAATTTGAAGAAGCCATCAAGGACAAGTCTTGGGTAAAAGCAATGAATGAGGAATTGGACCAAATTGAAAAGAACAATACCTGGGAACTAGTTCCTAGACCAATTGAGAAAAATATCATTGGTTCAAAATGGGTATTCAAAAACAAAATGAATGAGCAAGGACAAGTAATCAGGTATAAAGCCAACCTGGTCTGCAAAGGATATTCACAAGTCGAAGGACTTGATTACGATGAAACATTTGCCCCTGTAGCCAGAATGGAAGCTATCAGAATGTTCCTGGCATTTGCATGCTACCAAAACTTCAAAGTATATCAAATGGATGTAAAATCTGCATTTCTAAATGGAGACTTAGAAGAAGAAGTCTACATGGAACAACCAGAAGGCTTCTCATTGACAGACAAAGAAAACTATGTGTGCAGACTGAAGAAGGCTCTATATGGACTGAAACAGGCTCCTCGTGCTTGGTACTCAAGACTGGATAAATATTTGCAAAAACAAGGCTTTAAGAGAGGTGGTGTAGACAACAATCTATACATAAAAGCCCATGAAAATGAACTCCTGATTGTTGTAGTATATGTTGATGACATTATGTTTGGAAGAAACAGAGAAGAACTAGCAAAAGGGTTTGCTGATGAAATGAAAATAGAGTTTGAAATGTCTATGATTGGAGAGCTTAGTTTCTACTTGGGACTGCAAATTCAGCAAAAGAACACAGGTACATTCATTTCACAAGAAAAATACTTAAAAGAAATGTTGAAAAAGTTCAAAATGGAGGACTGTAAACCTGTGTCAACTCCCATGATCACGGGATGCAAGCTGTGTGCTGATGATGGATTTGTTGATATAGATAAAAAAAATTACATATCCATGATAGGAATTCTGTTGTATCTGACTGCATCAAGACCAGACATCATGCTAGCAGTAGGACTAGTGGCTAGATATCAGGCAGCACCTAAACAAAACCATCTTCTGGCAGTAAAAATAATATTCAGATATCTACAAGGAACAACACGGTATGGACTTTGGTATCCTAAAGGAAAAAGCTTCACTTTGACAGCATACACATATGCATATTGGGCCAGCTGTGTGGATGATAGGAAAAGTACAAGTGGAGGTGCATTCTATCTAGGAGAAAGTCTGGTAGCATGGTTAAGCAAGAAACAAACACCTATCTCTCTGTTTACAGCAGAAGCAGAATATATAGCAGCAGCAGCATGTTGTACACAAGTCATGTGGATGAAGCAGACTCTTCAAGACATGAAGGTAAGCATTAATGAACCTATCCCAATTAAATTTGATAATACAAGTGCTATAAGTATATCTAAAAATCTTGTGCTTCACTCAAAAACTAAGCATATCCCAATCAAGTATCATTTTCTCCGAGAAAAAGTGGCTCAGAAGACAGTGAAGCTAGAGTATGTGCCAAAAAAAGAAAAAAAAACCGATATATTTACCAAACCTCTTGCTAGAGAACCATTCAAATATTTGAGAGATAAACTAGGGGTAGTATCTGTAGATGCTACTCTCTGATATAAAGAGAAAGCACAGTTTCAGGGGGAGAACATAAATGAAAATATCATTCCAGGGGGAGATCAGCCAACAAGGGAAGCATGGATCAGGTCCTCGGGATCAAAGGATTATGGAAAGAATACATCCAGCATAAAGGAGTCAATGAAAAGGCTAAAGCATCAGCATTTTAGATTTAATCCACAGTGTGGAGCAGCAGGGTATAAAGTCAGAAGATCTCAGAGAGAGGAAATGCACAAAATGTTGAAAAAGTATAAAAACACAGCATTAAAGGACAAAATCTACACTATGAGATGTGCAACCCCTTGCCATTGATGTCAAAGGGGGAGGAAGAGAAAGAAAAGTGTATGCAAATAGAAAAAGTGTATTGCCATCAATGCCAAAGGGGGAGACTGTTGGAAATGTTGGCATTGATGGCAACGGTAAAGACAGGAGCAACACCTAAACTATTCATAATGCATGAGACATGAAGAAGAGGCAGTTTTAGAGAAGCTTCAGGAGCAAGGAGCAACATCAGACAAGGAAAAGAGGCAGGCTAGGTAGTTGAAGGTCAGCGGAGAATAATAGAGGAAGAGTACATTTATAGAGACAAAGCAGCAGTATTGAAGCAGAAACAAGCAGTGAATCAGTGGGCGCAGACCTGCATAGAGCTGCATAAACTTGGGGAAGATTTAGGGACAGAGTAATGTAGCAGAAGGCCATCAGATTGAAGATCTGGCCAGCTAGAAGTTTTGAAGTGAGCGCATGAAGAACCTGTATGGTTAAATCCGTGTTAAGGACTTGATAGATGAATGTGTGTGAACCTACGCTCTCTATGAATGTGTGTGAACCTACGCTCTCTACGTATAATTCGAAGGTGTTTAGTCTGTATGAGAATCTGAGGAAGGTCGACTTATAGTTGATGGTTATAATACAGGGAAGGATTGTTATATGTGTCTGTGTAGAATTAAATTAATTGCATTCATGTTCTCTATTGAAAGCGTATGATACCTTGTGTTAAGGAACTATGAATAAAAATGAGTCGTTGGTAATTGCAGTATGAACCAAGAGACTGTGTTGAGGAATTGCACATGAAAGGCGGAGGAACCTGAGCACAACGGAATAGAGCGTTGATGAACGGAACCTGGAAGGGAAAAGGTGGAGCGTAGAAGAAGGGAATAACACGGAACCCAGAGTAAGCAACGGAACCACGAGGAGGAACAGTGAACAGTAATGGTGGTTTCTGGTATTCATCGCACCACCCGTATACGGAGAGTGGTATTAGACGAGTTTCGAGCGATTCCATAGAAAGCTCGACGCGTGTCCCCGGGTGAAATAGGAAAACCATCGTCTAAAGTGCGCCATCGCACGTTATAGTTCGTACCAGGACGTCGAGCGATATTGTGATGAGCCGTTGATTTGGGGAGGGGCCATCGAACGGTGATCGCACACTGGACTTGCCCGAAGTTTAATAAAAGAGCCCGGATCATATCGACAACGATTGACGTTGTAGATTCATTGCAGGTGGGGTCCGGAGCCAAGATTTATTATACGGTTATGTGTTTAAAACAGAGCGTTGGATTTAATATAAAGTGCAAAGGGTTATAACTTTAGTCCTAAGGTTCGAAGATATATATATATATATATATATATATATATATATTATGAGGAAACCATGAGCATATAAGAATTTATTTATGTTAATATATATATCGAATGTTGATGCATTGGGGTTTAAGCCAAAGTCAAGGATACTATGCAGCATTTCGAAACATTGGGTAGAAAAATTTACAATATATTGGTATATTATGCTGTGAGCTAATATTACAGTTGTTCTAAATCAAGCATATAAGTGCAAAGGCCCGAAAAGTTGGAGATGCATGGTTATATGCATAGAAAGAAAAATTGGGTTAAGTACTAAATTGAGTGCAGGAGATTTTATGTGCAAGTAAGTTTTAATTATTTAAATTGCTAGCCCAGAAAATGGAGTATTGAAATTGCCCGGATCAACAGTTGGATTGAGTACAAATTTGCTGTATTCATTTTATATGCACACAGAAAGAGGAAGCATGAGGCCTGACAGAGGTAAACGAAAATTGTAGAGTTAAAGAGATGTACAGCAAAGGGATTCAAAAGTGCAGTGAACAGGTGAAATATGCAGATGATAGTAAACAAAGAGTATGCAGAACAACTTCTTAACAGCAGTAGAAAAAGACAAAATCCAGTAAAGCCAAAGTTCAGAAGAAGAGTTGAATGATATTGAAATGTGTAACTAAAAATGTAAATATTTTTGTTGTTTATATTGTTTGTGATGCAAAGGCAAGTATCCTAAGGAAAAGACAAAATCCCACTGTAGCATGGAAATTTGTACATATTGTTATAATTTTAAAAATGAGTTGGATAAAGGAATGAGAAGACAGAAGCCAAAGAGTCATGACTGTTCACTCCAAATTCTTTGTGAAATAAAAACAGTCATGTGAGGAACTCTATATATAATATCACATTGATATGCACAAAAAGAGGTGAGAGAGAGTAAATCTAGAGAAGGCAGAATATAGAAGTGTGAGGCAGAGAAGATTAAGAAAAGAAGAGCAGAAAGACAAGCTACAAAATAGAGCTGATATCTGAGGTAAATCAGCAAACATTCAGGTTGATAAATTGAGGAAGTTGGAGCTTCCCTATCAAGTTGCAGCTTGATAGCTGTTAGTTGTAGCTGACTGAGGTTGGAGCCTCCTGTAGTTTGGTGCCTGCAGAAAATTGAAGGGAGTTGGTGCTTCCTTGCAAGTTGTAGCTTGCAGAATTGAGGTAGGAGCCTCCTGTAGGTTGGTGCCTGCAGAAAAACAGTGGTGAGAGGGAGTTGGAGCTTGCGTTTGCATCACAACAATAATAAGATGTGGTTTTCTCCCTTTATGGGTTTCCACTTATATCTGGTGTCTCTGTGCATGATGTTTATGTGTTGATCTGATTTATATCATCTGCTTAATACCTTCTGCTCTCATATTAAGTCTGCTGTTATATTATATTAATACTTGCTGTTCACATTCTAAGATTACTCAGGTTTAAAAGATTATGAATGTGTTAAAATGATTCACCCCCCCTCTCAGTTTAACTAAGAGTTCAACATAACATTGCCTTCCTTCTCAAAAAGCTTTGTCCTCAAAGATTGTTGATAAAAGGGGCTTGATCTCTTTTTCTGCTACGAATGTCTTTTCGTCTCGGGATAGTCATCTTTGTCAATACAAGTTGATATGATCCTCTAAGTCACAATCAAAACTGTCACACTAAGATGAACTTGTGATGAACTGTTATCACTGGCTTGAATTGTGCGCACTTTAGTATTCTTTGGAACATTAGTTTGTTGTTTTTGTTCTAAATACGTAGCTTGATTCAGATGTCGATAAGGAATTCTAGTGATTTGATTTTCCCTTATTTCGATTATGTCGTTTTCTTGATGTATTTGAAGTACCTGATTTCCTATAGTTATTGAAGTTGAATGGTTAATTTCTAGATCTTCACTTGAATCTTTTGTTGCTGGAACTCCAACTTCTGAGTACATCTTTACTTCAACTAGTTTGTCCTCTTCTTGAGTTGTGACATTCACTGCATTATTATCTGTTTCTTTCTCTTCAAGTTGGACTTCTAAATTCGATGCTTCCTTCTTGATAAGTTGTTGTACCTTGTTTCCTAATGACTTCTTGTCCTTCTTAAGCTTCTTAATTTGCGTCAATAGTTTTTCACTGTGGTCTTTAAGTTGAGAAACTTCTTCATTTTTGTCAGTGGTGATCTTGTCAACTTCCCTTTGCATATTTTGTATTGCCTTTTTGCTTTCTTGATGAATTACTTTTGAGATTTCTTGTATGTCTTCAAGTGTCACTAAATTTGTTTTCAAGGTAATGCCCTGCAGAGTTATTTTTTTCTTTTTGTGGGAAAATGTCAAAAACTTATTTTTCGTATTTAGGATAAAGGAACCAAGGGTTTCTTCTAGGGTGAACCTAAAATAATGTCACCTAGATCATTCCATAGGGATCGAACTGAGAATTGCGTTATAAAAGTATAATCGCAAATGTTTAATTGTAATTCGGTTATGTCATATTGTTCTCTACCCAAACAGTGTAATTTTTAAATTATATTTGACTCTGGAATCACCAATTGGTTAGCAAGGTTAGAGTTCATATAATTTTTCCCTTCAGTGGGAGAGATGGAAATAATAACATCTTTTCCTGCAAGAGTCCCTAAAATTTTGAATAGCATTGGAGCTGCGCATCGTGAGGCTCCTAAAAATATCCCTTTATTTCCAAACTAGACTCCATTTTTTTCTCTTCAAAGATTGACTCCCTTTTGTCTTGTCGATAGTTTTATTAAACAATGTTTTGACCAAGGCTTATGCTTTTAAAGGAGTCTCACTTCTTCAATATTTAACTGATATTTTCTTACTTTACTTTCTCAAATGAATGTTATTGCCTTGATCGAAATAACCTTAATATTTTACTTTTTCCTTGATTTCTTTTTATGAAATCTTCTTGAATTACTAAGAAGATATTTGACTTTTATACTAAGAAGTATGAATAAGAATGATTGATGATGTTACAAATGAGGCCCACTTATATACCTGGGCAGGTGCCTCTTCACGGAAGGTCATGTCCCAGTAGACATGCCTCTTTAGTACTAATTACTAATTAATTATCATTATTTATGATTATTATCTTTTACATTATTTTCTATATATTTTATTCATAACATTGTGAGAGAGGTCATCCTTGTTTTATAGGGACTCCGCATGGGGTAGGTTATCCTTGTGGTGTAGGGGTGTCCTAATGGGACAGGCCGAAAACTGTTCTTGTGATGGAGGCTATCCTCATGTATTAAGAAGTCTTAATGAGGCACAGCAACCTCTTTTTGGATGCTCCATTATACCATCATGATATTTTCACACATCTCTTCCATTAGGTTGTGGCTGTGCATCATGTTGCTTGATGCAATGAAACGGTCTTACTCTTCCATGTTGTCATCTGTTATCATGCCAACCACACTGGCCTAGCCATTCGTTGGACACAGTGACCATTTCATCACTTTGATTTTCACTATTGCATGCTTTCTTGGGCTCTCTTTTACCAGGGAAAGCAAAGTCTAAACCATGCATCCACAAAATGTCTCTCTTATTATTGTCGCTGCCTTCCTCACCTTCATCACAGTTCTGTTGAATGCCTTTGGCACTGCCTTCATAATAGTGACTTGAAAGTATGTTGGTGAAGCATCTTTTAATCTACCATCTGCTTCTGTTGAAGACCATTGTCTGAGTGCACTTAATCTTCTGGAGCATTAACACCCCATCGAACATTTCAGATGTGGTTTGGAGTCATTGACTAGGACTCATCCACCATCATATTCTTTATCTGTTTCTTTATTGACAAGGATCCTTAGTAATCATTGACTGTTTGTTTCTTCAAATCAATTGAAAATAATTTACCATCCTGTCTTATTTCATTGTGTCTATGCACTAGTTATTAAAGTGCAGGCTCTTCTCAGCCTCAGCAGTCCAGACAAATCTGAATAGGTCAAATTCCCTGGGTACATAGGAATTTCCATGAAATAAACAGAGTCCTTTCCCTACTATAAAGGCTTCTCAGGGATTTCTAGTAAGTTGAAAAAGATGGTTCCTTTCCTCTTTATTGAGGATGTAATGAACAAATTATGAAGTTGGCTGTCCTTGTACTGTTTTTTTCTTCAAACCAGTGATAACAATTTATCATCCTGTCTTATGTCCGGTGTGTCTATGCACCGGTCATTAAATTTGCAGGCTCATCTCAGCCTCAGTGGTCCTGACATAGCTGACTAGGTTGAATTCCCTGGGTACAGTGGAGTTTCCATGAAATCAACAGAGTCCTTTTCCTACTATAAAGACTTCTTATGGATTTCTAGGAAGTCGAGAAAGATGGTTCCTTTCCTGTTTATTGAGGATGTTGTGAACAAATTATGAAGTTGGCTCTCCTTGTAAATTTTAGTTGTCATAGATGTCATGAACATTTACTCTTAACTTGGATCTGTTGAAAAGTGATGCTAATGCATTATATATAATAGTTGCTTTAGAAGCCCAAGCCATAAATTCGCAAAAGGATGATATCAGTTTACTTGAAATTGATGTGATACAACGCCATTTGAACAGGATGCAGGCCAAGAAATCTAAGAAAACAATGCATATGCATTACTTAAAAAAGCCTTTTGAGAAGACTAATCCACTAATTCTTAAAAGGATGACACAGATTTAATTGTCTGAAGCAATAAACTTTGAACAATTGTTTTATCATGGTAGTGTCTGTTGAAATGGTTGTTCAAAATTTCAAATGAAATAGCGATTTGTAGAGAATTGCAGTAAGAGTTCATGGAGGTAATGATGGGGAACTACCTTTTTGTTGGATGAGTGCAACTCGAAAGATTATATTTTAGTATGAGAAATACTAAATTAGATGTCAGTTTAATTGAAATTGATGTGATACAATGTCATTTGAACAGGATGCAGGCCAAGAAATCTAAGAAAACAATGCATATGCATTACTTAAAAAAGCCTTTTGAGAAGACTAATCCACTAATTCTTAAAAGAATAACACTGGTTTAATTGTCTGAAGCAATAAACTTTGAAAAATGTTTTATCATGGTAGTGTCTGTTGAAATGGTTGTTCAAAATTTCAAATGAAAAAGGGATTTTTAGAGAATTGCAGTAAGAGTTCATGGAAGTAATGATGGGGAACGACCTTTTTGTTGTACAGGAGTGCAACTCAAAATATTATATTGGAGTATGAGAAATACTAAATTAGATATAGCTTTGTGGTAGAATAAAAGGATTGAGAGGATTACACTATTACATCAGCAGCTCAACTTAATGTGAAGGAAATAAATGTCTAGGGACAATGCTTTCATCCGAAGAAAGAAATGCAGACAACAATGCTTTTGCTAGGATTGGTTGACCTTCCAAATGCAATATGAGGATCATTTGTTTAAAGTGAGAGAATGTATTACTTTATTTAACTTTTTTTATTAAAGAACCAAGACCCCCACATGTTAAATTTCAAAAACCAGTCCAGATTTATTTATACTTCAACATTTTTTATTCCCAGAAATTTTTTAAATAAAATTCTGAATTGCTGTGAAAGTAAAACCACCGGTTTTTAACTTTGAAAAAAAATATTTGCAGCGGAAAAATAAAATCAGAGAGATCAATCACATAACAACAGTAAGTATACACCCATAACATTTTTTCTTTATTAAAATCCAAGCGAAAATCTGGGCCTAGACCCATAGAGACAAATACACAGAAAAATGCACTACTGGAACCTGTATCTCAGCCCCCACTGTAAAACTTGGGCCACCTGAAGAATTCGGCCCTGGAGAAACTTGGCTCCCTGCGGACCTGAGAAAAATCAGCCCACTAGAAAAATCAGCCTCTCCAAAACTCGTCCTCCTCCGCGTTTCAGCTACTCGGCCTCTCGATTTCCTGAACTTGGCCTCCTGGAAATACTCCTGAAATTTTCTTGCACTCTTTGTCCCTTCTCTTCAGTCTAGTCGAGCCTCTCGCTCTAGAGAAAATCATTTCTTCCACTTGTTAGCCTTCACCTCTCCCTTAAGCTTATTTTATAACTTCATTAAGCCAATTCTCCAACCCTAATCTCCTAAGTGATTGACATTCAAAATTAGATCTCACCTCACTTGAGATCAATGATTGAGATCATATCTAAGTCACTTAAATAATTTTATTATTTATTTTTGGTACTTTGGCTTAATAGTCCACAATAATTAGTTGACTCTAATTATTGTATCTTTCCTAAGTTAGATTTAGGAAGGAAGCCATAAATTACCTACTCCGCCAAGCAAGCACCTAAAGAGGTAATCAACCATTTCCTACATGCTAAGACACCAAGCTCATGTAGAAGACCTTCCGAAGCTACCAAGAACTTCAACACCACAATCATAATTTATTTGTAGTTTTGTCACATTAGTTAAGATTTGATATAGATCGAATCCCTAAGTTATGTATCAGAAGGTATGTGTATAGCATTGGATGCTTTTGACATAAGTTTGTTTTAAACTTTTTTCTGTTCTCATTTTTTAACTGTGAAATTGAACTTGGAAAAATTTTGGAGTGTCTTTTTTGGAATACAACTATATAAAGCAAGAAACGTTTCTAAAATATAATTCCATCGTTGTCACATTTGACTTGCAGTTCATGGAGAAGTGTTTCTCTTGGCCTGAACTTCAGTGTACACCATCTTTGTGGGTTATTCCCCTTCTTTGATATAGTACTGATAGTAAAATATACAAGTGGTGGTGAATTTTTTTATATTATTTCAAAACATTTTTTATGATTTACCTTATCTAATCAAAGTTCAAACCTACCCATGAATAAAAAATTTCAAACATGGACTTCATGATATTTTGGTAGGTCTCTAGATGCCTTTTTAATAGTTAAGTGACTAGCATCCACTACCTATCGAGAGACCCTCCACCATTTACACTGTGGGGGGTGTAACTATGTGACCCAACTTAACAGCCATGATGGCTCAACTGCTGAACAGCATCTCTGTTGCAGGAGCACCCCACTTTCACTGACCCAATTGCAAAACATGTTCCTGACATTTTTTATGTTCGTTGAATTTTGGTATTTTCTGGATTCGGGAACCTGTGCAATGTTGTTTACACTAGTTTTTGTCCTGGAGTGTTGCTTATGTTTCATTTATGGAGAAACCTTGGCATTATGTGGAAGCTGTGCACAGGGCAATCATGTTAATTCAGTGTGCCTTAGCTGTTCTAGAAACAAGCTATTATATTATCGCTTGTCCTTTTATACAAAAGCTATTATATTATAGCTTGTCCTTTTATATCGGTTGTGGTTCCCCCTTGCTAGTCTAGCCACTAGCAAAATTTTAGTGTAAATGCCTAGCCCTTTGGGTAAACCACTTGGGCATAGATATACAAGTTTTAAAATTGTTTATAGTAAATGGATATTTTTTATGTTTTCAAGGCATCTTGAGTATAGATAATTTTTATGTTTATCACTCTCTGTTACATCTGATAGTAAACTTAAGAAGGTTTGTGATGCAGATATTCTCGTCCCATTGGATAATTACATATCTAGGAGCACTGAACATTTTCTTACATGCAAGGAACCTGACTACCAACAAAGTCTCTTTAAAGTGCTTTCCTCTGTAAGTGACAATTGTAAAGTTGATTCAATTTCTATATTTTAGGCTTTATGCAGTAGTTGCAGAAAAGTAAAATCTCCCAAGAGAAGGAAGGAAATTTATCCTGGTGAATTAATGTAGACACGTTTGGTGTGAGATTTTTTAGGTAATGACAGATAAAAATATTGAAGATCATGATATTGAGCCAGCTCCCAAGCTCATAGAAGCAGTGTTACAAAATTGTAAAGGTCGAGTTGATCAGTGGGTTGAACCTTATCTTAGAATTACAATTGACAGGCTACGTCGAACTGAAAAGAAGTATTTGAAGGATTTGTTGATTGAAGTGGTAAGAATCATTTTGTATTCAGAGCTTCCATCTCTTTTGTATGTTCACAACATCATGCCAATTATCTTAATGTTGCCCCAAAATCTATCTGTCGTACCCTATGTTTTTCTTTCTCAATACTATGCATAGTTACTGTTGTAATGTTTCTCTTAGTTTGGATTACTTGGGTACAATTCATATCTCCAATACTCATTTTTTATTTTTGATTGGAAACAGTAAATGCCATCGATGCTTGATAAACTTTAAGCATAAAGTACTAAATCATTCATCTACAATCTGCATGCCAGTTGTCCCTTTTAATTAATCTGAATGCCAGTTGTACCAGGTCTCCTCTGTAAAACAGCTGTTGTGTGTTTATCTGCCTTTTGGCCAATGTTGGTGTGACTATGGGGATATCTTAAAGATTATCTCAAATTTAGATCCCTGTTGGATATTTTTATTTTAAGAGCTGACATGCATCATGAATGGAAGGAGAAATATTTGCAGTTAATTGAACAGTTTTCCATTGACCAAAGTAAATACTTAAATACCAAATTGTTCAAAATTAGATAGTTGAGGATAAGGATTATCCTTAAACAAAATTTAGACCAAACTCAGAATTGTTTCCCCCCTCTATACTTGGCACTTGGCAGACACAAGACCTAGAATCAAGAGGGTTTGAACACAAAACCTTGTAAGCAAACTGCTAGAGCAAAATATTGGGATATATTTTATGCCCCTACCACTAAAATAAGATTTCTAGCTGCAGGTATGAGTGCCATGCTGCAGATTCAGTCTTGACGACTATAATAATGATCTAGAAACCAAATCTCATACATATCAGCAGTCGCATAGGCAGGGATGGGCCTCCTGGATCTCAATAGAAAAAGACCATATGCTGGAATGCCTGAATGGACAGTAAATAAATATATGCCAGTAAGCCTGAAATCTACATATTAGTGGTGAAGGATGATTCTTGATACAACACTCAACATGACAGCATACTTCGCTGAAAAACAAAGAAGATCACTGTTAACAAGTTATCACGGGACTTGTAGGGACCGAAATAAGAACAAATTTAGGGATGATGTATCTGCAAAGTGTGGATGTCCTGGTCTATGCTTTAAATTCTGAATTAAATCTATGATATTTAGATACAGCTATGGAAAGAAGCCATTGTAACTGGATGTAATATCAAGAGAGGCTAGTGATTGCCTCGAATATGGAATCAATACACGTCATGCTACTGAGAACTGAGTAGTCTAACTTTGCATCTGGCCTGGTAAGGTTAGAAATCTTTTGGTAAATGCTGGGCTAAGTGAAAGAAATGTGCATGATCTCATTTGTCAATCTTCTCTTCCTCTTTACTAGCCATGATGGCCTAGAAATCATACTGGTTTAGGTAACCTAGTAGATTGTGCCTGCTATTTGCCATCCATCAACGTAGAAAGTTGGAATCATCACTAGCTCTAGGGATTGAAGGCGATGGGAGGGTTGGTCCAAAGAAAGCAAGAGTCTAAAATTTGAATTTTGTTCCCAGGCTGGAATCAAAATTTCTTCTCCAGATGTTTTGAGATTTTCCCTTCTAATTCTACTGCATTTTAGTGCTTATGGCTGCAGGTTGTCAATGTGCGTCTCTTTCAGAGTAACTCTGACAAATCATCAATATACTGCATAACACTATACGGCCTTGAAACATACATATTTTCATTTGGGGTGTAGAGTTGTTTTTAGTTAATTGTTGCATTGGTAAGGATTCCACGCTGAAGCCTTTTTTTAAGTTCACAAAAATTTGTGCTTGGCTCATTTTGCAATTTTCATTTTTCAAAAATCACAATAGTATTTCCAGGAGTGGTGAACTCGATGGCATCTTGTATTCATTTGTGGTTATTGTCATTAATCTGCTTTTGACAGATGCATCTCTAAGGATGCCTATTCATTTGTAACTGCACCAGCTAAGGATTTTTGCAAAGTTTAATATTTATTTAAGATGTATATTTGCAGATTTAATTTTGTAACTCATTATAAAATCAACTTTTATCTTATAGCTGTATTTGAATTTTAAGATTATTTGCAGTTTCCATTTTTTGTATTATGTAGTAGGCTGTCAATGCCCTGGGTATTTCCATGATGTGCTTTATGAGATGGTCTGCAGCCCCATATGATCTGCATCTTTTCTAGGATAGAGAAATTTGTAGTCTACTGTCTATATGTGTTTTGTTGCTCTTCAGATTTATTATACTGATATAATTTATGTACTTTTGAGTCCCATTGACCTAGGTACTATGGTCATTGGTTGGACATTATTAGATTTATCTCATCTAAAACTTGTGACCTTTCCTTCCAAAATTGTAAGTTCGCATTCTCCTTCACTATAGCTCTAAGTATAACTATGTGTACCTATGTTGCAGGAAACACCTAATTTGTGTTGAATTATTCTAAAACCAGTTATCTAAGCAAACAGATCACTATCAGATATAGTTACTTGCTGGAATTATAAGCTCTTGCATTCAGTGAAAAACGATAAAAGCAATCACACAGTGCACAATTTATTTCTGCTCTTCTAGATCAGTTCATCATTAAAAAACTATATTCAGAACTTACAAGAGCATCCTTACAGGTAAAAATGGATCTGAGAAATTAATCAAACAAACAGCAAACGTGAAAATTTCAGTTTGCATGGAAATCAAGGCAGCCAGTGCTCCAATCTGTATGGCTGTACGGATTCCGGAACCCATACGGACGGCTGTACGGTCTGCTCTGTTGGGATGTATAGCTGCTCTTTTCCTTGCTGAAGACTGACTGTCTTCTTGTTGAACTACTGCTGAAATCCTTACCAATGGCTGAACCAATGTTGCATGAAGTGGGGATGAAATGAGGACGTTTTTTTGGAAGCAAAGCATCGGAAGCGTCATTTTCCAAAAATCGTCGGAAGTGTCTATATACATGTATATGAAAAAAAAACAAGCATATTTGTAATTCCCAGTGTGGAAAAAATCCCGATTTTATCCCGACTTTTTAAAAAAATCCTGATTTTTTGCAGGCGCCGATAAAATCCCCCGATTTTTTCCCGATTTTTTGAAAGTTGAAAAAGTCGGGATTTAATCGTTATAATCCCGACTTTTTGCCGACTTTTTCCAAAAAATCATGAGGGAGGTAATTTTTTTAATAATTTTTTTTTTTTTTGAAAAAATCGGGATTTTTTCAAAATATGAATATTTTTGTATTTTTTTAGTTTTGCCGATTTTTTGCCGATTTTTTCGAAAAAATCCCGACTTTGCCGATTTAATCCCGACTTGAAGCCCTGCCGATTTAATCCCGACTCCGACTTTTTCCACATTGATTTGTACATAAATCAAGATAGTTATGGCATCTATTGTACATCAATGATTAATTATTTGAGCATCAACCATCTAGAATCTAGATTCCTCTCCTCTTGTCTAGCCTTTTCCTCTATTTCGATTCTCTAGGGATATTAGTCAACATTGCCCAATTTTGATCAAACAATCTAAACCAAGGCTTATAATATGTAGAAAAAACTTAACATGCTTGATCAATGATTTTGACTTGAATGAAGGCTACATTTTTGCTAAGTCCATGACAAAGGAGTTCATCAATCAACACCACCAACACTAGGGTACATATAGGGCTTTGTGCTCTTGATTAAATGCCAATCACATACCCTCATACATGATATAATCTAATGAAATGCCACAATTCCATTGATTCTGAAATCCTGAAAACTGTTAAAGGTTGTTGAATTTTGAATGGGATATAAAAGTCTATTTTATCCATATTAAGTCCAATGAGGTTGGAACCACTCTCAAAGATCCTAAGTCATTTCATGGTAATGTTAAAAATTTAAGTGTTACTTTAAGAATTTAACATTCCCATTAGAAAGCATCCAGGAAGCTAAGAAACCGGACACTCCTAAAATGCCCTCGTATCCCCGAATCCCCGTGTCGGACACCTCTAGGTGTCGGATTCGCCCCCAATTCGAGGGACACGAAGTGTCCGAACAGGGTACGGTCGGGACACGCGTGTCCGAAATCGGACACGCCGTGTCCCGACCGTATCCTGTTCGGACACTTCGTGTCCACTCCTGCCGAGTACGGCCGGGCCCGCGGCAACCAAAAATCGCGATTTTTTTTTATAAAGTGTGGCTCTTCTTTCATGTTTTCTCACCAATTTCATTTGTGTTTCATTTGTGAAGTGAGAAGGAGAGCAAGGAGCAAGAGCAAGGAGCAAGAGCAAGGAGCAAGAGCAAGGAGCAAGTGTGTTCTTTCGAAGAGATTCGGGCATCCGGTAAGTGCATTGTCCCTCTATATTTTGCATTTAGTTTGTTGTTAGTGTTTGCATGTGCATATGTTTTATATATTTAGTTGTTTTTGTTTATTTTTTACAGTATTTATGGCTCAATCAAAGGCACCAAGACAGGGGCAAAGAAAGGGGAAGAATGTGTCCATTGGAGATGCCCCTTCTGTCCCTCTTTCATCACAGTCTGCAAGTATTCCATCCATTGGAAGTGGGGCTGCAACAGTAGCTTCAAATGTGCAGGGAAAACAAATTGTTGACCCCAAATACCCATTGTGGAAATATGCAACAAGAGAGGAAGGGGCAACAAAAAAGGGAGGAGGAAATTGTGACTGGAAATGCAATTTTTGCAATGGCCATTTCAAAGGCACACATTTCCGTGTGAAAGCTCATTTGTTGGGTATTCCAGGTTGTGGCATTAAATGTTGTACAACAATTGAATTGTCAGATAAGAAGAAATTGCAGAAAGAGGCAAGTATTGGTGAGGCAAATGTGGCAGCAAAATCAAAACAATCCAAGACTGATGACCCCCTTCCATTCTTGAGGAAAAGCAGCAGCAAGTTCCCTTTTGAGACTTCTAGCAGGGGAGAATTAGCAAAGAGAAAGGCAATTGCAGTTGGTCCAATGGACAAGGTTTTCCAAAAAGAGAAAAGGGAAGAGCTTGACCTCACCATTGCATTTTTTTTCTATCAGAACTTCATATCTTTTAATGTTGCACGGTCACCTCTATTTATTGAGATGTGTCGAGCTCTTTGTCATGGGGCTCCATCGGGGTATGTGCCTCCTGGGTCAGAGAAGCTCAGAACCACATTGTTGACAAAGGCAAAGAAAGAGGTGGACAAAATGCTTGAGCCTATTAAATCATCATGGCCAACATCTGGGGTTAGCATTGTTTCTGATGGATGGACAGATCCAGCACGCCACCCACTCATTAACTTCATGGTGTCATCCACGAATGGTGCAGTTTTCTTGAAAGCAGTGGATGCATTTGGAGAGTACAAGGATGCACAATATATGGGTGAGTTATTTCTTAAAGTTATTGAAAGTGTAGGTGTGGATTGTTGTGTGCAAATCATTACAGATAATGCACCTGTTTGCAAGGCTGCTGGCATGATTGTGGAAGCAAAATATCCACAAGTATTTTGGACACCTTGCATTGTCCATTCATTGAACTTGGCACTGAAATCTATTGCTTGTGATGTGCTTTGGATTGGAGCCACTATTGAGGATGCACGACATATCCGCAACTTTGTAACAAACCATACAAATGCCCTCACTATCTACAAGGAGTACAGCAATCTATCATTGTTGAAGATTGCAGATACACGGTTTGCCTCTTCATTCATCATGTTGAAGAGGCTGAGGGAGGTCAAGACCGCTCTTGGGTCTATGGTTATTTCAGAGTTTTGGTCTTTTTGGAGAAAGACGGATCAAGCAGCCTCAAAGAAGGTGAAGGACATGGTGTTGGATGATATATGGTGGGAGAAGGTAGATCTAATTATTCGGATCATGGAGCCTATCATTTCCTTGCTCAGATTTGCAGATACAGACCAACCCATCCTAGGAGAGGTTTATGAGGGATGGGATTCCATGATTGAGTCTGTGAGGACCATTATTTTATAGAGTCAGTGCCCAGAGTATGAGACATCACCTGAGGCCTTCTTCACCGTCATACAGGATATTCTTGTCAGCAGATGGGACAAGAATTGCACACCTTTACATTGTTTGGCTCACTCCTTGAACCCAAAATACTACAACCATGAGTGGCTGAATGGTGGATCTTCCCGCAGATTCCCTCCTCACATGGATGCTGAAATCTCACAAGGGAGGAAAGATGCATTGAGGAGGATTTTTCAGGATAGGGCATCCCTTGATGAGGTGGAGGATGCCTTTGCAGATTTTTCCACTGCCAGGGGGCGATTTGGAGGCTATGATTTGATTCGAGACAGGGGGCTAAGAGGTCCCATTCTTGGTGGGCAACTCATGGGGCAGCAAGCCCTCCTCTACAGCAGTTAGCCATGAGGCTCCTCTCTCAGGTGACTTCATCCTCTTGTTGCGAGATGAATTGGAGCACATATGGGAATTTGTATAGTGTGAAGAAGAGCAGGCTTGAGCAGTCCAGGGCAGAGACAATGGTGTATGTGCACACCAACCTTCGTCTCATCTACAGGCAGAGGGAGGAGTGGTTGAAGGGAAAGACAAAGATGTGGGATGTCTTTCCTGATGATATGGGTCTGGACAGCAGTGTTGAGTTGGCATTGGCCAACTTGGATCTCAATGCGCCAGTGCTAGAGCCTGTCAGAGTTGATGATGGATTAGAGGGGTCATCCTCCACACCAGCAGATGCAGAGATGATAGAGGAGGAGGATGCATCAGAGGCAGAGGAGAGCAGTGGTGAGCATGATGATCAGGATTTCGACAGTGATGCTGATTATGAGGATTGATGACTCTGACTCATTGAGGCTTCAGGCTTGTGGTCTTGTAGATTGTAGTTGATTTTGTATTTTCTATTTCTATTTGCCATTGGCAGTGTTGTTATGTAACACATTTTGATTCTGATGACTTAATGAAAAAACTACAGTATCTTACTATCTTCAATCTTGTCTTTCCGAGTAAATTTGACGATTGTATCATGTATGGTGTATCAATGTATCATTGTAATTTGTATTATAGTATCAATGATGATGTATGCCTCATGAATATCTAATATCTATGTTTGAATCAATGAATTTTGTATGAATTTGTGCAAAAAATATCTAATTTTAAATATATTAATATATATATATATTTTAAAAATATATATATTTTTAATAAAATAATATATAACGTAACGTGTCCCAGAAGTATCCTGTTCCGGGGTCACCGTACCCGTGTCCGACACTTCGTATCCCCGTGTCCCCGTATCCCCGTACCAGGTGACTTAGCCAGGAAGCGTCTAGGGAGCATCAAGGGGACACCTTGGGAGTGTCTGAGAAATATAGTTCCTCACATAACAGTTTGAAAATTTGGAAAAAAAAGCCCCGCGGAACTATGTGAGCAATTTTGGGAACTGTGGTTCAAGCTCGCGGAAATGTGTTGGAACCAAAGAAGCAAACATCGCGATTTTTCGGGCTGCCGATTTTATCGGCGATTTTTTCAACGATTTTTTGAAAAAATCGTTATCGCCAAAAAAAATCGCGAGTCGAACTGAAAAAATCGTGGCCTTCTCAAACAACGAGTTTATAATGCGATTTTGGGTTTTTTGTTTTTCATTTTTACTTGGACAGATTGGGTTATGAGAGCTAAGGAGTGAAGGAGGAGAGCCAAGGAGGGAGATACGTGATCTACAAGCCCAAGATTGGACAAAAGTGAAGAATTTCTTGCAAGCCAAGCAAACAAAAATCGAATTTGGACCAAGTGTCTCCGGCAAAACGTTTTTCCAGGTATGGGCATCAAATTTGACCCATTTTTTTTGTTTTTTTCTTGTTCTTCCATGGGTTTCTATTACCCATGTATTTTTCATCATTTGTGATTGCATTTGGTTGTGTTTTTTGTTTTGTTTTTGTTTTATTGAGAGGAGAGGGTTTATTTTGGTCAAAAATGCAAAAAATTGTTTGTTAAATTTTTTTTTTTAATATTTCTTCTTGTGCTCTTAGTTTCTTCCCATTATTTTTGCTTGTGTTTCAACATGTATTTTTTCCCATTATTTTTGCATTGAGTTGAGGGTTTTTTTTTGTGAAAAAAATCAAAATGTTGTATGTAAAATTGTAATTTTTATTTTATTTTATTTTTTAACTTGCAATTTTTCTTGTGCCCTAGGTTCAAATTTCAACGTTCAAAGTTCAAAGTTTCCAACATGCCAAGGAAATTAGATCCTTTATGGGAATTTGGTGAACCTGATCAGGGGTTTGACCGATCAAACTTGACTTGCAAATTATGTGGTCAACACATGACAGGGGGGATATACAGGTTGAAATACCACTTGGCACAAATTCCTGGGCATGAAGTATGCCCTTGCAGAAACACCAATTCAGAAATAATCAAAAGAGCCATGAACTCATTGGGAGAAATAGAAACCACTAAACTCAGCAAAGCAGCTCTGAAAAGTCAAATATCAGGGTTTGGAGTTGACCGTGAGAGTGGTAGTGGCTCTTCAGCATCAGCCTCTTCTACAGGCAGCCCCGTAGCTACCTACTCATTTTTTGTTCCTAGAACCACTCCCGGGGCACAACCATCTATCTCCTCCCTTATTAAAAGAAAGGAGAAGGAAGAAGCTGATAAATTGTTGGGCACACTGTTTCTTTGGAGTGATATTCCTTTCAATGTTGCCAGGAACAATCCATTTTATCAGGCTACGATTGATGCTATCGCTGTTGTTGGCCCAAGATACAAAGCCCTTTCATATAATGACCTTAAAGGGCGCATTCTGCAAAATGAGAAAGCTGACTGCACCAAGAGATTGGAAGAGTTAAGGGCATCATGGGAAGTCACAGGATGCACTGTGATGTCAGATGGTTGGACTGATCAAAGGGGTAGGACCCTTATTAACTTCTTGGTCAGTTGTCCCAAGTGGACAATGTTTATGAAATCTGTTGATGTATCTGCACATGTCAAAGATGCAAGATTATTATGTGATTTATTAGATGTGTTCATTCTGGAGGTTGGGCCCCAAAATGTTGTCCAAATCATAACGGACAACGCTGCAAACTATGTTTCTGCTGGCAAGATGCTTATGGAGAGATATCCGAGCATATTTTGGACACCTTGTGCTGCACATTGCCTTGATTTGATGTTGGAGGACATCAGAAAGATTGATTTTGTCAAAGATATTGTAGAATCATCAAAGAGAATCACAAAATTTATATATAATCATGGATCTGTGCTTCATTTGATGAGGACATTCACCAACAAGGAGTTGGTGCGGCCTGCTATTACACGATTTGCCACTACTTTCATCTCTCTTCAATCCCTCTTGAATTCTAAGTGGGATTTGAAGAGAATGTTTCTTTCAGATGAGTGGCATGCTTTGACTATCAGCCGCAAATCAGAGGGACATGCCATCTGCAGGTTGGTGTCATATCAGGAAAGTTTCTGGGCTGGAGTGGAAGAGGTGTGCAGCATTAGTGAACCTTTGGTAAAGGTTCTTAAATTGGTGGATGGAGAGAAGCCCACAATGGGCTACTTGTATGAGGCCATGGATAGGGCCAAAGAAGCTGTTCGCAGCTATTATGATGATAAGGGTGATGAGGGGTTTCAGAGACAACTTCTTTTATGGGAAGTGATTGATGATCGATGGAACAACACACTCCATCGTCCCATTCATGCTGCAGGGCTCTTCCTGAACCCCGCATTTGCTTATTCATGTGGTTTTCTATTTGATGCTGAGGTCATGGACGGCTTTTTCACTTGTGTTCAGAAGATGGTGCCAAATCCATCAGAACGTGCAGAGATATCCAAAGAGATGGAGGTATACAGAATGGCAGGTGGCACCTTGAGCTTCGACATGGCTGTCCAGGATAGGACTACTAAAATTCCAGGTAAGATTTTCATTATTTTAAAAATTTTCTTATGTTTGTAACTTTATAAATTATAAGTTTATCTTATTTGTTGTAACTTGTAACTTGTAGATGCATGGTGGAGGAGCTACGGTGGCAGATTACTAAAACTCCAAAAACTTGCCATTAGAATACTCAGCCAAACATGTAGCGCTTCAGGATGCGAGCGCAACTGGAGTGTATTTGAAAAAATACACACCAAAAGGCGCAACAGGTAAAACACTTAACATATTCAAATTTCGAACTGATTTTTTGAATTCATTAAATATTTTTTTAAAAATATTTAATTTATTAATTTATGACCCTTGTACAGGTTGGAGGGTCAGCGGCTCAATGACATGGTTTACGTCTACTACAATCTTAGATTGTGGGTGAGACAAATTGAGAGGACCCCTGATATGGAGGCCATCTCTTTAGATGCGATTGACACCACTTCTGAATGGAGGGTTGAGGCTGAGAGGCCTGTCATGGAGTCAGCCCTTGATTGGATAGAGCAGGAGGTAGTGGAGGGGGAGGACGAGGAGGAGCAGCAGCAGCAGGAGGAGCAGGAGGAGGAGGTGACACCACCTACCACTACTACCGGTAGAGGACGTGGTCTGCCTCCTTTAGCTCCTAGTGGTTCAGGTTCCCGTTCTGGTGCTTCATTTTTTACTTCTAGAGCACGACAGAGCCCATTGCCAGTCCCGCCAGCTTCTTCATCTAGAGAGAAAGGCAAAGCTGTTGTATTTTCTCGCAAGAGGGGCGGAGGAAATCAATAGTATAGGACCATAGGTTATATGGTGCATTGACATTCCTTTGTATATGACATTATGACTCATGATATGAGATACATTATTATATTTTTTGTTGATATTTTGAAGCTGAGTTGACTCTTGAGACTCGGGACTTAGTATTCAGGACAGGATTCAGTTTTAAACTTTTATGTGTGATGTAGCACTAGACATGATATTACACATCTTATATATTAGTTGTTTTTTTCATATTTATGTGTCAATGCATTTATTTTATGCTGTAGATGCTTTAGATATTAAAAAAATTGGAAAAAAATGAATATTTTTGTATGTGCCGATTTTTTCCCGATTTTTTCCGATTTTTTCTCGATTTTTACGATTTTTTCCGATTTTTTCCCCTCGGCGATTTAATCCCGATCGCGATTTTTGCTTCTTTGGTTGGAACAACAGTTCGGAACAGTGATGGTTCCGAAAGTCAAGGAACTGTGAAAAAAGGGCGGAATTGTGGTTCCACCCGAGAATCACCAGTGGATCCATCTGGGAAGCGAATCCGCCTCCTGAACCAGGGGGACGGTGGGGGATGGTTCCTAGCGCCTACAACATTGGGTTGTACATCAGATCTTTGGTCTTCTCCTTCATTCACGTGACATGCAAAATGAATGCTTTGTGTCTCTTTGTCCTTTTCCCCCTCTTTTTTTTATAACTTTGACATGAGCCAAAAACTTAATCTTCAACGATTGAGATTTAACTGTGAGATCAATGGCTCTCTTTTAATTAAATTATTAAATGATCCACCTTAGTCACTTTTTTAATTCAAAATCACTTTAATAAAAGAATGTTCACTTTATTAATTAATTAATAAAGTGAACTTCTAAAAAAGCATAGGATACTTTTAACGACAGTTTCCATAAGTAGAAACCCTCTTGTAAATCCCTGTATGAGCTACAAGCACTAGCAATTTGGCCATGTGCCAATACCCAAAACATCAAAATGGGTATGAATTACCTTGGAAACACCATCGGCCGTACTGCACGGTATCTCCAAATTTGGAAACATCATATGTTATGGCTGGTGGTGTTTCCAAGGCATTTTGACCATTTCTGGTGATGTTTTGGGCACTTTTTGAAAGTTTCCAGATTGACCTATATGTGCCAAGAGGGGTTTGGACCCATTGGAAAATATCGCCCTGTCTGTGCCAACAACCATGTAAGACAAGACAAAGATAGGAGATTGAGCTTTGAGGAGTCTGTGACCTTGGTAATTAATGGTAATATTAATTCTTAAAGTAAAAGGATAGTAAGGGTAAGACAAAGGAGAATGTAATTCACATTACCATTAATTGTTTCAGGATGTTTGACTCTTGAGAGTGGTTCCAACCTCATTCGACCTCATATGTTGAAAGTAGAATTTCATATCCCATTCAGAATTCAGTGGACTTGACAGTTTTCAGGATTTTAGGATCAGTGGGATTGTGGCATTTCCACCAGATTATATCATATATGAGAGTATGTGATTGGCATTAGTCAAGAGTCATGACCGCCAAGCTATAAGAGTTAATATAGACATGGATCCCCTTATAAAATGCATTTATGTGTATCATTTTTAGTTTATCACTTATTTTCTTACAAGATAATGTGTTATTTAAAAAACACTATATATCTATATGTTTTGTATTTTTATATACTGCATTTCCTCCTAGTACCCATTTTGGGGGAGCTACATTTCTAGGCTTTCCCATTTTGGAAACTTGTACATGTTTCCATGTTATCGTGCAACTTAGATATGTACAGAAGCATGCTAGCCAGAATTTTTTGAAGAAAGGAAGGGTGAATTCTTTGGTTGGGTAAAATGTAGTGACTTCCTTCCTCAACACTTTTGTTGTTTTCTGTGTTCTAGAAGGATGTTTGGTTCTCTCTATTGTTTGTGGAAGGTTTTTCACCTTTTTCTGAATGCTTCCTGTTACACACAACGGTGCTGCACCACAAAGAGGACATTTTTGGCTTTAGATACGAGGTGTTAGGGAGTGATTCCTCTAAAATTGTCTGGAGCTTGCACCCATCCCTATCTCTTTGAAACCCATGCCATACAGCTGGGGGACAGATCACAACAAAAATGGTTCTTAGTGGACTGTTTAATCCTCATGTGACCGCGCTGGTGAAGTAATGTCCTATTGGCATGGGTTTTTGCGACTTGAAGTTTCTAGCATATTTAGATTTTGAATTTTTATATCTTTTTTTAATTCCTGGAAATGGTAGTTATTCTGGAATCTGATGTAATCCGTTAAATAGAATAGCTTTTGCAGTGGAAAACACTGTATTAGCTGTTGGATCTGGGGTTGTGTGTGCAACAAGTCTCTGCAAAACTGAAATGTATGTGTGTTTATCATTTTTTACAGCTCTTGATTCTGATAGGAAGACAGTTATGAGTTTGTTTTTCACATCATAATTGCTAAAGTTCCTTGAAACAGTTTAAGCTTATTCGATGTATATTAATTGAGGCACCTTAATGCTTGTGTGGAACAGATTGCCAATGCTTTATACTACAACCCACACCTGACCCTTAACATACTGCAAAAATTGGCAGTAGCTACAGAAGTTTTCAATCTGTGGTTTCATATGCTTCAAGAAGTAAAGAAAAGTGGGCAGAAAGCAAATTTTAGAAGGTATCAGAGATTTCTTATATGCCATTTTCGTGGTGTCTTGGATATTTTGTGATTTTTAATTCAAGTTGTCTTGCAAGTGATCTTTCATTGTTTATCAATTTGAGCATTTTGTTGCAGAGAGCATGACAAGAAAGTTTGCATTTTGGGGCTGACTTCACTCTTATCACTTCCTTCTGAACTTTTACCTGAAGAATCCTTGCGTCAAATATTCAGAGCTGTACTTGATCTGCTTGTTGCATATAAGGAGCAAGTTGCTGGTAACAATTGAACCAACAGAGAATTTATTTCTTCGTATATATGCTTGTATATTTTAAAACTGGCATCCTGTATGCCTAGCAAGTGCCTTTTATTGTTCAAGCACATGCTAATTATTGGTTAGTCACATTCTTCAAAATCGTGCAGTACACTGTATTGCTATAGAAATTATCATAACTTGTATGTTTTGTCTCTTGAACATATTAGAAACAGCAAAGAATAATGAAGATGAAGATGATGACATGGATGCCTGGAAGACGGATGATGATGAGGAGGAAGAAGATGATTCAGATAAAGAAATGGGAGTTGATACTGAAGATGGGGATGAAGTCGATAGTCAGAGGCTTCACAAGCTAGCAACTCAGGTGCTTTATCATTTACTAAGTTTAGTTTCTTCAGAAGGAAAATTTATCCAGCAGGTGTTTGAGAGATTTTGAATTTTTCTGGTGTTGCATTTTACTCAAGTGCTGTTGAATTCTTAAAAATGTTTGGTGCAAATGCTGAATTTTCAGGCCAAAGCTTTCCAGGTACATGCAGGTGATGAAGACGATGATTCTGATGATGATTTCAGTGACGATGAAGAGTTCCAATCTCCAATTGACAATGTTGATCCTTTTGTGTTTTTCAGTGAAACCATGAAAGGTGTGTCGCTTACTGTGTCCTAACATTTAGCAGAAATTTAGAGGTTTCTATCTGAAAAATTAGTGCTGCTATTCTGTTATATTCTATAATGCAAGAGAATTCATCTATTGCTGGCTGGTTTCAGGCATTTAAGTATACCTTAATTTCTAATATTATATTTTATTTTGTGGTTCTGCCATCAGTCATGTCTGTTTCAGATCTAAGAAGGTTTCAGATTCTAACCCAGTCATTGGACTTCCACTACCAAGCTGTTGCAAACGCTGTAGCACATCATGCTGAAGAGAGGAGGGTGGAGATTGAAAAGGAAAAGGCAGAGAAAGCTGCAAGTGGTGTAGTGGGAAAGCAATAGTTCTGTAAAATTGCATATTTTTGTTTCTTGTTGATCCATTTATTATTCATCAAATTCTATTGGTGGGTTTTAGAATAAATATTCTAAGGCAATTTAGTCTCATTTTGTGACGGAAGCAGCATCCCTTGTATACGTCCAGAGTTTTCGAGTGTATTCATATATCCTGTAATGTGTTCAATTGTTCACAACACTACTGGTGTTTTAGTGCCTTCGTTAGTTAACGCATGGCATTTTTTTAAAAGTTTTGCTTGGATATATAGATGCCTTGAAGGCCCAATGTTGAGTAGAAACTTAGTTTTGACATTCGTGTATTGGATTCGAAATCAACTGTGGAAGGATTTCCCAATCTTACCTGCCTAAATTGCTGAATACAAATGTAAGTAGAAATTCTTTTATCTATTTAATTAGATTTCTGGGTGGTTGTCTCTAAATCTGCAGGAATATGTATAGAGGTCAGCGAAAGTCAAATATCCCAGGATTCCATGAATGTAGAACTTCTGAGATTGGTAATGCTATTTATTTAATGTGTTCATACGATGTTATTTGGGATTTGCCAATAACCTAGTTATATTTATTGTGGACCAAAAGAGATCCAGGATGGAAGTTACATGTAAGCATTTCACCTGGCTGTGTATTATCAGTAACGCTCTATAACTCATTAAGTTTAGCCTAGTCAATTTGACTGACTCGAAGTTCTTGATGTGCTAAGTTGTAATTAACTCAGAATATAGATGACTGTTGCAGACATTCAAAATTAATGTTGTGAATTTTTCATTATCACGATCAACCCTCTTGATTTGCTTGATTGCTCTATGCAGCACTCTTGCTCATTGAGCCTGTTTATAGAAAAATATAATAAGATATTAAATTATAAAATCACACCTTGTCATCTTATTATCTATGACAGATTCAAAATTAATGTTGTGAATTTTTCATTATCATGATCAACCCTCTTGATTTGCTTGATTGCTCTATGCAGCACTCTTGGTCACTGAGCCTGTTAATAGAAGAATAGAATAAGATATTAAATTATAAAATCACACCTTGTCATCTTATTATCTATGACAGATTGCCAACCATGGCTCTGTCAGATATAATCAGGAGTATGAGGTCATTGATATATCTTACTAGAGTTTCACTGAGTGAGATCTTGGTTCTGTGGCAAGGGAGGTTCCAATCTCTACAGTTTTGTTTATATTAGAACATTTTTAATGGCATTCTTGGATATGTTAAGTCTGTTTATAATGAAAGGAGAAAACACAAACATAGTAGGCTTTAGAACCTACATACAACGTGGACTACATCTCAATTAGCATTCTTGAATACGTTACTACACTACGAGCATAAAAACAAAATATGCACATTATTGGCATATGCCCTGAACTATTTGCAGAGACCAATACAGTGCAGTCTACTTGGCATGAAAATGGAGGAACCTAAAAGCTGTCCATAAATGAATAGGAAGATAGGATTTTTGGCAAAAAGCCAAAACTACATCCAAAGAAGGATAGGCGGATGAAAATAGAGGAATGTAAAAGATTAGGCACAGATTGGATTTTTTGCCAAAACCCAAAGCTGCGTCCATAAAAGAATAGACAGGTTGGGTTTCTGGCAAAAACGAAAAACTGTGTCCATAGATTGGGTTTCTGGCAAAAAACTTATGGGCAGGCAGGGAATAGGAGTTGTGAAAAGTTGTAGATGAGTTAATTATGGGCAGGCAGGAAATAGGAGTCGTGAAAAATTGTAGATGAGATTTATTCCATGTTTGAGATTCAATTCAGTATCCTGATAAGGAGAGAATTTAAATTATTTATTACGGTCATTTGACAAACTGTCTAGTAAACATTAATGAGAAACCATGGGACAAAATATGGAAGCAGGAACACTGGTGTGCCACAAACGAAGGTTCAGCTTTTAATGGTGATGGTCAAGAGCAAAGCGAAGATCCAAACCTATAAATTATGATATTAGACATGAAGAGAAGTTTAAAAAAGTGTAATGTACGTTTATAAAGCCTCTAATTGTGAGTAGAGTAAACAGAAACATTCTTCAAAAGGCTACAGAAGATTAGGACACGAGGACATTGGAAAAATGAGTTAACTTTTGGAACATCGAGTGAAGTGATGTATATGGTCGAACGAAAAGTATGTAGGAAACAACAGTTTCTTAAAAAAGTTCTCTATGCTATTAAATTGCTAATGCTGCTCATGTTTCTGCAGGAGAATAAATGTAGAGGTTAATGCCAGGTTGTTCAAAGCAGGGATATTCCGGCATTAACTTCTAAGGGAATACAATTATATGATATAATTGTACCGTAGAAAAGTTACCACCTTATTTCATTGTTATTATAGCAATCTACTTCATTGTTATTATATATGCTATAACAGTGGAGTAAAACTAATCTATTCCTGTACTATTATATGATATAAATTTGGAATATGAGAATGATGCAATAATAGTGGAGCAGAATTAATCTATTTCAGTATTATTTTATGATATACATGCAGAGAATCAAAATGATGGATGATACCGATAAGAGAATTAGTCTGAATTAGCTTCCATCTAATTGTGGAGCAAGAAAAAGCTATGGACCATAATAATAATTTAATGAGGATTTAATAATAATGAGAGAGTCATATCCTTAAGTTTAGTATTAATAATTTTAGAGAATTAAATGATATTAATTATAATAGAATAAAATTACATGTCATGTTAATAAAATTTAAATGTATTTTAAATACTATTAAAGTTACATATTACTTGCTATGCTATTAAATACATATCGTTTGATGTGTTAATTATATTTAGTCCAATGTTTAGTTAGTTGTAAAGGTTCTCTCATGAAACTAAGATTTGTATTTCACTTTTATTTTGAATGATAAGACTCAACTCTCTATACGGGGCTATTTAGTGTTACAAATAATTAGAGATGGATGTCGAAACTAATATTTATTTTAGAATGTTTTGAATATGACAAGGATTTAAGTTGTGACAGACACATTAACACAAAAGAAGATTGTGGTAAGCAAATTGTGGCACGTGGAGCATTGATAGTGGTATCATGGTAAATTAGACAAATCATAGAGTTTTATAATTTTAAATTCAAGTTAATGAATGTTGTGATGATAGCCTCCACATGCAGTGAGAAAAAAATACATTTGTATAATTTTAGAAAATTGAAACTTAGAAAAATTATCTACTTGTATTCAGTAGAGAGTTGAGGATCATTTTTGTTTGTTTGAATTAGAAATTTTGGGACATTAGTGATGGTTAGGCGTGGGTAGCCATAGCAACCAATGCTACTTGTGTTAATTTTTGTGTAATAGTTTTATCATGTTACATGAAACAAATCATAGGGTTTTATAATTTTAAATTCAAGTTAATGAATGTGGTGATGACATCATGCACAAGTAGTGAGGGAAAATTACATTTGTATAATTTTAGAAAACTAGAACTTAGAAAAACTATCTACTTGCTTTCAATAGAAAGTTGCGGATAAATTTTGTTGTCTATGGTTTGAATTAGAAATTTTGGAACATTTGTGATGGTTAGGCATGAGCAGCCATAGGAACTAATGCTACTTGTGTTAATTTTGTGTAATAATATGATAGTATGGGGAACTTTTTGTCATGTTGGAAATTTTATAAGCATTTCACATTAGATAATGGTTTGTGAAGCAAAATTTTAACAAGTATATTGTTCTACATTGTAATTACATTTTCCAAACTTCCTAAAGGATGGTGTTGTAGAGCAGTGTAATGTTGATGGACTTGAGATCGATAGTTGGTACATTAATCCTAGTGTCTTCGGCATATGCCATATTGAAAGCATTGGTTTGTTTCCTTTTTGTTGAGACTAAGTCTAGGATTAAAACTTGTTTTGAGCAATGACTGGGCTTGTGTAAGGCTTTATCCTTGAAAGGATTTGGACACCTTTGCCACATTACCATTTTGGTGGGCAATGGCTTACACAGAGAGGTTTGTTGGCTGAAGGAGTTGGTTTGGGCACTATTGCACAATGAAAAGGTGCACTATAGACTTAGATGCCCTTACATGAAGGTAAGACACATTGTAGACATTGGGCAAGCTTTAGTTGGTTTGACAATGGGATGCAAGGTTGGACGAGCATGCCTTGGGCAATGTTGCATAATGATAATGCATGTTCAAGTGCCAAATGGTTTGGCAAGCAATTTGTCTAAGTATGGCAACAAGGTAAGAGTTGCATTTTGGATTTTTTTATAGAAGCCACACAGTGACTTGGGCAATGGACATTTCTTGCTTTAAGGGCACATGAGTGGCAATGCTTTGACTTGGGATGCAACACCATTTTCCATTGGTAGTAGTGCCTTGGAAATTCAGTGGGAGTCATGTACCTACAATATGGTTGAATGTTTCCTTACAAACCCAAGTGTCTTTATTCCAGTTTCCAAACCCGAGGTCATGTGACACTACCTTGCCTTGCCCATAAGGGCTTGGCCAACTTGCACCTGTCACAATCAAACTAGTCTCTTCACTTAGGGTTCGCTTACGATTTTGTCTTAAGCTACAATTTGTCAAATACAACCAAGTCTTGTTCCACAATAGTCCTATACCAAACCTCAACCTTTAAAATAGCCCAAAAATTCTTTAACACAACTAATCTTTCAATCTTAGCAAACATGAAGCAAAATAAGAAACAATAATGTCCATTATAGTCCATAACATACACATCGGTGGCACCTAATATAGGTGCCTTAACTTTATTAGCTGAAAAATGTTATAGATATGCAATAAAGGAGCTTCAACCTTCCATTTGCAACTATATTTACATATGTAGAATGAGTTTAAGCAATATTGCTTTTCCAACTGATGACCAGCAAAGTTGGAAGTAATGACAAGGTCCCCTGTTATGGGCCTTGACTTTTTCTTCTTCTCAATCAATAATACAATTTATCCATTGTGCCCACCCTTGGACTTAGCACAAGTTATAGAGCTCCTTTACATTTCATGTGAATGATTGATGCTTTAGCACTTTGAGACGTCCATTATTTATATAAAACTTTTCTTGCACTTAGAAGTCCCTCCTAGACTAGGTGGACCTAAATGCCCTCATCTTTAACTTTGACTATGCTTAATGTTGCCATTGCCACCTTCATAACTTGTTTATTGATTGTCCAATGCCCATTGGTTTTGTGCCCAAAGTGCCACAGGCCCATCAAGGGTGCCCAAGGCATTCAAGTATGCCTCAGCAAGGGTGCATCTAAGGAGTGCATCCATTGGGTGTGTGCCCAATGAGTGTGTTTTATGATTGCACTACACAAATGATAGTGCTTGAAGGCACTTCAAACATTTGTTGCAACCTTCGATTGTGGACATCCAACTTCTTGGGTTTGTATTTAGGCCAATCACCTAAGTCTATAAAAGCTAGTTAAGTTCTTTATGTCATTCTTGTTCATCATGGATCGGATTGCAAATAAAAAAGGATCATATGCCATAAGCTTGCTTTTCCTTCCTCGTCAAATCCCTTTATAAGCTTCTCTTAGTGCATGCAACTAGTGTGAGCTACCAAATTTTGTAATGCTCCCATTCTAAGCAAAGACACTCAACATGTCCATGGTGCACTTTGCCATTGTGCAAGGGCCCCCAAAATTGACTCTTCTAGCCATCAGCCTTGTGTCATGTCCATCCATGCTAGTCTACAACCACGAAGGTGATTGTTACACAGCAATTTGTCACTGTCCCTACAATCCCCATCTCGCACATTGGAGGGTTCATTCCGTGACCTGTGGACAGAGTTAAGGCTTGAAAATACTTTCATTGCATCCCTCTGAAGATGAGCTTTAATTGCCCCGAAGACATCTCCTTGCAAAAAACCTTAAAAATAGCTCTTTTTCCATTGGCGTGGTTCCATAATTCAGCCCTCGCGCCAAGAGGGAAAATCCTCCAAAGAGGGCACGCCAATTGGCGCTCTGTCATAGAGCCGCACCCGCGCCAACCATATTAAGAGGTGTTTTTTAAAAATAAGAGGCGGAAGTTTCATCCTAACAAATTCCTAGACTGATATCTATCTTGAGTTGGGTGGTTTGGCTACGGATTTCCATAGAGAGGAAGTGGTTTGCCACCTCTCATGGAAGCTTCCTTGATGATAGGGCCAATCCCATAATTATAGGGATCCCAACTTCCCTTCCTCCTTCTATAAAAGCTTGCCCATCTCCATAGCAAGCTAGTTCCAAAGAGTTCCAGAATCTCCAAGTTCCCAAGAGCTTTCATGCTACAAAAGCCTTCTTGATTCCCTAAGGCCAAATCCAAGCAAGGAGACTATTGCCAAGTATCCGGAGAGAGAGGCTTGTCCCATCCTTGACAGGCTTTATCGAGACATGTTCTACTGACGACCCGCCAAAGGAGAATTCGGCGTCGAAGCTTTGGTTGTATTCTTCTTTTTGACTCATTAATATTAAGCGACTATTGGTTATGGTTCCACTCTTGTTCTTGATCATGTTCATGAGTTATATCCTCTTCGACTGATATATAGTTGTATGCACTGGATTTTATGCTTGCGTTTGTGTTGTTTCTTGCATGTGCAGGTGTCCGATCACGGAGATCGTGAGGATTGTGATCTTCCAGGGCAAAGGAACGGGAGCACCACCTCTTCTACAGACGATAGCGTTGGATTCCAGGTAAGCCTTCCTCGCAAGTCGGTTTATTTACAATTAGGAAACTGCACTGTAGCGTGTTTGATTGTTTCTAGACCCGATCTGGGCTAGTAGGGATCGCCTCTGTCCGCAGAGGGGATTTACCTCCTCAACAATTTGGCAACTCCACTGGGGAATCAGCTTGTTGTTTGATTTGTAAACTATAGACGGAGTCTGAAGCACAGCCAGATAGCCTTCGAAACGCTTTTGCTCTGCATTAGCGGAGTAGATCAACGCTGCTTCAGTCAATCTCCGGTTTGGTTTACGGACTGAACAACTTGGAGTTTTGTCTTCTCTTTCCGGTCAACTTCTTGGTCTTGCTTGCTTGGTCAGCTCTTTGGGCTGGATTTTTCTATTTGTTTGGCTTTGTTTTAGCCTTGTTTTCACTTGTCTGTGTCTGAGATTGCTTGTTTGTTATTTTTCCATAGTAAACTCGACTGGCGCGCTTTGAGTGTAACAGTCGCGCCCATTGGCACAGGTTGCCTGTGTATCACCCGCGCCATTGCCTTTCTGGCGCTAATTTCAAGCTCACAGTCGCGCCAATCCTGTGAGCTATTAGGGTTTGCTGTGTTTCAAGCTTTCTGAGGCTGACTTGTGATTTTGATCTTGTTTTTTCGGCTGTTTGAGTGCACAGGAGCCTAGTTTGACTGGTTGAAACCTCCTTCCTTTGGTTGTTTGCTTATTTCTTTCGATTTTGCATTTGAGACTTAGGGCATCTAGGTGCTTTTGTGAGTCGAGCCTCCCTTGGGAGTTCTTGGTTTTCGTTTGCTCAATCGACTTTGGGATTGCTTCCTTGCTTTCGTTTGACAGTTGTCTATCATCTTATTACGCTTTTTGAGTGACTGATTTCATTTTCATTCGAATTTCGCTTTGCTTCATTTTGGGCCTAGATCACACGGCTCATTGGTGTCTTTGGGACTTTTCTTGGTTTTGAGAGACTTTTGGTTGATTTGAGATCTGATTTTTTATCCCATTGAGTGAAATTTGTTTTTTTTTGCTCTCTTAATGTCATTTCTCGAATTGCTTCTTATTTGTTTTCGGTTTGTTTAGTGCATCTAGATATCAAACATTGAAAATAAAAGAAATCTCTTTTGCTTTTGGTTGATTAGTGCAAATTGAAATCTTTTCGATTTTACTAGTGTTTAGTGAATTTAAAAGAAAAATTTTTAGTTTCATTAGTTGCATTAGAGATATCATTGATTGTCTTCTAATCATTTCATTTGTGTAAAAAATTCTCAACTCTTCTGTAGCTAGTTTTCATCGAATGAAATGATGAACTGTGGCATGTAGTTTTGCATTTAGGAGATTTTTGAGACAGCACATTCGTTAGGGCCTGAAAACTGAAACGTAATTGAAGATCAACTTTAAAATCTACTCAATTTACACTAAGGCAACATTGAAATCTAACGAAACACATTTAGAGGTCTAGGCTAGAGACGTGTTCCGGCGTCTTTAAACCTAGTAGCTGTCGTTCGCCTTTTGGCTTTAGACAGCGCTAGTACGGACTTGTGCTCCCCGTACCGTCGCGTATATAAAGGGAGACCCCTCTAGGTTTCAATCCTTTATCCATAGGAAGCCGAGTCTGCCACCCTATACCCGTGATACACCGGACACAGCATTCGGGGAGATTTCCTGCACGTACGGAAAGTCCTTGGTTGATTTCTCTTTCATTATTAAAACCAAGGTGTATATTGCAGTTCACGGTTATTTGGCACACCCTTTTGCCTACTATTCCTGAGCAATCATTTTGATCCTATCTGACTCCCAAAATTTGAAAGGATCACCAAGCGCTTGTCCTTTCACGCTTGTGTCAAATTTGAAAGAGATAGAGTCACCTTTTCAACCGTTTCTCGACTCCTAAAACATGAAACGGTGAAGTTTCTTATTTTTCAATGTGGTAAAAAATTAATCACCCACGATTACATGCCCTCTTAGATTTTTCTTGTTGACCGTTTGATTGTGTGTCTTGACTCTTTTTCAGCCCGTGTGTGTGTTTGATCTTTTTCTCTTGTCGTTGTTGCCACAGTGGCGGAACCCTCGGTTTCGTCTACTAGTAGTCCTTACACGGATGATTCATCAGAGGTGTCCCAATCCTCTGCTGAACCACAACAGCCCATTGTTTCTGAGTTTCTTGACGGGGGATCGGTTCTTTCTGAGCAACCATTTGGAGGACCAGTTGAGTTCGATTGGCCCTTTTCGGACCCTGTGTCTGAATTGAGATTAGGAGCAGATTTCCTTTCTCTTACATCAGGTTCTCCCTTTATAGCTGCTATTTTTCCTCCTAGTCCTTGCCGTCTATTGCGAGATCTAGCGGCAGGCTCAACCATGAGTGATTCTGGTGAGGAAATCCCAACGTCTGGTGAATACTATCAGCTCTTCCCACGAAGATTATTTCCGGGAGACAACTCTGAATCAGGTGTTATGTCAACAGCCAGTCCCTCATTACCACCAGGGTACAGGTTCTTGGGTCAGATCATTTCCGCTGCTGCCTCTATGGGAGTGTCAGCTCCTTCTCCGAGGCCAGTTGCTCCTTCACCGGGGGTGTCTCCTCAGACGGCCGTTACTTCTGTACCCGTTCGGCCCACTGTTTGTGTGGCCGCCTCTACACCTGTTGTCACGGCACCCTCTGCTAGGGCTATGCCATCTCCTGAAGACATTTATTTAGTGACTGCTATACCAGAGAATATCTCTCCGGAGGAGTATCGGTTTTCCCTTCGACAACCGAACCCCGAGGTTGGACCATCCTCCCAAGATCCCAACCGCTCTTACTTTTCGCACTATGCACAGGATGGTACACTCGTGTATGCTTTTCCAGGTCAGTATGATGAGCACAGAGACATTTTGCGTCTACCCGCTCCTGAGGCTTATCTTCACGCTCAAGGTTTACCTTATAACCAGGCTTATAACCCGCAAGGGAAACCTTTCCAAGGCCAACCTTCGGGCCAACCTGACTATCCTTACAACCCAGCAAGGGCCATCGTACGGTCCGCAAGGACAGTATTACAGCCCATCCGGTCAACCTGTCCAGCCTCAGCCGGGGTACCAACTGAGACCGGTATATGGTCCTGGGGGGCAACTCCAGCGTTCTCAACCAATGCAGCCACAGTATCCTGTTGTTTCTAACCTTGCATATCAGCTGGGACCATCCTATGGTTCTGCTCCAGGTCAAACCGGTTACCAGTAACCGCCTGGCCCTGTTCCTCCACAAGGCCAACCGGCCCATCCGGTACAACCTGGTGTTAAGCCTCCAGGCCAACTGGTCCATTTGGTACAACCTGGGGCTCCTTCACAGCCAGGTCAACCTGTGCAACTGGCACAGCCTATCTATCCGGGTCAACCTGTTCATTCAGGACAGCCCTCTCAGTCGGGTCAACCTGTTCACTTAGGGCAGCCCGCTCATTCCATTAACCCTGCCCAGTAGTCGATTCATTCGATGCCACAGCCAAATCAACAGTTGCGCCCTAGTTATCAGGCTCCGCAGGGTTCCACTTATTAGAATCTGACTCATCCTCAGGGTGGTTATTATCCTCATGGTCAATCTCAACCGAATTATAACCAGCCCCGAGGCTCTCAGTATTATCCTCATCCACCCGGTTATACCTATACTCAGCAGCCAAATCCAAATGTTGCTTTTATAGGGTCGACTCCTAACCAGGGTCCATGCGCTGGTTATAAGCCCCCGTACGCTGGTTACCAACAGCCAAATCAGTCTGGTTATACGACCTACACCCCCTACAGTTAGAATCCTACGAGAAAGAACCCATGGGGGCAAGGATATTCCCAACCAGCGTGGAGTACAGGTATCGGTCCTCATCCCGGGCTTGGCATTCCGGTTAATCTGCCATTGTCATTCCTGTCTACCTTGGAGTTGCTGGATGTTTCAAAATTGACCAATGATCCAATTTTACATAATCCGTATTGGCCTCCGGTTCCTACCAAGATACCAGGTGATTGCCCCAAGTTTGAGGGAAAAGCTGGGGAGGACCCCCAGGCACATGTGATGACGTACCATCTTTGGTGTTCGTCTAACTCTTGGGTTGACGATTCGATTCGTCTGTGCCTCTTCCAGCGCACTTTCACTGGAGCTGTTGCTAAGTGGTACATCGAGTTATCTCGTGGTATCTTCAAGATTTCAATTCCTTATCCATGGCTTTTCTCACGCACTTTCAGTTACTGGTTCATTATGAAGCCGGGACGCATCTCCTGACTTCTCTGAAGCAGGATAAAGCCACTCACATTTTCGATCACATTCATGAGTGGCAGCGCCGTCGTAGACTGATCAAGTTTCATATACCTGATCAGATACTAACTCACTGGTTCACTACCTCCTTCGTGAATAAAATCGCCCAAGATATTGCGATGGGAGAATGTGTGACAGAGGAACAAGCCATTGCGCGTGCCTAATATCTGGATCTTGTATATTCTCAGTCTGGCACGCTTTATGATATCTTGCCTGATTCCCCACGGTCCGGAACCTCTAAGGCTCCACCTACCCCTGCAGTGGATGGTGTCATTGGTTCTGTGTCTCAGAATTCGAAGAAATCTTCGAATGGGAAGCATAAGTCTAATTCTTCCAACAATACTCCTGCTAATCCTGCCCCATCAGATTCTGGCAAAACCGCAGAGGTGAACGTCGTTCAGGCCAATCCTACGGAGAAAGCCTCCAAAGGGAAAAATAAGGGCAAAGGCAAATCCAAATCTGATGCCCCGAGGCCAGAATCCAAATCTCATACTGAGGATGGTTCTCAGCGTAAATCGAAGTAGCCCTGCCTCATTTATGAAGGAGACCATTATACTAAGGATTGTCCACGACGATCCGAGGTTAGTCAACTTCTCAAGGGCTCAAAAGGGACTCCGGTAGTTCTTAAAGAGCCATTCCTGTCTCAGCAGACCCAGATGGTTGAACAGCCATCACCATATGCACCATTTGGGTCCCAAGTTTTTATGATAAATGGTGTTGCACCTATCTCTGTCGCTACGCGTTCGAAGGATTACAACGAAGCGCGGCAGGCACTCGGGAAGGTAGTTGCGGATGGACTGCCTCCCCCACCTCTCTACGGTTCATTGGAAATCGAGAAGCCTACTCCTGAACCTGTTGTGAAGATGCCTTCTAAAGGTGTTCTTCGAAGATCTTCTTATAATCTGAATGCTCGTGCTGCTCAACACTACAGCATTGTTGAGGATTTGGCACAGGCACCTTCTGCTATGTCTACGCTAGAAGTTCTTCAAAGTTGTCCTTTGCAATGGAAGGCTTTATTGTCAGCAATCGGTGGCATTGATCCCACTGATTCGAGTCTTCTCACCTTCGATTTAGAGAATTTCACCCCCCGACTTCCACATCAGATCGATCTTGTTATTCAAGTCGAGATTAACGGTCTAAACATCTATAGGGCAGTTGTGGATGAAGGTGCTTCTACCTGCGTCATGTCATCCGCTTGCTGGAAGGCCATTGGCTCTCTAGCCCTTTCGTCCTCTCCCAATGCCCTTGAGGCATTTGATGGTCGGGAATCCAAACCCCTTGGTGTTCTCGAGAGTTTAGCGATCACTTTACAGGGGAAGACTGTCAATGTGGAATTAGAAGTAGTCGACGCCAAGCTCAACTACAATATACTTCTTGGCCGCAGCTAGACCCATGCCATGCTATGCGTGCCATCCACCGTCTTTCGACTTCTTAAGTTCCCTCACGAGGGCAAAATCGTCACGGTGGATCAGTTGTCCTTCTTCACCTCCACCTCCGAGAACAACGTACCATATGTGGATCAGATTCCGAATCCCCCTAACAGTGTAGGACCCGGTCTCTTCAAAGACCCCGTCCTCATGGGTATCTTTCCCGCACCACCATCGCACACCGCTCAAGTTAACATGATTTCCAGGTCTGATGACCCCTGGCTTATTCCTACGCCTGAGCAGGTGTTTGAGTTTGGAGAATCAATGCCCTTGACTCCTGTAGAGATCAGCTACTATGAAATCGTTGCCGCATCTGATCCTCCACCTCCTCAGCATGCTCCTTTGAGCATGGCTCTAGACGTCTACTCTCAATCCCCCTGGCTTGGTCAGGCCGATTCACCTGATCCTCTAAAAGAGACTTTTCCTTCCGATGAATCCATCATTGAAACTATGTCTCTCGAGGAGCTGCCTTGGGGCGATGGACATCATCGTTCCTCTTTCATGCCTAGCTTGGGGGCTATGTCAGATTTTCTAGAGCGTTATGCATCTCAGGTTCCTACTCCTCTCCAAATGCCCATCTTGACGCACGAGGTTTTTTCAGAGGGAAACCTGAGTAATATCACTCAAACCATCTCGATCAACATCTCCGTTAAACCGGGGATCGTTGAGAATATACATGTGGGAGTGACTTGTTCTCCCAATGAGATTCAAGTCTATACTGATCTTTTTAAATAATTCAAAGATGTGTTCACCTGGTCCTACGAGGAAATGCCAGGGATTGATCCCAGTATCGTAGTGCATGAGATTCCAACCTATCTGGGTGTGAAGCCCGTGCGCCAATGCTTACGCCCCATGCATCCTCAGAAAGCTGCTGCAATTAAGGCAGAAGTTGAAAAACTTCTGAACGCGGGATTTATTTATCCCATCCCCCTCACAGAATGGGTTTCTAACATTGTTCCTGTTGATAAAAAGCAGGGTACTATTAGGGTCTGTGTTGATTACCGCGACATCAATCGCGCCTGTCTAAAAGATAACTATCCCACTCCGTTCATAGACCAGATTATCGACGAATGTGCCGGAAGTGAGATTTATTCCTTAATGGACGGTTTCTCAGGGTATAATCAGATCAATATTGCACCTGAGGATCAACACAAGACTACATTCATCTGTTCGTAGGGTACTTTCGTGTATAAAAAACTCCTGTTCAGCTTGAAAAACGCTGGAGCCACGTTTCAGCATGCAATGTCTTACGCTTTCCATGACATTCACCATATCATTCAGCCTTATCTGGACGACTTTCCAACTCATTCAGCTGGGGGAGAGGACCACCCTGAACACCTCCGCCAAATTTTCCTTCGCTGTAGGCGCTACAATATTCGGCTCAATCCTCATAAGTGCGTCTTCTGCATGGATTCTGGCCGTCTTTTGGGATTCATAGTCTCCAAAGATGGAATTCACCTTGACCCTTTAAAATTCGAGGCTATCATCAACCTCCCATCACCCTTCTCATTATATCAGTTGCAGAGTCTGCAAGGAAAAGTGAACTTCCTTCGACGCTTTATCCCGAACTACGCCGAGGTGGCTAAAGGATTTACACGCCTATTAAAGAAAAATGTTCCCTTCCATTGGGATGAAATTGCTCAGCAATCCTTTGAGAAGTTAAAGACGTTATTGGTTAATGCTCCTTTGCTTCGTCCTCCTGATTATCATAGCGATTTCACTTTGTATCTCGCCGCCGCATTTAGCACCATTGCTATGGTTCTGGTGCAGGATGATGATGATGGTAATGAACATGTCATTTATTATCTATCGTGAAACCTTCTCGATACCGAAACGCGTTATGCTCATGTTGAGAAGTTGGCATTAGCCGCAGTACATGCTGTGCAGCGTTTTCGCTATTACATCCTGTTGCGTACGATCACGGTGGTTTCGGATTACAACCCCATGGCATATATTCTCTCTAGACAATTTCTGGGGGGGAAATACTCCAAATGGATTGTTATCCTGCAGGAGTTTGACTTAGAGTTCAGTACCGCTAATTCGAAGAAATCACTTGTTTTCGCGGATCTTATATGCTCACTCCCGATAGACTCCACTCCTTCACTTTCCGAGGATCATATCCCAGACGAAACTCTTTTCCTCATCAGTACTCACGACCCTTGGTACGACGACATAATCGTGTATCTTTATACCTCCACATTTCGGTCTGAGTTGACTAAAGATGCCCGACGTCGAATTCGGCATCAGTCTCAACCCTATCGTATCGTAGGAGATACCTTATACCATGTTGGAGTAGATTCGGTGCTCCGTCGGTGCCTAACCTTGGAAGAGGCTGAAAGGGTTCTAAATGACTGCCATAGTGGCGCCTGTGGTGAACATATTTCCGGATATGCTACTGCCCAGAAGATTCTGCGAGCAGGTTACTTCTGGCTGTCCATATTCAAAGACTGTATCATTGCAGTCGGTAAATGTCACGAGTGCCAGGTGTTTCAGCGCAAGATGCGCGAGCTGCCTCTCCCTTTGCATCCTGTTATTACCGTCGGCCCTTTTGCGAAATGGGGCTTGGATTTTATGATGTGTAATCCTCACTCGGCCGAGGGGCATGCGTATATCATTGTCGTTGTCGACTACTTCACCAAGTGGGCTGAAGCGATGCCTACACTAGCTGCCGACGGTAAGACAGCTGCCCAATTCATATTCAACCATATCATTGCACGTTTCGGGGTCCCGCAAGCCATCGTTACTGACCACGGTACTCATTTCTGAGATTATATGATGGCTGAGCTGACTTCAAAGTTGGGCTTATGTCACGATAGCTCAATGTCGTACTACCCTCAGGCGAACGGCCAGGTTGAATCAGTGAACAAGGTTCTGGTCACTATGCTTCAACAAACAGTTGGTATTCACAAATCCAATTGGCACCTCCAACTGTTCTCAGCTCTATGGGCATATTGGACATCTGCAAAGAGTGCAACTGAATTCACACCATTTCAATTGGTGTATGGTCTGGAAGCAACTCTTCTGGTTGAATGCGAGATTCCTTCATTGAAATTAGTTGTAGAACTTCTACCCGACACTTCTGCGGAGGAAGAGCGTCTTTTGTATCTGGAACTATTAGATGAAAACTGCCGCTTAGCTGCTTTAGTTATTGAAGCACAAAATAAGCGGGTCAAAGCTCACTTCGATCAATCGGTTTCTCCTCGTTCCTTTGTTGAAGGGGACCTCATCCTCCTGTACGATCAAGCACATGACAAGCTTGGGGCTGGCAAGTCCCAACCTATGTGGCATGGGCCCTACATAGTAAAATGCGTTTTGAAGAATGGGGCTTATGAGATTATAGATTATGAAGGAGTTCCACTGGCGCAGCCCAGGAATGGGTTGTACCTCAAAAAATACTATGCCTGAAGTGATTTTTGGTGTGGTGTGTGTACATAAGTGTGTGTTTTTCATTTGTGTGCATGTGTGGTGTGGTTTTAAATGTAAACATATTTCTACTGATCGAGTCTTTCTAATTGTGCAGATGTCCATTCATCCGTTTGTTGGTTTCGCGGATGGTGCCTCCTGCAGTACCAGGAATCTGTCTTCAGTAGCCTGGGTAATCTACGATCCTGCTGGTGAGTTGGTCAACCTGTAAGGTGTGTGTCTGGGACGTACTACAAATAACATCGCGGAATATAGTGTTGTATTAGAATTATTAATCGAGGCTGTAAACCTTGGTATCCGTGAATTACTTGTGTATCTAGACTTGCAACTTGTAGTATTACAACGGAACGGCCATTATTCAGTCAGAAACCCATCCATTTTATGTCTGTATCTGTGTATTCGTTTACTGGAAATAAATTTTGACTATATTACATACCAACATATTCCCAGGCGTATGAATGCGTTAACTGATGCAGTAGCTAATTTGTTTTTAGATAGACATTTGCGCAATTTGTAAATCATCATCACATGTAAAAGGAAAATCCATCCAGAAATAGATATGTATATATATCGAAATGTTTACATAGTGTGCATCACATTAAATCAAAAAATATATATGTTCGTCTTAATACATCTGGAGATGACATGTCTCTCAAAAAATATGCATGATAAAAGTCCTAGGAGTCTAATCCGCATGGTGCTCATGATAACAAGTGACTGCACGCACTAAGCATCTCAGAATTTAGTGGAGGTGACTAGGCACTCCCACCATGTGTCGCTGGTACACCATCGGTACATCCGCCAGCCGGGCGTAGTCTGGGATCCCTCGAGCGATGCCCTCGAGATTCTGGATTAACTCCCCCCCCTCTGCACCTTCTGCTTGAGGATCAGGTGCGGGAAGAGTCCTCTGCGCGATAGGATACATACCGACTGGTCTCTCTGGACCCACGTCTGCATAAATATAAAATGTGTCAGGAAGAACATGTGTTAACAAAAAAATCATAAAACAGAAAAATTAAAAAGAGAAGGGGTCATACCCAACTCCTCGTCCCAATCATCTCCCTCCGGCAGTGGGAGATCTGGATCACCAGTGAAATCAGTACCGGCATATGGCCAGTCTTCCACTACGATCAACTGACGCCGCAACCATCCAAAAAACTCCGGCCTCTAGGACATCTGTTGGCCCCCTCCAGCTCTGGGCATCAGTTTTGCCCAGCGAGCCATTCTTTGCTCTCATGGAATCGGCTCAGCTACTATGGCCCCTTGGCCCTGGAAGATTGGTAATCGTTCTAGGATGAACGATACCAGGATAGAACCATAGCCAAATTGTCTAAGCTTGGCTTGTTTGCATTTGGTCAGTTGCCTCTTTATGTTTATCGTCACTGCTGTGGCCCAGTCGAACAATAGAGGAGTCATACATTCTGAGGCTAACAAAAATTGGGCCTTTGTGGCCTCGTGTGGTGCCTGCGACCCCGCAGCCCGCGTGATGGTATGCAGCACCACTCTCAGTGCCAGATCAGGAATGGTGTGGATGTCCACCTTTCCACTTCCGGATCCCAGTTGTGCCCCTCGGCACACTCGTGCCATCACTTGTTCCATTTTCTCACCAGATGGTCTTCTCCATGTCAATATGGGCACCGGACCTCTGTACGATAATCCGGTTATGAAGTACACATCAGCAACCTCCAGTTCTAACACTTGATCCCACAGTTTGAATACTTGTTCATCTGCGTCCCACATATTGATCAAGTACTATAGAAGCTCAGGCTGAGCTCGTAAACAAGGTGTTGGGAAGAACTTTTTTGGCCCACAGTTCCTGAGGGCATTCATGCAAGTTTCATTTTCCATGGCTTGTTCATCCTCTTCACCGTGCTCCCTTTATTTCCACTCAATCACCATTTTTCTCGGTTTCCTGCATCAACATGGTCAAAACCCTTAATTAGATCTCTAATGAGCTTCAAAATTCATCCAAATTGATTAAAATCTGGAATTTTTAGGCGGAAATTGAGGTTCTTCCGCTGGCGCGGCTGTTTCCTGAACATTCGCACCAGCTGGCATGAGCCCTTTGCATATAAAAGCCCATTGGCGCGAGTCCGTTCCCGATACCCGCGCCAATGAGCGAAGCCTTAAAAATTTTAAAAGTTGCCACAGAAATCTAATGAATAATGGAAAACTATTAAAAAATGGATTGAAATGGAGTACAAAGGAATGCCTCTTACCTAGAACTGACGAAACTCTGAATGGTAGCCCAAATCGGTCGTAATCACTGTCAGAAGTTTGCACACCAAATGGACCACTGCTGCTCTTCGGTGAGGTAAAAAGTAAAAAGTAATTCTATTTTTACCATTTGACATATTTATAACTTTTTAAACTCAAAGCAGGTTTTGAAAGTTATTTTTCTGAATATTTTAATATATTTGTGTCGAAAATGGGTTTTACACTTGCCTTTTTGTGCAGCAACAGGTCTTTCACGCAACTGAAACGGTGAAACGAGTTGTATTTTATACTTTTTCGGACTCGGTAAATACACGAAAAATTCACTCTAGAGTCATCTTTCAGCTCTTTTCTGACTCTCTAAACATGAAAAAATTTCCGAGGCCCTTGTCGTTTCGATCTCGTTAAAGTGGACACGAATCGACATCTACCCAGTATACGTTTACCCCTTTTTTGGGCTGGGATGGATTATTTACGAAAAATGAATACCCTAGCCTATCGTGACTAGGAGGTTTTCTCGGATATTGTTTTCTACCTTTTCGGGTTCGAGGAACTATCTACGAAAAGGGACCGTTGGAGTTTACTTTTCTGCTGTCTTTTCAAACTCTCTAAATATGAAAAGACGCCGAGTTCTTCCTTTGTCAGACTCGTTAAACCCGGATGACATTGGATTTAGTCAAAATGACGTTATTTAAGTCACTCCTTCCTAGGGCTCGTTAAATGTACTAGGATGGATTCGCCCGAAGGGCGGACTTATATTACAAGCATATGCTATCCCCTTCAAGCTTGTTATCAAAAATAATTGGGGTACTCGCCAGAAATGGTGGGGGAAAATGGAGCCAGTATCCTTGTCATGTCTGCAGTATGTCGCTCTTGAACATGGCACTTGTCTGCATTCGTGTCGGGTTAGGGACATCTCATCTCGTTCTCCACTTTGCCTCCGTGGGTTTGGATAATCCCTTTTGACCTCTCATCTGCTCATTTCCTCGTCACCATGACCTCTGATTCGTTGATGTCAAATACTGTTAATTCCACTGTCGTGCCGTTTACATGTTCAAGAGAAGTTGACCTCTGCAAGTATCAACCTTCCTCTGATTCTCATATGATCTTGATTCACAAAACATTATGTTCCTCTATCTCGTGTCGATGATGTGGGAAACATTATGGCCCACCTTCGATCAAGGTCACTTCCTGTCGAATTCAGCTCATTATCCAGGAAGATGGTCTAGAGACTCTTTTATGGTACCTTGGAGCCTGCATGCCTCAATGGCAGGTTCGTCGCATTCGACGTGAGGTTTTTATTATTGGCCTCCGATCGAGTGATTCTACGGGTGTTCAACGCCAGCTCATTGATTCACATGCCGTAGATTGTACCTATAGTACCTTGAGAGCCATTGTCATTATTGGTGGTTCCTCTCGCGTCTGTTAATAACTTTCATCATTGGCTGGTAATCAGACGATGTTCTTGCATGTTCGACTTCAGCTCACATATTTGCATGCTTGAACTTGTACTTTGTTCGGGTCGAGATGGAGCGCAAGACCTTGGATTGTGTCTGTTGTAATCCAGGCTGCGATATTGTGGATTATTATGATTATTTACATGACTCACTAATTGGATGGCTGCGACCATACCTGAGTCTATTTATCGATCTTCACTGGATGGCTACGTCCATGCCTTGGATCTAGATTATTGTACACTATGTTATGGATGGCTGCACCCATACCACGCATATATATCACGTATCTGAGACATCAATTATACTTCGCTCCACAGGTTTTCCGATGGCGGTGTTTTCAGTCGGCATGTTCTCGTAAAGCATTTCACCCCTCTCTCTCTCTTTCGGGCCTCATGCTTTAGGGGGCATCTGTTACACAACAATTTTTCACCGTCCCTACAATCCCCATCCCGCACATTGGAGGGCTCATTCCGTGACCTGTGAGCAGAGTTAAGACTTGAAAATACTTTCATTGCATCCCTCTAAAGATGAGCTTTAATTTCCCTAAAGACACCTCCTTGCAAAAAACCCTAAAAATAGCTCTTTTTTCATTGGCGCAGTTCCATAGTTCAGCCCTCACACCAAGAGGGAAATCCTCCAAAGAGGGCACGCCAATTGGCGCTCTGTCATAGATCCATACCCGCGCCAACCATATTAAGAGGTGTTTTTAAAAAATAAAAGGCGGAAGTTTCATCCTAACAAATTACTAGGCTGATTTCTATCTTGAGTTGGGAGGTTTGGCTATGGATTTCCATGGAGAGGAAGTGGTTTTCCACCTCTCATGGAAGCTTCCTTGATGATAGGGCCAATCCCATAATTATAGGGATCCCAACTCCCCTTCCTCCTTCTATAAAAGCTTGCCCATTTCCATTGCAAGCTAGTTCTAGAATCTCCAAGTTCCCAAGAGCTTTCATGTTGCAAGAGCCTTCTTGATTCCCTTAAGGCCAAATCCAAGCAAGGAGACTATTGCCAAGTATCCGGAGAGAGAGGCTTGTCCCATCCCTGACAGGATTTATCGAGACATGTTGTGCTGACGACCCGCTAAAGGAGAGTGTTGTGTCGAAGCTATGGTTGTATTCTTCTTTTGACTCTTTAATGATAAGCGACTATCGGTTATGGTTCCACTCTTGTTCTTGATCATGTTCATGAGTTATGTCCTCTTCGACTGACATATAGTTGTATGCACTGGGTTTTATGCTTGCGTTTGTGTTGTTTCTTGCAAGTGCAGGTGTTCGATCACGGAGATCGTGAGGATTGTGATCTGTCGGGGCAAAGGAACGGGAGCACCACCTCTTCTACAGATGACAGCGTTGGATTCCAGGTAAGCCTTCCTCGCAAGTCGGTTTATTTACGATTAGGAACCTGCACTGTAGCATGTTTGATTGTTGCTAGACCCGATCTGGGCTAGTAGGGATCGCCTCTGTCCGCAGAGGGGATTTCCCTCCTCAACAGTGTGCAAATAAGCTCAGTTAGTTTCAGATTTCTTTGCATTTTTTAGTTCAAGCGTGCTTCAGATTTCAGTTTTAGCATGATTCATATTCCAGCATTCAATGTTTTCACGGTGTAGCAGTGATTTCCGTTTCGATAGTTTGTAGTGCACAACTCAGTTGTAGTTTCATTTCAGATTTACAAGATGCATTTGCGACTCCATGCACCCAATAGAACAAAAGCAAGTGGTCTACGAGTTCTCTACACACTCGAACGATTGTGTCATCCCCAATGGAGCCAATGTTGGCTTGTGGTTTTTATGAACGGATAAGGCAACATTAGAGTTAAGCAAATCAAGAGAAGGAGCATCTAAAGTGAACACCAAGCACTTGAAGCATGGTTTGGGCAGACACCCCGCAGTCAAAGTAGGAACGGGCAGTCACCACTCACCTTTTCACATCACCAACCTCTCCACTCATCGCAAATCGCACATCGCAAGTTTTAGCAATTACCCTCATATCCTCATAACTAAAATTCCCGATCTTCGTTTTGTGGGCAGCCCCACCTTCATCCTGCCATGTCACCCCTCCACTCATCACACTTCGCACATCGCATATCATACCATTTACCCTCCATCACTCATATGTTAAACCTTGTGATTTGCAATGTGCAGGTGGCCCCACCTCCGTCCTGACACGTCACCTCTCCACCATCGCACTTCGCACATCGCATATCATACCATTTACCCTCCACCACTCGTATGTTAAACCTTGCGATCTGCGATGTGTGGGCAGCCCCGTCTTCATCCTGACATGTCACCTCTCTGCCATCGCACCTCACACATCACATATCATACCATTTACCCTTCGTAGCTCATATGTTAAACCTTTTGATTTGCGATGTGCGGGCAACCCCACCTCTGTCCTGCCACATCACCTTTCCTCCACCACACATCGCAAATCGCATATTATAGCATTTACCTCCAGCTCCTCATAACTAAACACTCTCGATTGCGATCCACAGGCGGCCCCACCTCCTTGCCATGTCATCAAAGTCATCCCTCGGCCCCGATTCCTCTCTTTTCTGTGATTAACCATCCTGCTAACTTCACCATCACTTCCACCATTTCCATCCATTATATATACATCCTATCACCACTAAACCTCTGCCATCTTCTCCTCATCTCCGCTCCCTATCACACATCTGACAGCTCACGATCTAGTTTGGGCCCCCCCTCACCTTCCGAAGGTTAATGCCAGGAGGGGGGTCCGAAATGTCTGGTTTTGGAAACCTCCTCCGGTGCTACGTGTCAACCTGCAATGATTTCACACCGCCCCCCCTTCCAATATCACAAACTGGACAGGCCCCCCTCCGAAATCTGGTCTCTGGTTTTGCAAGTCCTACACAACATGGGTTTTTGGATGGAATAAGCATAGTTATGGTTTATTCAATTGCCCAAGAACTCCCTGTCAAATAGTGAGGCACGCGCATCATGACTGGTCGTTCTGTAACGATTAGTGGAAATCATGAGAACAATGGAGTGGAGGCTTTCAACAACAGGTGGAATCAAGTGATGGAAGTCAGACTGCCCCGATTCTAGTATTTGGCCTCCGTGGCCAACTATGTTGTTTCTTTTTTTTGTTTGATTGTGATGTTTTTCTAGTGAAATATCGATTTCACCCGATTTTATTTTTATTTTCTGATTACAGGAGTGATTGCTTGATGCACACTCTATAAGTTACTTAGGATATTTTTATTTTACATGTGTGGGCCGATCATGGAAATTTTATTCGATTGTAAACCCTCGAGAGAACTCCATATGTAGAGAGTTCAGAGATGAAGCAAGGGTTCTGAATTTTGGATAATTTTACTGTAATTCTGTATGACTGTGATCCTTATGCTTTGAGATACATATTTGGGAGAGTTGTTTTGAACTTAATATGATATACATCGTTGTTTATTTGGATTCCATATGGGGCAATGAGTAGTATGTATATGTATTTTATTTGTTTATTAGTAATCTCATGTTTATGTATAATCATCTTTCCCTGCTTTGCTACTTTGATGATTCATGTAAAGTAGCTGCCGGTGGTATGCATTTTTATTTGTGACTTCCTGTATGAATAACGTTCATGTGTTGAATTTGTTGTACTCCCTTAATTCGCACTCCACGAATATATATTGTTGGTCATATTCCACTTGCATCTGCTTCTTCTGATTTCATGGTAGACAGATTCTTAAGACTTTTAAGCATGTCTCTTATGGGTTCCTCCTCCTCTGTTCCTTATCAACACCTCTGCATATTTTGAAAGCCTTTGCTCATTGCTTCATACTTGGCCCATTTTAAATCCATCCAACCATACAACTTATCGAGCCCTTTCGTAGTGTAGGGTAATTCACATGAATCGACTCCAAGGTCTTCTCCATTCTTGAACTACCAAAACCATTATTCTCTTTATCCATATTCTGTCAAAGGAATCCTTACAGTTGTCTACATTTAACCTCTAATTTTAAGATGTCCTAGGGACTGTTATTTTGCAACTCAAGGCTATCTCCAGGATCTACAACACATACAATGTTCTTATTAAAAAATAAAAATGTATTATAATAATTATACAATTTTATTATTAAAAATTAAAGATAATAACAATACATGAAAGTCACAACATAGAAAAATTATAGCAAATTTTTTTTATAAAACAACACTATCATATAAAACCTTATAATATAACATAATATATAGTAAAAAGATTCATACCACACTACTATCGTATAAAACTTTATACTAAAATTTCATTATTAAAATAATAAATTTCATTAATTCACATATATTATAAAATTTAAGCATATATTTCCAACATTGTCATCGAAGCTATTGCACTCATTAATTTCCATTAATTAATTAATTAATTAAATTATATACTAATAAAAATTGGAGCTGTCTAACGAGATGGAGGAATTGCCCGGACAACCAAAATTGGCCGAAATCCTAGCCAAAAAAATTAAGAAATCTTATAGTAAGAGTGTTTGAATCATGATTTTGATGGTGGATGATCTAGGTGGATAAAACAGCTACATGTACAAGTGGCCTGAGTAAAAGGCTCAAAAATCAAAGTGTTCAGATTGTTATCGAACCAAGTTTAGATTGTCGATCTCGTCTTTCTGATTCCAACGGTGCAGACGACACTCAATTCTGAGTTCGTATGAAGAAGTTATAAGTGGTCAAACTTCCAGGTTGACTTGGTGACTGGACAGCCTTAAGGAAGGTGCAAATTCGACTTTTCCTGGCCACCGGATTCCGGCAAGCTCAGGCCAGATTTCGGGCAAATTTGTGGCCTGTTTAAATTGCCTCCTTCCGTCCAAAACCGAATTTTTCAAAATCCATAATTTGTTTTATAAGAGCAAAAATTATTTAAAAAAAGGGGGGGTGGCAGGCCACCACCACCGCCACCCCACTCGACCGCATGTCATATCAAATCAAAAAATATATATTTATGGGCCAGCGGGCCATGACCTCTGCCGGACCCCACGGAACACCTTTACAGCCGTCGGATATATATGTAATACATAATGGTTATGTGTAAACGTTCAACCCATATATATATAATATGTTAAAACCATGATATGGAGGTGGTTGGGGGCGGGCCGCCCAATGCGGGTCCGGCCCCCCAAAACAATATTATATTGTTTTTCAAAAACAAAAGTATGCCAACTATGGAGGGGCGGGATTTGACCCCCTGACCTCTCCTCAACCAATTCCATTTTTTAACCAACGTGCCAATGGTGTGACTTGTAAAATCTGCCCATGAAAATTTATTTAAACTCAGATTTGCACAGTGCGCCCAAGGCCAAGGAGGACGAAGATGGAGCACGATTTTTCTGAGTTTTAATGCTAGTTTGCAGCCAAGCTTGGGCACGGAATCCAAGGAGATGCATGGATTTCCAGATTTATTATTTTTTTTTATTGCAGGTGCATGTGGAACCATGAGCCAGAGAAGAGGCAGGCGGAACCCTGATTGAGGCCAACTTTCAGGAGGGCGAAATTTTGACTTTGTCCAAATGGGACAAATTTTATGTCGTTTCAGCACTACTCGACGCCACGATTTTGATGGCGTCCTCAGTTTCTGCATCTGAGTTTTTGATTTTTCAGCCACTTTTAGAAGTGGGTTATGCAGGTGTTAGATTTTTGCATGTGAGCAGTCGTTTTCACCTTTTTCGACGCTGCAAGATTGATGGTGTTTTCAGATTTAGCCGCAGAGTTGCTCAGCCTTCAGTAAATGGAAACATGAGGTATATGATGTGGATTCCATGTACTTCTTCATTTATTTCTCTTTGAGATGCATTATGTCTTGCAGATCCCGGTTGATACATGAGTCATGGGATTTTGCTTTGTGTTGTTATTGATGTACTTTTCAGCTATGGATTTGTGTCATGTATGAGTCCCTTTTATGCCAGATTGGCGGGATGCTCAATTTCATATGTGTATTGTTGAGATCCCTTGTTTTCTAGGATTGGCGGGATACTCTTATTTACTACATGTCAGCTATGGTCATAGTGATAGGAGTCTTTCTTTATGTATGAGAGTTCTGCAGTGGAATATCTCTTAAAGAAGTCAAGCCACTCCTGCGTGAGGGCAATTATTCCTTGTATGTCATAGGGAAACACATCCATGTACATCTCTTCATACAACACATAATGCAGCGGCCTACACCATCTTGACACCGAGGCCCGGAGATGTAGTCCATCCTGGACGAACTCTGTCATCAAACGACGTGTTCTTATGATTTTTGATCTTGTTCATTTATGTTCCTCTTATTTACAGCTATAATTTTTCATTTAAGTTCTTTAACGTCTTTAATTAAATGCAATTCTATTTATCAGCCGAAGTAAAAGGTCTTGGTTAAGGGGTATTAAGATTTTACCCTGGATTAAGTGGTATCGGAGCAAGTATTCTTGCTGATTGGATTACAGGCGTGAACATTGGACGTTTGCTGAGTTGAGCCATGGAAAGTGTCAAGGACATGTATGAAACCATGCTTAGGGTGTCCGATAAAGCGGACATGCTGTACGAGGCTTACGAAAAACAAGCAGCAGAGAAGGAAGAATTGAAGACCCTCCTACACAAAGAGAAGGAGGACAAACAACAGTTGCAGCTTCAGTTGCAAGCCACAACAGAAGCGTGGGAAGATTGGAAGCGCAACAATGAAATTCTGCAAGCAGATCATGATGCCTTCAAGGCATTCCTACATGAAGAGAAGGAGGAGAAGCAGCAGTTGCAACTTCAGTTGCAAGCCACGACAAAGGTGTGGGAAGATTTGAAATGCAACAACGAAACTCTTCAGAGAGATCATGATGCCTTAAAAGCATTCCTACAGAAAGAGAAGGAGGAGATGCAGCAGATGCAGCTTCAGCTATAAGCCGTGTCAGAGGCAGTGACAGAAGTGAAGCATGACGAAGGCTTACAACAGCTTTCTTCATCTGTTTCGCAATCAACACCTAAGGTAAATAGTGTTGATTTTTCTTCAGTTTCTTCACATGATGTCATTTCAGTTGGAAGTGTGGAGATACCAATCACAGGTACCGGCATGAGGCTCCTCACTAAAATGGGGTACAGAGGAGGAGGACTTGGCATTCGTGGCCAAGGCATCACCGAACCATTGGAGGTTGTGCAACGACCTCGTTATGTAGGTTTGGGGTACATTGACGAAGGATGTTCGAAGGACATCAAAGGCAAACAGATAATGATGAACTCTCCAAGGAAGAGGAATGATAGGGACACTTCGCCATCATTCCACGGTAGTGAACATTGCAGTGAAGGAACCGAGGCGAGCTCCCATCATCATGATGGCACCGGAGACCACCCCAGAAGGTATACTAAGTCTCATTATTCCAGAGTGCATTTTGATTACAGGAATGTCGATAACCATGGCCGTAAAATATGGCATCGTAAAACTTGTTATTTTTGTGGTTTAAATAACCATGTGATTTCTAAGTGCTGGAAGAGGATGGCAGCACAAAGAAGGAAGAGGCACGAAAAGCCTTCTCCCCAACAGGAAAAGAAATCAGTTAAGCAGGTTTGGAGGAAAAAGAAATTTTGCACCCATTGCGACCGAAGTGGCCACCAAAGAGCCACATGCTGGAAACTTCATCCATAACAGCACCGCAAAGACAAGGCGCCCGTGCATACACCAGTCGAAAGCGCTGATCAACAAGCAAGTTCGCCACAGGGAAATGATCCACTTGTTTTAATAAATGAGAAGTGGTTCTTCTAGATTGTTTTTTCTAGATATGTTAAGCTTGTCATGGCCATGCTTGTAAGTCATTTGTCGCATTTTTATTATGAAAGTGATGATGTGTTTCCATCACTCGTTTAAGCGACCATGACATTTCTTTTTGGCCTTGTTTTATAAGTCGTGTGTTGGATCTCTTTCATGTAAAAGTGATGATGTGTTGCCATCACTTTGAGATGCGATGATTATGTTTTGGTCATGTTGTATGAGTCGTCTGATGCATTTCTTTCATGTAAAAGTGATGAGGAGTTTTTCCATCACTTCGAAATGCGACGATGAGGTCTGATCTTGTAATTTTGTTGAGGTATGATTTCCATTTTGCTGTAAACTTGACCACCGAGTGCATGTTATAAAATCGTGGCAAGTATGGAAATATCTGGGTCATTGTTGGTCACATTGAGAATGTAATGTTCATTGCAGCTTTAGGCAGGTGTTGGCATTCTGATTCCGAAGGAAAAAAGTGAAAGGGTCTTTAAGGGATGCGCCTTTTTAGACATTTGCATTTCAGTAGTTGCAAGTGTTGGCTTTGCATCTTGATTCCGAAGTACATGAGGTGAAGGAGTTTTCAAGGAATGTGCCTTTTCAAACATTTGCATTTCCGCAATTGCAGGTGTTGGCATTCTGATTCCGAAGGACAAAAGTGAAGGAGTCTTTAAGGGATGCACCTTTTCAGAGATTTGATTTTTCGCAATTGCAAGTGTTGGCTTTGCATCTCGATTCCGAAGTACATGAGGTGAAGGAGTCTTCAAGGAATGTGCCTTTTCAGACATCGCATTGTAGTAGTTGTAGGTGTTGGCTTTACATCTTGATTCCGAAGTACGCCAGGTGAAGGAGTCTTCAAGGGATGTGCCTTTTCAAACATCGCATTGTAGCAGTTGTAGATGGTGGCTTTTTCATCTCGATTCCGAAGTACGTGAGGTGAAGAAGTTTTCAAGAGATGTGCCTTTTCAGACATTTGCATTTCCATAGTTGCAGGTGTTGGCTTTGCATCTTGATTCTGAAGTATGCCAAGTGAAGGAGTCATGTGGGGATGTGCCTCTCAACGACATTTGCATACAGTTGATGATAGGTAAAGCTTGATGCTTTTGGAGGACCAAAAGCTCCTCAGTGGGGAGGATTGATCCAGGTGGATAAAACAGGTACAGGTACAAGTGGCCTGAGTAAAAGGCTCAAAAATCAAAGTGTTCGGATTGTTATCGAACCAAGTTTAGATTTTCGATCTCGTCTTTTTGATTCCAACGGTGCAGACGACACTCAATTCCGAGTCCGTCTGAAGAAGTTATAAGCGGTCAAAATTCCAGGTTGACTTGGTGACTGGACAGCCTTAAGGAAGGCGCAAATTCAACTTTTTCTGGCCACTGGATTCCGGCAAGCTCAGGCCAGATTCCGGGCAAATTTGTGGCCTGTTTAAATTGCCTCCTTTGGCCCAAAACCGAATTTTTCAAAAGGCATAATTTGTTTTATAAGAGCAAAAATTATTTAAAAAAAAGGGGGGGTGGCAGGCCACCACCACCGCCACCCCACCCGACCGCATGTCATATCAAATCAAAAAATATATATTTATGGGCCGGCGGGCCATGACCTCCGCCGGACCCCACGAAACACCTTTACAGCCGTCGGATATATATGTAATACATAATGGTTATGTGTTAATGTTCAACCCATATATATATATATAATATGTTAAAACCGTGATATGGAGGTGGTTGGGGGCGGGCCGCCCAATGCGGGTCCAGCCCCCCAAAACAATATTATATTGTTTTTCAAAAACAAAAGTATGCCAACTATGGAGGGGCGGGATTTGACCCCTCGACCTCTCCTCAACCAATTCCATTTTTTAACCAACGTGGCAACAGTGTGACTTGTAAAATCCGCCCACAAAAATTTATTTAAACTCAGATTTGCACAGTGCGCCCAAGGCCAAGGAGGACGAAGATGGAGCACGATTTTTCTGAGTTTTAATGCTAGTTTGCAGCCAAGCTTGGGCACGGAATCCGAGGAGATGCACGGATTTCCAGATTTATTATTATTTTTATTGCAGGTGCATGTGGAACCATGAGCCAGAGAAGAGGCAGGTGGAACCCTGATTGAGGCCAACTTTCAGGAGGGCGAAATTTTGACTTTGTCCAAAAGAAACAAATTTTATGTCGTTTCAGCACTACTCGACGCCATGAGTCTGATGGCATGCTCAGTTTCTACATCTGAGTTTTTTATTTTTCAGCCACTTTTGGAAGTGCGTTATGCAGGTGTCAGATTTTTGCATGTGAGCAGTCGTTTTCACCTTTTTCGACGCTGCAAGATTGATGGTGTTTTCAGATTCAGCTGCAGATTTGCTCAGCCTTCAGCAAATGGCAGCATGAGGTATATGATGTGGATTCCATGTACTTCTTCATTTATTTCTCTTTGAGATGCATTATGTCTTGCAGATCCCGGTTGATACATGAGTCATGGGATCTTGCTTTGTGTTGTTATTGATGTACTTTTCAGCTATGGATTTGTGTCATGTATGAGTCCCTTTTATGCCAGATTGGTGGGATGCTCAATTTCATATGTGTATTGTTGAGATCCCTTGTTTGCTAGGATTGGCGGGATACTCTTATTCACTACATGTCAGCTATGGTCATACTGATAGGAGTCTTTTTTTATGTATGAGAGTTCTGCAGTGGAATATCTCTTAAAGAAGTCAAGCCACTCCTGCGTGAGGGAAATTATTCCTTGTATGTCATAGGGAAACACGTCCATGTACATTTCTTCATACAACACATAATGCAGCGGCCTACACCATCTTGACACCGAGGCCCGGAGATGTAGTCCCTCCTGGACGAACTCCGTCATCAAACGACGTGTTCTTATGATTGTTGATCTTGTTAATTTATGTTCCTCTTATTTACAGCTACAATTGTTCATTTAAGTTCTTTAACGTCTTTAATTAAATGCAATTCTATTTATCAGCCGAAGTAAAAGGTCTTGGTTAAGGGGTATTAAGATTTTACCCTAGATCAGTGGAAATGGATTGAGCACCATCAAAAACCTCTAGGACACCCAAAATATTAATGTTTGATAGTTATAACGTGGATTTACAAAAATCCCTGCCGGATTTTCTTAAAATCTTACCAGAATTTCCATAATTTTAGCAAAAAAGCAGTCTAGTTAGACTACAGCCTAAAAATTTGTCTAAAATAAATATCCATTTTCTAGAGGTAATTTTTTACTACACCAATGTGTGCTTAACCTTCATATTAATATTCATTTTGTCGAGGTAAATTTTTATTACACCATTTGTGCTCAACCTTTATAATAAAATAGGATCAAAATCCCCAAAATCCCAATATTCACACTTAAGTATAGAAATTCCAATGAAAAAATTAGTATTCTATGGTTTTTAATTTCTCATCCATGCTCAAAATCTTTTTCATTTGATTATATGGTAGAAATGTCCATTACTCAAGATTAGCCATTAACATCTACATCAAACCCATGATCGAATTTTATGGAAGAAACTTAGATTTAGGTGAAAAATGCAAGGTAAAACAAAGAAGAGATTATAGAATTGTCACATTTTTTCCATTTGATTATGTGGTAGAAATGTCCATTACTCATGATTAGCCATTAACATATACATCAACATCTACATCAAACCCATGATCCAATTTTATGGAAGAAACCTGGATTTAGGTGAAAAATGCGAGATAAAACAAAGAAAAGATTATAGAATTGTCTTAAGACTTTTTTTTAACCTAGATTTTAGGAGAATAGTCACCCTTATTGGTTAGACTTTTCTTTGACCAAGATTTTAGAAAAATAGTCACTCTTATTAAAACTAAATTTAATCTCTTTTCCATGCATATTCCCCTAATCCCCACACTAAAAAATTCAGACATACTGCAGACTTTGGCCCAAAAGCTCAAGGTAAACCAAAGAAGATATTTACAAACTGCAGACTTTGGCCTAAATTTAAGGAGAATTTTCGCCCTTGTTCGTTAAACGCAAATTCAATCTTTTTTTCCTTCCCGTGGTCCCCACACTAAGAATTCAGACATACTTTCCCTTCTAAAATTTCACCAAGGTCTCTAGGTCACCGTCGAATTCAGCGGCATAGCCGACGATCCATTGCCAAAGGTTCTCAATGTCTTGATCGGATGCACCCTTCAGAGGTGAGATGTGAGAAATAGTACCCTACATTTTTCCCTGGTTCTTTTTCTTTTACCTAAAACTATACTAATGTTTTTTTTCTTTTACCTAAAACTATACTAATTTAAAAGCAAATCCATGAATAAAACACAAACAACTTTTAATTTAGATGCAAACCAATGAGTAAAACCCAAATAGCTATTTAAAATATCTGACATTACAGTATTGGCATCTCTATTGAGAATCATCTTTTGCATTGAATTGCATAAGCTTATTTCCAACCAGTTGTAATTTTTTTTACTCTACTCAACATTCAACCAAACCAAACTACATCAGTGACCAAACTACATCAGTGTACCTATGCAAATTGACAGTATGGTTTGCGTCTGTTAATTCCAGATTTTTCTAACTTGTTTTATGTTATTAGGATACATTTGTATTACATCTAAACACGTGGCCCAATTCGCCTTCATCCCCAAGTTAGGCAAATGCTTTTAAAAATGGAAGAAGTAGCACTCAGCAATAATATAGTAACATATGCTATGTACTAAAGCATCAAAGTTTGAATCGTAACATGAAGCGAATTTCAGAACCCCATACTAATTACATGAAGTAAATGTCATAACTTCATATTAATTACTTGTTCAAGTTCATGTCTCTATTTTATCATTCTTCATTAGTTACCACTCGAAAAGATAGGATTTGATACAACATATATAACATTGTTTTTTACCTTATATGTAATTTATTTTAGTTAGATCCAATCATATAATTATCTTGATAGGTCCGATGTTATGAAAAATTTAGTATAATTAACTATAACTAACTTTTTAATATATATATAGAATTAAATAATATCAAAATATATTAAATAAATTAATATATAATTATTTAGTATTGGAGTTGTATTAAATTAATTATTAATATATAAATAATTACATATGACAATTTCCATCAAAAATATTTTACCTGCAAACAGCAGAAGATAGCTGAGATGCATATCGAATAAATGCTTAAAAGATTCATGGTGATTGTAATTGAACGCGTGAAAATAAAAGGTGTACATAGATGCAATAATATGTTCTTAATAAATCAAAACAGAAGGACACGCAGAGCTTCCTTACAAAATGAATATCAGAGAAACTTAGAGATGACATGAATATATCACTAGGGCCTGTATGAACCTCCAACCCAATCCAATATATCGATAATAATCATCTCCAATATATCCATAGCCATTCTTGTGCGGGGGCAGTGGGGTACGTGGCTACGGGGGGCAGGAGGGTAGGGGGTCGCTGTCACAATCAACATCCGGGGGACAGGGGCTACAAACATAATCCAAATCCAAGTCCGGGGTTTGCGGGTTTTCCGTGATGGTTTTGCGTCGGTGTTCTAGTGTAGAATACTCCCTCACGGCTCTGGTTTGCTGGGTTGCCTCGAATGTAGGAGCTGCGAGAAGAAACAACATTCCAATGATGATCAGAATCAGATGAACCCTAAATTCCTCCATTCTCACACACTAATAAATAAATGGCCAACACAAGATTGAAGACGAACTAATACTAATGTTTAACAGCAGAAATTTCGTTAGCGCCTTTCTTGGGACCCTGCAATACCTCTAACCCAAGGAAGGAAAGGAACTCCAATTAATCTCCTATGATGAATATTCATATAAATAATGGTTGGTTGGCACCCGCAGTAATCGAAATTGAACACGGCTCATATCTTCATGAGTTAAAAGTCAAAAGTAACATCAATTTTTATAACTGACTGGTTGGCATGCCCAGGGATCGCTAATTTAAGAAGTGGCGACGATGTGCTTTTTTTAGTATAACATATAGTATTAAATTAAGTGTTTGTTTAGATTAGAGAATATACAAATAGATAAGTGCGTCAATATTTAATTAAAAACATACCAAATGTTCAAACTCCGATTGAATATACAGGGTTATATTTTCATGGTCAACGCTTCATATTCATAACACAAATCTATCTTCAAAATACCGAGTTGTAAAGATATAAATGAAAAGAACCAATTTTCAACACACAAGTCGTAGAGATAGATTCCTGCAAGAAAGAAATAACTATACATACCAAACCATCAATAATAAATATAATTAAAAAATAAAGGAACATAAATAAAAGTATAAAATATAAAAGTAAAAGCAAGCAAATAAAATAATAAGAAAATGATAAAACGAAATGAATCAATTTTCAACCAAAGAAGTCCCAGAGTTAGATACCAAGAAAAAATGATTATAGATATAAATAATTAGTAATAAATATAATTAAAAAATAAAAAAACATAAATATAAAATATAAATATAAAAGTTAAAACAAATAAAACAAATGTTATATAGTAGTTTTTGCTTGCATTTAGTAAAAAGATACACGTGGTTTTGACTATTATTTATAAAGTTATGAAGTAGACATAGAAAGTATGTATTAAGATACTCTTAATATATTAGTCAATTTGGTCACTGGTTAATTATACGACCTATGTTTTCTAGTCCGATTTTCTTGACTAATACTTTCACAAGAATAATCCACTTCCTATAATTAAACACACGTTAATAGCAATGCACCAATAATACTCAATCTGGGACCTTAATTGCATTATAACTAAGCGAGTAAGCATTAATCAAATTATTTTTAATGAGAGAGAGACAGAGAGAGATTGATATTTTAACTATTAATAAAAATTATCTTGTTATTTCTCATAATGGATTTCCCCCAGGATCCGGGCGCTTACACATTGTTAAAATTTTGAATTTCCACATCAACAGAATCTTGGAGGTAGTTAACTTAGGTGACATGGAACTTTTCACTTAGTTAACTCAGTAAATTCGAGTTGGGGAAGCTTGAGTTTAGTTCAATATGATTGATTGCTAATTTGTGTTTCAGTTAATTTGAGTTATTGTCAGTTAAACCAGTTCAACTGTTGGAGAAACTCGTGGAAGGTCAAGTTGTTTAGTGTAACTTCAGTCATCTAGTTAACTAATAAGTCAACCCAAAATAACCATTACATGCAGAGAATTCGAGTTACCAATTTGAGATGAAGTTTCCAAGGAAGTGTACTATTAGTTGTAGACCAATCCCATTTGTACAGGCGGTGCATGCAATTAAAGAATGGGCCTACAGGGATTGCACAACCCAACTGAGGAATTTCCTTAAAAAATAGGGGTTATGTTAGTAAGTCATGCAGAGAGATAGACCATACACTTGCAGGTTGTGCTGAGGCTTGATAAAGAATTGTATTTCATCTCTATTGTTTGATTAACACAATACAAATAGTAAGGGGTTTTAAACAGTTTCTTTCCCCTAGACAAATATATGTGCATGTGTGATGTTTCTTCTTGCATGTTGAGGTTATGTGTTCTCGGTCGTGAATTAGCTTTCACAAATCAATAGAGTAACCTCTAGTCTTGTGATTTAGTAAATTTCATTAGCACATTAGAATCTACACATTAATTTCTACATGGTATCAGAGCAAGATTCACAGTAGAGAATATATTTTGAAGTCGTCTTAGGAGGAAGATCAAATTTGCAGGATCAATTCTTTAGAGCCATAAGGATGGATTTCTATGGAATAAGACTCGAGTATGCCCTTGAGTGATCCAAATTTATGCGGGAACGCAATAGAATACACATATAACCATAAATACAAAAATGCAGTGGAAATAACACTTCATTTCATTAATATCAAAGAACTGAATTTTTCTTAGAGACAAAATGGAAATAAACTAGCTAGGGCATTGTTAACTTATCTTTGAGAAGAGATGTGGCGGCTACAGGCCTCTGAAATCTGTGTTACAATGACGCTCGAAGGCCTATATATTATTGAGAAACAATGGAAAACCCTAAATATCCAAAAACCTAACCCTGGGAGATGAGAAGCCAGAATATGGGCCCCATTAGGGTAAATTGGTACATCAATTTCCCGGGGTCATAACTTTGGTATACTATCTCCATTTGGCTCACATGATACATTGCTAGAAAGGCCTATCCGAGGACTACAACTGTCGACTGCAAATGAATATTCTGGAAAAGAATCAAATTAGCCGGATAAGTGATGCCTAAAAAATGTCGTTTATGGCCTCAAAACTGCTCTAGAAGTTCAGGACCCAAAAAACTGCTAAAAATAGTAAGTTGTGCCGAAACAGAAAAACTCAAAGAGACAATGTTGGGGCCCCACGTAGAATAGGAGGGTGGCCACCAATATCCACTTGGATCATTCCTCCCCCCTTAGGAAGCAATGGTCCCCATTGCGTTGAGTTCCTCCATGAGATGAGGAAACTTCTACTAAACTTGGTCCCTGGTCAACCACTTGCCTTGGTGCAGGAGTTGGCCAGCTTTTACAACCCTATACAGTTGGCTCTTTTGTTGGCAAGTGTTCTTGATTTGCATGTCCATGATATAAGTTGTGGTGGCCTGTTCCACAGAGTCTGGGTTTAACTCTGTTGGTGTGAGTTGTTCTGCAATGTCAGAGGTGTCCAGTAGAGGTGGGAAGTAGGGACAAAGGCGGTCCACATTGAATACTGGGTGAAAACCAAGGAATGGTGGAATAATGAGCTCGAAGGAATTGTTCCCTACAACGTTGGTGATGGTGTACGGCCCATATCGGAGCGGGTGAAGCTTGCGGTGGGGTCTAGTGAGGTGCTCCTTCTGCAAATGTAGCCAGACTTTATCACCCACATGGAAGTTGTGTGGCACCCGATGTTGAACATGTCGTTTCTTGTACTTAGCATTGGCTATGCCCAATATGTCATGAACATGTTGGAAGATGTGTTGAATGTGCTCGATGAAGATGTTCTCTTTCTCAGCTTCAGACTGGACATGAGCCGAATCAGCCTGAGTAGTCGCAAATGGCATGGCTACATCAATGGGACATAGTGGTTGGAATCCCAAGCCCAACTGAAAGGGGTTGTGGCCAGTTGAGTTGTGGAGAGTCTGGTTATAACTATGCTATACATAGGGGAGGCTCTCATCCCATGTGTGTGAATGCTTTGAATTTTACATGCGCAAAATGTGTATAATCATCATTTTGACGACCTCTGTCTGGCCATCAGTTTGGGGATGGAAAGCTATGGACTTGGTGAGCTTGGTGTCCAACATTGACTAGAGGCTAGACCAAAATTTGCTGAGGAACATGTTGTCCCAATCTGAGATGATAGACTGTGTGATCCCAAAGTGCACCCACACTCATTCAAAGAAGATTTCCGCAATGGCTTCTGCTGTGATATTCTTCATGTAGGCCACCATAATGGCCATCTTTGAGAATCTGTCAACGACCATGAAAACACAGTTGTTTCCATGCTTAGTAGAAGGAATGCCCAACATGTAATCCATGGAGATGGATTCCCAAGTTCGACTAGGGGTAGGTAGCGAAGTATAGAGGCCTTTCTTCTTGATGGTTAGTTTGGCAATGGCGCAAGCAGTGTAGGATCTGATGTACTTCCCGACATCCTGTCGAAGGTTCGGCCAATAGAAATAATTCTGCAGTACTGCCACTATTTTCTCGACACTGAAATTCCTAGTGACTCGACTATAGTGTGCTTCCATATCATCTTGGAATGCTCGCTTGAAGGAACACAAAGGTGTCCGAGGTGACATAACAGTGCATCTTGGAGGTGAAATTTTGGAACTTGTGTACCCCCAAAGAGTGCCTTGTATGTGTGACCGAATTCTGGATCGCTCTTGTAGAGAAGAGGCCAATTAGAAGTCTCATGCCCACAAGAGTTCAGAACAGTGGTTAGCGCCATGATCGGTGGTCGGCTGAGGTAGTCTACAACATTATTAGTGCTACCCTTCTTGTACTTGACAGGGAAAATTTTAGGGGCGAATTTTAGCCCAAAGGCGAATTTTAAGGGATTTTGAATTTTAGTAGGGTGAATTTTTTATATAAAACCCATTTTCTATAGTTTTATAAAATTAGCCCAATAATTATTTTAAAAATAATTAATTATTATTTGTTAGCCCACCAAAAAAAATGCGGTTAAAACTGAAACAATCGTATTCGCCCTCGATTTTCTTTGTTGGAGCATATTTCAATGGCATTCGCCTAGATTTATAGGGTTGAAGGCCGGGGTTGGAGTGATTTGCCCCATTTTTTCACTGGTTCGCTGGGATGGTTGGGCCTTGCAAGGGGCGTGGAAGTTGAACGTTAGTCCTTGGATGTGAATAGGCTCGCCAATCTTGTTGCTGGTTGAGCGAGGGTAATGGCTTACTGAGAACATCAAATCCTCCATTATCGGGAAACGGCCCTTGGTTACTTCCTAAATCAACTAAAAATCCTTGATCCATGACCTGCTAATATGTCCACAAATAATAACAGCAACTTCCTGTTTCGTGGAGGAGCGATGCCTTTCAATATCCTCTTATCTTCGAAAGAGTTCCCTCTCTGTTTATGGGAAGACACCACCTAAAATTTCTTCTTGTATGCGATAAATCCTTACCAGCGTGCCAGCAGATGAAGAGCGAGTCTATGGTCTAGTGAGAGTTTTGGGTTTTTCACTTACTTTTGGTTTGGTTGGTGGGCACTTTGAGTAGTTTGCACAGTGGGTAGCACCTGCATTTCAACAATGGCAGCAGCAGATAAAAATTTAGCCACGGGCGAGGAAGAACTGAAGAAGAACAAGGGAGCTCAAGACACCAATGAGGACGATTATGACAATGCGGAAAACTACTCGGACATCGAGGAGGAGGAAGAAGAAGAATCATCATCATCAAGTAGCGAGGAGGAAGAGGAGGAAGATCAGGTCGAGTTGGCCCTTCGAAAACTAGCATTAGAAAGCAAAAACAAAAAGAAAGAATTGACCGATGCAGAGATGTTTGATTTTTTATTCATTGCTGTAGGAACAAATCTATTTTATGCACAGATTCAATCTCATTTCCTTTGTCTCTTCTTCTCACCTTCTACAACTGTGAATTGATAAATTTTTGAAGTGCGAGTCCAACTCAAGCTCCTAAACAGACTACCGAGCTTTCTTTGAAATCTAGAGGACTCCCTGGAAGAGTGATTGTGTTGTCTTCTTCTGGAACCTTACACTCAATTACAGATAATTCATTTAGCAATGATTTGGAGTTGCTGATATGGGAATCCACTGACAAATTGACAAACCTTTGGATGTCTTTAGTTGAAAGAACCTCCATCTTTTTTCTATCTTTTTGCTCCCATTTCACTGATGCATCTCCAATTCCAGGTTTTTGCCTGTGTGCCATTATCTGTCAATTTCTTGACCATTCTTTGCTCTGCAGCAATCGCAGCTCTTTTAGGAAACTGAATTAATCTTCAAGAAAATTCTTTGTTGAAAGAGTTTAAAAATTTTCAAATCTGCAGTGCAAGACATTCTCTTTCTAATCCTAACTAGCTCTGATACAATGCGAAGAAAATTGGAACTTTAGAGAAATGGAGTGGATAATCACTGAGCACAATAAACCACACATTATTGTAGTGCTGAATGTAATAAGGTTTTTTCATTTTATATTTCGAAATACATATACATTTTTACAATAATAATAATGGCCTTCCTATCGTTAAAGATTGACATGCAAGTGCATTGTACTCTAATTACATATTACATGCTAAATATTCTTTCATCATACAACTAATCTCATATTCAATTATGATAACTCCATCGACCGTCTTCTCTATGATAAATCTAATCTAAAGGATTGTGTATTTTCAAAATAGACATACACTCACAAAGTGTGGAAATGCAGATATAATAATCATCAATTTGGTTTCGTGATGTTTAAGATATGTCTTTGATTGAAAAAGTCCAAAAAATTATACATAATCTTATTTGGTAGTATTTGCAAATGCAGATGCTCATACTATATACTGGAAATTTTTCCCTGTTGTATTTGAATGCATATGAGATATATGGAAAAAGGAATATTTTATGGAAAATAAAGCTTACAGAATAATAGGGTATTTTGTTTTCTTGCTCCTTCAAATTAAATTATGCTTTTCAACTGACTATTCAATCAGAATAGCTAGATGTGACCTGTCAGTTCCAGTGCTAGTAACAGTTATATTATGAATTCTATAAGAAAGAAGGTAACCACTGAGAGTTTCATCCCCAAGTGACCAAGGTTACAATGTTCTGTATGATGTAGATGTCTCTTTGGCATGCATTTAAACATTAGAGCTATCACCCCTTTTATCCCTGCTTCTGAAAGTAATCAGTAGATCAAAGCCTATACAGCCACATTACATTCAAATTTTAGATACTCACAGACACTGTTGGAACCTTAACAGCAGTAGCTGTCAATGTTTTTCTACTTGCCATTGTTGATTTGCCTTCATCAAGTTGGCCATTTATGCTTGGAAAATGATTTTTTTCCCTTCTAAGATCATGGACAAAGGACTGGAGTGAACCTTGAATCCCCTTCTTGATTCCTCCAGAATGTATCTCAGGATTGAATTCTTCAACCTGAACTAAAAAAGGTCAGCTTTCTTCCATAGAAAAAACAACCACCTTCCCCTGTTCATTGTAAAGTGTAAACCTTGTCATCTTTGTCTGTCTGTTTCACTGTAAATGCTGTCACTTTGAACCAGCCCCCTATTTTACTTCTCTTGCAATGCATTGACCAGATAAGAAGATTGCACTGGGAGGGACTTTTGAAAATTTTAGTCACCACTCCAGCCTAAACCAGAGGATATCAAGGCACTGCCTAAAGTAGCTAGAAAAACAACCATGCAATACAAGCCATGGAAACAAGAAACATACCTTTCTTGCAAAGCCTTTGCATAAGCTCCCTCAGTGATCATGTCGGTAATGGATTGCTTGGTGTCATGTATTCTTTTCCCACACAGAATGCTAATGCTTGTAGGGACTGGAGTAAATGGAATTCCACTTCAAGGACTGAGGGGGTAGGTTGAGGTAACCTCCCTTGTCCTTCCCACCCTAATTGCACATGCCATTGTCATTTGAAAGGTATGCTACCTGTAGCATGAAGAGACATGCATAACGCCTTCCTTATCTCCCCACTCCTACACCCTATACAGGTTATATCATCCTTGTCTAGTTTATATTTCCTTTTGTTATCATGCCACATACATCCTCTCAGTTTTCTGAAAATGGCATTATTATGTTGTCTCTGAAATGCCACTAATCCAAGTATATTAACTTGCAAAATAATATCCATCTGTCTTTGTAAGCTACTTTAACAATGGTCCATTGTCTGCAACATTCCTTGCATTTAATGCATTGCAGATCAAAATTGATTTCATTAACTTGGTTGGATTGGATGCTATTTACAACTTAACTATTATGAATTATGGATATCCATTATTACTATTTTTTGCATAACAATGTAAGTATAATATCTGGTTGGAATGGAACTAATCTGCCAGTGTTTATTTCAATTTGAAGAAAAATTTAGGTTCATGTTCTACAGATTTTAATGGCTTATCTATGTAACTTGTTTAAATCTTGAAGTTTTTGCAATTATTTAGGACAAATTATGGTATATGACCTCAATCTGGATAATACTGTAGGTAGTGTGTACTAGATGGATGTATAATATTTATAGATAGTCAAATAGATGAATCTATTCCTCATAATTTTGATGTCTTAAATAAAACATGTTACACTATTGAAGGCTATGGCATTTTGCAGATTTATGGCGCAATCTGAGGTAGAGAATGCTATTACCAACAGCACACAGCCAGTGCCTGCTACAAATGCTTTAAAATCACACCCTCGAAAGAGCATTCTCTCTCGCATCTGGAATGGAATTTTTAGGAGTAGCAATGAGGATTTTGAGAAGAGATTGCAACACCTTTCCAAAGAAGAAGCTTCTATTCATGCTAGGTCAAAGAGGCGATCTGAAACTTGGCGCAAGCTTGCTCGAGCTCTTATAATTTACCCTGTCATCTGTGAGGTGTGCCAATATTTTGAAAAATCTCTAGACTAGATAATATTACATGTATTGACATTTTCTTACTTGCAAACATGTTCCTAATTTTTATTTGAAGACTGATTCCAACTGCCTATTTTTATCTTTATATGTGACAATTCCTCTTTTGGAAGAATATAATCACATATAATATAGTTTTTTCTAGGAATGAAAGAAACTGTCTATACAAAAAAATCTAGCTATTGCAAAAGGCAGGTCAACAGTACTGCAGTTTTAGACATTTACATAAGCATAACTCTAAATTCTTACCATCTGCTCTAATCCGGTTACCAGAATCCCAGTCTATTTTTCATCACATGACCCTAGAGTACCAACTCACCCATTACCCAAAATTTCCTCCCAATCAGCTTCCTTATGCCTCTGCTATTCATTTCATCATTTTATTCAGTTCTACAGTAGGGTTAACTGGAAAAAGTTCTGCATTTTATGTCAGATCAATATGAGGATACGATATGATAACTCTATTAGTTTAAGTCAATACTTGAGATCTATTTTTCATGGGAAATCTTTTTTCTCACAGAGTAGTACTAGCCTATGTTACCAGAAACATGGTCATGAGACTCGTTTCTTACTCTATTCTGGTTCATGTTCCTCTATATTGACACTACATTACTACAATTCTGAACAATTTCATTTGCAGAATAATAAATATACACCAGGGGGATGGGATTCACTTTTCTCATCTCCTGAAACCATCTAATCCCGTTTCTTGGTCCTTTCTTATCCTTACCATTTCCCATTTTGGGTAACGTAGATACTTGCTGTGCATGTGTGTTAAGTTTTAACCAAAGATTTCTAATGAAAATTGAATGAATATGCTTCTCACTTTGTTCCACATGTTTTTGGATCTTTATTTGGTAGGCTACTGTTAGCATATTTACATGGTATTGGAGATAGAAGCCTAAAGGAAAATTATGTTTTTTGTCCATTTTTATAATTGCAGTGCCTGATAAACATGTAATTGCATGAGCCTAACAAAATGGCATTGAAGACATGAGATGCATTTAGAAATTGTTTTCAGAAATATTTCTTGGAATGACTTGCGCCTATCGAGGTCACATGTGGGAGAACACGTACAGGAAGCATATTTCTCTGATGCAAGTGCCTCTCTTAAGAAGATTCCTGAAACAATAGAAACAGCAGACTTTTGTACATGTTCTCTTCAGTCCTCCCATCTTACGATTGATCTGTCATAAACTTTTTCATAATTCATATCCCATATTTTTCCATTTGACCCTTTTTCATGTAAAGATGGATGCACATTTCTAGCTTGAGCATGGATTTTGAAGGTTGAAGAAATTCAAGTTCAAGATGTAGAACCCTTTTTCGCAGTTCTAGTGAATGGGAATAGAAAATTGCTAGCGTCAAAACCAAAATAGTATGTAATGACTTTTTATGCATTTTTAATAATACATTTACAGATAATCATTGACTATATTAAAGTGATGGATTTTACCTAATGCATTTCCAAAGCTCTGCAGAGTAAGTCTAATAGAAAATTGATTTAACCCCCATGTTTAAACATTTTTGGAAGTTGTGTATTGTTTTTGTAAAAGAATTATTTGTATAATTTGTATTTGCTTTTTAAAAAGACCGAATTGACCTATTGAACTAAAGGCTGTGGTTTGTTTTTACAGGTTGTTGCTATAGTGATTGCTATAATGTCAACAAAAACTCCAGATTTAACTTGGCAAATGCGAGCCTTACGAGTACTACCTGTCTTTGCTTTGCCAGGGTTCTCTGCTCTTCTGTATTCAACATGCTCTGGTTATTTTCGCATGTGTAAGTAAAGAATTGTTGAACAAAGTTAACTACTTGGATATTTACTTTTAACAGAATGATGGTGTGCATATGCTTGTTTCCCTTTGTTTTCTCTATTATTTTGTTGGCAATCTAACATGTAGGATTAATGGCTATGGATCTATTTTGAATCTTTTGTTAGTCTGTAGTTTCTTGAATCCTTCCATAAATTTTACTTGCAATTGGTAGGTGGATTTGTCAATAACTGTGTACGTAAATTCTGGTGAAAATTACAAAGAAAAATAAAAATATTTATGATGGAGTGGATGAATCTTTGTGGCATGATTCATGAATAGATTCTCTGAAGATTCTCCTCACTTCCTATGCTACTGCTGGATACAACCCTCCTTTCACTACATGTTTGGCTATGGAGACACTACAATCAAATACTAATGATAATGTAACCCTCATTCACACTTGCAACTTTGATATTTAACATATACTCTTTATAACCATTAGGATTAGGGTGAAGGATTTTCACATCCAAAATTTCTTATTATGGTCAGGATTTGTTACCTTTTAGAATCTTCTTATAGGTCAATAGACTTCTTCTTGATGTCTATTATGGATTTTTCTTTTGGTTTTAGAAATGTAATTAGAAGTAGTGAAAATAAAGTGTCTAGTACGAAGAATGTCCTCCGAAGACCTTGTGGAAGAATGGCTCATAAGCAGCCCTCAAGGCTGCCCTCAATTAACGTTGAAGATAAGCCTAATTCTACAGGTGAGTAGTCGAGCCTATTTGCATTGAAGAGTCGGCCTACAACCTTTGGTGTAGAATTCGGCCCTAAAAGCATAACAAAACATGCTTGTATATGTAGCATGACTGTGCTCATTTGAGGGAGGAAGAATATGCGGACCTCTCTTAGAAGTAGCAAGCTAGGAAAGTGCGAATTCTCTCATGTCACGATCTGACGTACAACGTGGGTTTACAAGAAGAGCAACAATGCGCGCGTACTTAAGGAAGAAAAGGATGCGGATTTCTCGCGAAAATGTCAAGCAATGATAAAAGATGTGGATTTCATGCGGTGATGAAATGTGGATTTCAGAAGTGAGACAAGTGCAGGATCACAAGGGACAAAAAGGGGTCTTTGATTTCGTGAGGTTAGAGAAGTCGTCGATTTCGTAGAAACGAAGCAGGGATCGGACAAGTTCGAGATCACGTGATACTTTATGCGGATACATACGCTGATATAAATTTAGACAGAACATGAGTTTTACATTGACGAAAACATGAGTGGATAAAAGCTGAGTGTGTCATGCAAAGGATAAGGAAGGAAGATCTCAAGATAAACTTGTTGAAGACAGAGTTTCTCTAATGTTGATGCGGAGTCGGTGCACATTGTGAGAAAGGAAGGATCGATGATTGGAGGAAGTCGTCAGAAGAAGTTTCAAGGTCTTGAAACATTCATGGTCACAGTGTACGAGTCTTGGCCATGGTACTTGTCATTTGAAGATCTATAAGAAGAATTTCTTGGCGGGTTTTCCTCTCCAAGAGGAAGAGGTGTCCGCACTCAAGAGCCTATACTTTGTGTCTTTTGTATTTTTGGTAATTGACTTAGTGAAAGACTAACTAAATAAGCAAGAAGACGCATAGTAGACTCAAGTAAATTCACAAGTAATTATCAAAAAGAGAATTTGAATTAATCTCAAAGCCCTCCAAATTCTCAACATTAACCAAATGAGAGAAGCACTAAAACAATTAACATTTGATGGATGTTATTTATTTAGTTTAGCATTGTTAAGATTTGATCTTTGCACTTGGAATTATCCTTTTCAATAATTAGAAGGCAATATTTTGAATACAAAATTTACAATTTTTGGCCTCTTATGCATAAAATGCAAGAACTGCATAGAAACTTATTCAAAGATTTCTTGATTCTGCGTACCTTTTCTTTCCTTTTGGCTAGGATATGAAGGGACTTTGTGAGGTGATGATATTGCTCAAGGAAAGGTGTATATACAATTCTGAGGAATTTTGCGGGTCTGTTGAAAATGTAACTCTTAAATACCAAGTGAAAAAGTACAATGCGACTATTATTGTCATGTCTCTAAAGTGCATTTTTGTGCAGTTAATATTTCATATATAGTTGATGTAGCTATGACTAGAAAATAACAAAAAAAATGAAAAACACTATTTTTGGAATGGACTGAGGGGGATACGTGATGATCTCAACTTTGTACTCTTTAAAACAACTAACCATTTTGATAAAGTTGTGCCAAGATAAAGAAATCACCAAGGAGTGTAGTTAGTGATTTTTTGATTTGTTTTGGCATTGGTGACATCAAGAGCTCAAATACATATCTCCACTTATCGATGATCGATCATCTATTTGCATGAGGTATCATCGAGTATGCACCATTTGACAGGTGCTACATGTGATCTTGGATCGGTCTTGGTGACACTGAGGATTTCTTCAATTGCCTCCATAGTTCAAAGTTCAAACAGCACATTTGGTGCTTCGCTGGATGGATATCTCATAGCATTCTATGTACACGAGGTAAAAAGCCTATCATTCTAAAAGAGGAATGTACTATGGTTGTTGTCTCCCAGGTGGAGTGGTGTTCACTGTGTTAACATAACAGGAATTTATATAAAGATGTAAAAATATAAATATATTAGAACATTCAAATCAAAAGGCTTTTGATGCATTTTCTTAACGATCACACATTTTGCACATGGATTCATCCAAAGCTTTATGATTTTATAAACAGCAGTATTATCTACGTTGATCTAATTTCGTAGATACATTTTTACCAAGGACGTGAAACTAGGAATTCTCACTCATGTCTGCATTGTGGGACCAGGATTCGGTCATTGTTCCATAATGCATTCTTGAATTTCACTTAGTGGAAGCTATCGAAGAATATTCCATAGAAGTATGTGCAAGGCTTTCATTAGAAAAAAGGTTCCATTGGATGTCTTTCATCTACAGGATGATTCATGAGAAGGAATACATGCTTTTCAATTCAAAGCGAGTGAGAACATGACAAAAGTGGCATGTCTACTTCCCGACAAAACGAGATGGTGCGTATCTCCTTGGGTGCAGTTGCCTTTATCCAAATACGAGTATCTTGCGGATGCCATAATTGACTCCTACTACAATGTCGGTTAAATAACAATAATACTATCTAAAAATAAAATCAATTCAATTGTCTATGTTAGAAATCATTTTTAATATTTAAACTACTACAGGTCACGTAGTTAAGTGTTGATGTATTAGAAGGCAATCTCATTAACTGTAATCCACTAAATTGATATTAGCGGTCTCTTGATCTTTCAACATATATACATTACATAAAGGTCGGCATTGGCTTACCACATCGGTTGGTAGAGTATTACTGCAGATACGCTTTCTACAACAACTATCCTTCTATTTTGTTAATGTAGGTAACATTTTAAGTTGACAGAATATGAGCCTAGTTTTTCAGAGAGCACTGGAAAAGGACTGCTACTATTGAAGAAGGCTTCATAAAACTTACATTTATTAAACTCTCCTGCGTATGGGGATCGATCGGGTATTCATTTCGGATAGGGTTTGCAATTTGATGGGTCACCTATTGTAATTACATAAGTACAGACTGATGAGGAATACATAATAAAAGGATAGAGATTGAGATGGCTTCCTTGGGAGGAACTACTTATCATTATGTATCAAATACAACATTCATTTTCAATACAAGCATGTACACAAGGTTGATTTTGACTATCAGCACTGTCCAAAAATACCTAACTATCCATTGATTTTGAGTGATCACTACTGCAAAATATAACATCCATTTTAATTCATTCTCAGGTATTCGAGAAAATAATGGTTTTGACCTAAGAATAAAATGTGGTAATCTCCATTTAACTTCCATAGAGAAGGGAAAATGATATAATTGCAAAGGGCCTCTTTGGGTGGTATTTCATGATCATAATTTCCCAAGGTTAAAGTGTACGTTATCAATGCCATATTGCAAAATCTATCCAATGCATCGAGTTGACTCTATGACCCCTGCAGGTGGAGGCCAATTATACAACAACATCTACAAAATGAAAAGAAATGAAACCCAGGGATCTCATGAAGTAGGCAACCATCACGGAGTGGAGTAAATTTCTGATGGGATGCCGTGTAATCAATGCTAGATCCCAACATAGTACGGGAGAGAGACACACTTACCCATGACACTCCCCAATATACTCGTGCATACCTTAAGAAAATGCGTAGTAATCGCAAAAACTTCCAATCATTCTATCATAAAAGCGCATCACAAGAAATAATGTCCTCAAGATAGTCCAAGGACCTGAAAGCGCATGATGGGTAGAGTCACGAAAGACGGTGCATAGTGCCAAAAAGCCTCTTTAGAAAGTCTATGAAACAACGGTAAACCTTGAGGGATCGTCTCTGTCTAGATCTCATCTATAAATTATAATATCACGAGTAAATATGCAATCCAATTCCAGATTGTCTCTCTTGAACCAAGGCCAGCCACTGCCTCTCCAATCTTTCCCCTCAGAGTCCAAACAATTCAAAAAGTCAAAGATAGAAAGAGGCTGTTATTCACCTTAGCCAAACATTTTTATCAGTGATGCATCCTATGTTCATATTTAGCGAGACATTCAGACAATAAGTCACCATTGTATTCAAAGGTTAAAGAATAAGAAAGACATCTGAGACATTAAAAAAATCAGAGTACGTTTCTTTTTTTATAATTGAAATATTACTTTTTATTATTGTCTTAAATGATACGAGTTGTTGCTCAATAAAATAATAGAACCACAACTAGCAGCGACATGGGCTTCATCGTCAGGACGCAAACATTAGACGGAGTGAAAATGTTGGGAGACTTTAGAGAGGCAGGTAGTTAGGATGATTTCTCTTTTAATGACTGATCGCTTGTGGCTTCTTCCCACCTTTGATGCTAGGAGTTCCTCTTCAATCCCCTACGATTGTCGATTATTCCTTGTTGAGCTTCTATGGTAGAACTCACGGCTGGCTAAAAATGCATATCTTTTACTATCTTCTTGAGTCCTTTCCAATTTTTCTTTCCTTTTGACAGTAGTTATCATATCTCATTAGCCACTTCATTTATTGTTTCTTTGAAAAGCAGATCTCTAACCCTGGTATTCTTCGAGTTAATAGAGAAGATTAAGGGTGTCCAAAATCCTCTACACCAAATATCTCTACTTTCCTCTATTGCTCTATGTTATTTATTTTCAACTGATTAAAGGAAGAGAGGTCAATAGCTTCATAAAACTGTTTGATGGGCTTCCAATGTATACACCCAAGTGGGTAACCCCTAGGGAGAAACATTTTGTCCCTATGGATGGATCAGCGATTGAAAAAAATTATAGATAATTTTTGGTTTGTATTCTTGTTCCCATGCTTCACCTTGGTGGTTTTACTTACCTAGTCTAGTGTGATCTTCACAGAGGCCTTTCTTCACGATCTATTTTGTCAAACAAAATAATGTACGTCAAAAAATTTCTCAAGTTTTGCATATTTTTGTGTTAGTTCTTGCATTCAAATTTAGCTCTTTTGCCTCGGTTTTGTTTCCAATATACTTCCAAATTTGATGAGTTTTAGTTTTGGATATAAATTTTATGGATTTGGATTTGAGATCGGGATTCTATCCTCAAGACTCATATCTGCGAGTTAGGACTTTTTCTTTGTTTTTAGAATTCTCACATTCAAGTTGTGTTGTCAGTGAGAGCAAGCAATTCTCATGGGACCTCATGGATTGGTGGGTGGGATGTTTCTATCGGGGTCGAGTTTGTGTTGAGTGCACGAGGGAAGCTATTCAACTCTAATTGGCAAGAACAAAAGTTGTCTTCATCGCGTATGAGTCAATTTGCAATTCCTTCAAAGGCATCGAGGTAGGGGAGGTAGTTCTATATGAACAGACAACTCACTCTTCACAAACAGAAAGAGGCTATGACCTATAGATACATGGTAAAAAAGAACATAGTCGAGGTTTGACCCTCGCGGTAGTATGTTAGATGTACTTAGCTTTCTTACATTCAATAGATGAGAAATGTTAGTAGTTAGGAGAATGTGCCATCATGTTGGAGAAGCAAGTTTGTCTCTTTGGAAAGTGGAGAATTTTATCTACACTTATGTGCTACTATATAAAAGTTAATATTGGCAATAATAAAAGGATTGGTTGTGTTTCAAGACGAGATCATCATGTGCAATTCCACTACTTTTCATGTTTGTGATTGATAGGTATATGATATACATGGTAAATAAAGTATAAATAAAATTTATAAATATTGACCACCCCAAGGATAGTTAAATTTTTATTTTATTGTTTACCCCATACACAAAATCTATAGAAATAATATTTTTAGTTCGAAAATTGAATATTGTATTAAATTCCTCATCAATAAAAATGTTCTTAACTAGGAATGGTCTGCAAACCAGGAGGGTTACCTATATCTAAATGAAATCAGTCTATGTTCATCTAGGTTCCATTATTTTATAGATTATTACACGTTAAACCGACTTTACTCACTTAGGCATTGCACTCAACATTGTGCACAAGTATGTTTTAAATGGATCAATCAAAAGTATTATTTTTATCTATCTATTTGATAATGCAAGTTGAATACGTCATACAATACACTTAGGAGCGCTATGGATATGAAGTTCAATATGAAATAATCTATTGATTGCTACTATTACTATTATATAAGGGGTGCTCTTCCAATGGCCATTTTATTAGCTATGTGAAGAAGGCTTTGCTTAGAATTTTTTATTTACATAGGATCTATGTATAAGTAGAGTTGCGGACAACTAAGTATAATTTGGTAGGAAGTTTGGAGTATGTGTTTCATAATGATCTTGTCTTCTCTTCATTGATGATTTTTCAATGTGTAAGTTTTGACCTAAGCCATTACATTATCAATGTGTCAAGGCTCAAAACTCAACCTATATGCCAACTATTTCTTATGATCATTCCTAGGAACATGAATCCTAATTTTTAGCTAAGTTTTAAAATTTATCACAAGTTTTCTCTATTGTAAGTCAAATTTAGTGGAGGTTATTTCAAAAAATTTAATAGGTACCATGGATCTTAATTCTTATGAACTTTCAACACTAACAAACTTTGGTGCAAAATTTTTGATAAATTCTCACTTGGTTAGGGTTATAGATGTTAATGAAAAATTTTGTGTGCATGCATGAGAGTTGGATGCAAATGCAATCATGTATGATTAAGCTGGCATTAGTGTGATAAAGCGTATGGGATAGTGCAAAGCATAGTTTTGAAGATTAGTCTAAGTTGACTCGTACTAATCAACTCAGTCAAGTTGATTTTGGTTGAGCATATGATTAATTGTTGGTTCCAATGGACAAAAGATCTTGCTGGACACAAATACAAATAAAGGGAAAAATGGAGCCCATCATGCGGTACTCTTTGTAATTCTCCACCACGTGTCTTCCATGCTTCCTCAAACTCCTCTCCAACCTCAATATCGGTGCTAAGTCAGTAGCATGAGCAACAACACTACGCTTAGCAAAACTAGAAGAACCACGTTTTTCAGACATCTACAGAACTACTTCCCTCACGAGTCACTGCCATGTGCCATGCTCCATGGTCTCGGTGGTTCTCTTCCTTCTACTCTTGGGTTCAACTACCATATCTTCTATTGGGAACCAACACACGAACTCCACTAGACGACTGATTCACCATTTTATGCGGCGATTCACCATGATTTACAAGATAATATAATCTCATGAGGTGCATAAAAAAAATTATATATACATATTATATTATTAATAAAATCGCCTTCATTTTCCTATGTATCATGCTGGGATTATGCTCTGTTATTATATCTATATAATTTGGGGGGTTCTTAAAATTTTCCCTAGTACTTGATGTTCAAAATGAGAATCTGTTTGAATACTCTGGACCACTTCGATGATGATTGTTTTCGCAACTTCCCTATGTCGTTTTTATGAGCTGCAGGTGACTGATCTACTTGAATGATTGTTTCCTTCCCCAAAATGTAATGTTTCCATTGTTGACAAGCCTGCATAATGGAATACATTTCTTTGTCATAAGTGGGATACTTGCGAACTATGTTAGAAATATATCACTGTGATATGCCATTGGATGCCCCTGTTGAGTAAGAACTGCACCAATAGCAAAGTCATAGGCATCTGTCTCAATCTCCAATGGTTGTTGCAAGTCTGGTAATGTGAGCACTAGGGCAGAACACAAGTGATGTTTCAATTTTATGAATTCCTTCTATTGAGATTCCAACCAAATAATTTTTCTTTCATTCCTCCCTTGGTGACTTGACTCAAGGGCCAAGTGATATGAGAGAATCCCAACATGAACCTGCAGTAGAAATTAGCAAGACCTAGAAATTTTCAAAGCTCTGTTAGAGTGGTTGGGGCTAGCCAATCCCGAATTACTTGGATCTTGGTTGGATCCACATGCACTCCCCCTTTCATCAATAATGTATCCCAGATATTGAACTTGGGTCATGCCAAAAGTGAACTTCTCCAAATTTTCACATAACTTGTGTTGCCGCAGTGTTTGGAGGACTTGTCAGCTGTGGTCGAGGTGCTCTTCCCAAGTCTGGCTGAAGATCAGAATGTCATCCAAGTACACAACTACAAATAAGTTGGTCAATGGCCACAAGATGTCATCCATCAACCTCATGAATGTTTCGAGAGCATTCGTGAACCCAAAAGTCATGACTAGCCATTCGAAAAGTCCCTCCTTGGCTTTAAAGTTAGACTTCCACACATCAGAGGATTCGATTGGTACCCGGTGATACCAAAAATTTAAGTCGATCTTGCTGAAATATTTCGCCCCTTTGACTTGTTCCATAAGGTCATCAATCCATGGGATCAAGTACCTATTCCGGACAGTGATCTTGTTCAATGTCCGATAGTCAATACAGAGTCTCCAAGTCCCATCCTTCTTCTGTACCAACACGATTAGGCTCCCACAGGGTGATGAACTCAGCTGGATGTGACCTTTCTGAAACAACTCTTCAATCTGCCTCTTGATTTCATCATTCTCCATAGTAGAGTGGTGATAGATCAATCCATTGGCTAGCAACGCACTTGGGGTCATATCAATGGGGTGCTTGACCTAACAGTGCAAACAAAACCCTGTGGGTGAGGTGAAGATGTCCCCGTAATCCTCCACAACATTGTCCATTTGTTTTTGTCGTGCAGAGGAGACCTGTTTAGAGGTTGTGGCCACAATATTCTTCTTTCCCTCGGGGCAGATCATCAGGAAAACAAATTTCCTAGTTTTGGAAATGAGCATACTACATTTAAACTTGGCTTATCAGTAGTTTATATTAGGGAAATATATTTGGTTCCAATGCTCAAATCTGAACCAAAAGAGAAATAGAGGGATGCATAAAAAATTCCAGATTATAGCCCTTAGTTTCCCATTTTACTTTTTTGCAATATAAATCTGTGTGCAACATGTCCAAAATGCCATAGCTCATGACAAATCAACTTACTTAATCTTGATTTAGTCATTTTTTAAATTTCATGTTAATATATTAGAGAATGAAGATCTGTCAATCCGTTTAATCTTGACAGTGAAGTAGATTAGGTAGAGAATGAAAAGAGCTCATTAGTCTAATATGAGCCTTTGGATGATATAAGGGTAGAAATAGATAGTTTTATGGTTTCAAAAGAAAAATAATGTCAACGGTTTACCAGTACAAATGCACCCAAATGAGGAAAAAATGTTAGGAAAAGTATGATGGGTAGGTAGAGTTGAGTTGAAGCAATCATGTTTTCCAGATTTTAAGATCACAGCTTCAAAGAACAACAGAAAGATCAGCATTGAAAAATGAAGAAAATCAACAAAGCATGTGAGGCATTTCATTTGCAAAATCAGAGATATGTGGTTCTTGACACCTCCTGAAGGAGCCGCCTTCCCCAAGTGAAGCCACTGTTAGTCATCAGTATTTTTCACTATCTTGGGATGAATATAGAATGGTTATAGTTTTCTGAAAACAATATTCCTTGAATATCTTGAGTTTCAAAAATATCACTGCCTTCATTATCCTCGTAAAACCTTTTTTCACTATTCCTCAGTTCGCCATCTCAATGTCACCCTGTTACTCTTAAAAGACTCATTATGGGCTTATACCTCTCATTTTCATCCTTCTTGCCTACCTAAAACCTCATTTCCCCATTTTCCCGTGTCAATAAACTCCATCCTCCCTCTAAGATTTCTTGTTTCTCACTCATTCCCATGTCCCCTTGAGCATAATAGCACTTTGGAAATGGTCTTTTCACTTGAAAGTTTTTAATTCAAATTTCATTCAAAATCAGGTCAAAAAGCACTCCCATTAGGTCATTAGGGTTTTACATTTTTCAAGGTCATCCTTGGATTTTTCATGCAGTGCTTTTCCTTTGCTAGAATTTAGCTCAGATGTAATAGAATGTCAAGACATGGTTATTTCCAAGGAGGATTATCTTCTCAGTTCACAACCTGTAAGTGAGAAAAAAGGGACAAAGTTTAGCACTTCTGCAGAGGTGTTGGAATATTTATCAGCAGAAAGTACTGATGATGTAGACTGTCTACTCCTGAATAAAAACATTGTATAGCAAGGGAAAGGGAAAAACTTGGTCTTGTAGATGACATGGTGTTAGAGCCCTATATTACTAGTATAGTCCCTTATTGTTGTTAGTGTAACCCCCTTATTGTTATTATTTTGCCCCTGTAACCCCCATATTATTATTATTATGCCCTCAAATTATTGTTAGGTCGGGTAGGATTACATTGTGGCCCCATGGCCTCCTATATAAAGAAAGGAGGTTTTGTAATTTGTATCATCCAAGAATTTTTTATTCATGTAATGTATTGGAGGTTGCCCCGTCAAAGTGGCTTATTTCTAAGGTGTTGATATCTCTTTTCTTCTATTTTTGGAGTTGGTTTCACAACATTTGGTATCAGAGCCTTGGATTCTAGGGTTTCACTCCTCCAAACAGTTCATCGTGGAATTTTCACTATAATATTTTTTCTACAAAGGTTCAGAAGCTAAAATTTTTAGAGAGTGAAGCTGAAATCCTGAGGAACATCCTCACAAAATTTCAGAGCTTGGTTCGCAATATTTTTGAATATATGATCTGTGGAAGTTAAGGATTTTTCAGACTCCCGAATTTCATCTCAAAGATGTGATCGTGGGAAAATCATCATAAGTCTCTCTCTGAGCATCGGATTGGAATTCTGTAGAAAGTGAAGGCAAGTACACGGAATGTAGTTTAATTTTTATCAAATTTAGAGCCAAAGGAGGAAACAGTGACACGTGGCACGCCGTACAAATTCACTCTACTAAACCAGTCCATAATTAGGTCATTGTGGGATATTGGGCATAACATTGCCTTGAAGAATCCAAATCAAGTTAGACCTATGGCATTTGAAAGAAGATTTAGAGAGCTACTATAGGGCCAAATTTTAGATATTGAGGATTTGAAATTATAGAGATAATTCAATTTCAATATTGAGCTCCTCAAAATAAAGTAAAAGGTGTGTATTTTTATTTTTATTTTTCTGAATTGCATAAGTCTTGTTTGAAGAATCAAGTTGAATTGATTCCAAGGGCATATTGTAGAATAGATATCAGTATTGGATTCTAAAATGCCCCCTAAAAAGAATTCAACACCCATTAAGCCTTTATAAGGCTTTACTATGACTCATGAAGACAAAGAATGGCAACATGACATATCAAAATTACAAGAGCAAGTGCAACAAATTTTTCTCTCACAAAGAGCAACAAAAAATGACATGGAAGTTTTGAAGAAAGGCGTGGAAACTAAGATGGATGGTTTGAAGGAAGGCATGGAATCTAATATGGATTAGTTTGAAGAATGTCATGGAAGCCAAGATTGATGGCATGGAAGCTGGCATGGAATCTAAGATGGATGACATGGAAGCTAAGATGGAAAACATGAAGAATGATCTAAAAGCATACATGGAAGGTTTGACAAAGGTGATACAAGAAATGTTTCCTAATGGTGAAAAGATATTAGAAAAAACTCATGATGAGAAAAAAATAAATGTTAATCGTGATTGCATAAACTCTAGTTTTGGAGGGAAGAACCACCATATTCCAAAAAATGGATATGAGGAAGTTTGATGGAAAGGATCCTGTAACATGGATACTATAGATGGAGCAATATTTTGATCTCAATAATGTGCAAAACACACAAAAGGTATGCATTTAAACTTTACATTTAGAACAAAATACATTTGTATGGTATCGATGGCTTTGCTCCTGTAAAAAATTGTCACTTGGTCAATTTTTATGAAGGAAATGATAGAACATTATGAGGATACAAAGAGCAAGAGGAAGAATAAAATGAACAAGAATATTCAAAAGAAAAGGATATACACCAGGAACCAACCCAAGAAGAGGAAGAAATGAGTTCGACCATATCATGTAATGCATTGGCAGGAATTACCACTCCTCAAACTCTCAAGATAGAAGGACATATCAAGAAGAAAAAGGTAATACTGTTGATTGATTCAGGTAGTACCCATATTTTTATTCATTGTAAGGTAGCCAAGGAATTGAATTGTTTCCTATACCTAGCACCAAAATGTCAAGTGATGGTTTCAAATAGAGGAACTATAAATTTCTCTGGAAAATGCCACAATATCAAGCTAACCATGAGGGAATATCTATTGAATATTCTAATGCTTTCCATTCCTATGGGAGGTGATGATGTTGTACTTGGAGTACAATGGTTACAATATTTGGGGATGGTAGCTTTTAATTTTCAAGAACTTTTCTTAAAAAAAAAATTTGAAGGAAAGGAAGTCGAATTACGGGTTATTGCAGGGAATCAGGGAAAGATAATAAGCTCTAATGTCATGAAAAAGCTTCTAAATAAATAACAACGAGGCGTAATTGCACAATTATGCTCACTAGAAGTTCCAACATCAAAATCATCTATTTCTACAGATCTCCAAAAAGTCTTGGACAATCATTCCAAGGTGTTTGAAACTCCCAAAGGACTCCCACCTATTCGTGATCATGATCATGCTATTCATTTGATTCCAAGAAGTGTTCCTCTGAATTATTGGATGAATTACATGGAGCAATTTATTTTACCAAATTGGATCTTCGTTCAGGATATCATCAAATTAGAATGAAGACTAAATACATTCCGAAAATAGCATTTTGAACTCATGAGTGTCATTATGAATTTTTGGTCATGCCTTTTGGCCTTACCAATGCACCTTCTACATTTCAAGGGTTGATGAATTCCATTTTCAAACCCTTCCTTAGAAAATTTGTGCTAGTATTTTTTGATCATATACTAATCTACAACAAGTCTTGGAAGGATCATGATCAACATGTTGACAGGGTGTTCAAACTATTGCAAGAGAAACAATTATATGCAAAACATCCAAATGTTTCTTTGGAGTACAAGAGGTGGAATATATGGGTCATATTGTATCTCACGAGGGTGTTAAGGTAGACCCTAACAAAATTAAAGCCATTAACGAATGGAAAGTCCCCACAACCATAAAGTAGTTGCGAGGATTTCTCAGTTTAATAGGGTATTATCACAAGTTTTTTAAGAATTATGGGAGAATAGTAGCACCTCTAACAAGATTATTCAAGAAAGATGCATTTTCATGGACTCCTGAAACACCTAAAGCCTTTGAACATCTTAAAGAGGCAATGTGCCTAGCATCGGTCTTAGCTATGCCAGACTTCACAAAAACCTTTATTATGGAATGTGATGCCTCAGGAAATGGAATTGGTGCTATTTTAATGCAAGAAGGAAGACCCATTACTTTTGAAAGTCGTCCAATCAAGGAAAGTATTTACAGAAAGCTATTTATGAGAAGGAAATGTTAGCAATACTGCATGCACTAAAGAAATGGCAAACTTACCTAATTGGAAGACACTTCAAGGTAAAAAATGATCATGATAGTCTTAACACTTTTTGGAAAAAAGATTATCTTCAGAAGAATAGAAAAAATGGGTCACAAAGATGTTGGGTTATGACTCTGAAATAATCTACAAAAAAGGGAAGCTAAAAGTTGTTGCAGATGCACTCTCAAGAAAGAATGAAGAGGTGGAAGCATTGCTTTGTGCTATTTCTATTATCCAACCAGATTGGATAACCGAAGCAAGGGATGAATGGAAGAAGGACGAAGAAGTTTGGACACTCATTCAAAAGTTGCAGCAAGATCCTAGTACATCTGATACATTTAGTTGGAAAAATGATTCCTTATGGTACAAATATCGCTTATATCTTTGTAAGAATTTCCAACTAAAACAAAAGATTCTTTTGGAATTGCACACTTCTCCTTTAGGAGGACACTCGCGATTTTTAAAAACTTACCACAGGGTGAAGAACGAATTTTTTTGGCATGGCCTTAAATCTGATATTCAAAAGTTTGTGGCAGAATGTTTGGTTTTCCAGCAGAATAAACTTGAGACAATTAAGACCTCGGGTCTTCTACAACCTTTATCCATTCCAAGTCAACGTTGGGAGGAGATTTCAATGGATTTTATCACAGGTTTACCTAAGTCTGAAGGAAAGAGTGTCATCATGGTGGTAGTTGATATACTTACCAAATATGCACATTTTTTTTCATTATCTCATCCATTTAAAGAAAGTACATTTGCTACTACATTTATGGACACAATTCAAAAGCTACATGGAAACCCAAGGGTTATTGTGAGTGATAGAGATCCCATTTTTACTGGAAATTTTTGGACGAAGTTATTTTCTTGTTTGGGTACTCAATTAGCTCATATCTCATCTTATCATCCTCAATATGATGGTCAAATTGACATATTAAATAAATTTTTGGAAGGATATCTTCGTTGTTTTGTATCTGATAAACAAACACAATGGGTCAAGTGGTTAACTCTCGCTAAATGGTGGTATAACACTTCCTTCCATACTGCAGCAAAAATGACCCCATTTATGGCACTTAATGGATATCATCCACTGGCCATCACGTCATCTTTAAGAGAAAATTCGAAGGTTCAAGAAGTGGAAGATCACATCGAGCATGAAGTTATCCAACTCTTAAAGGATAACCTGAATTTTTCACAAAATCAAATGAAACAACATGCATATCAACATCACAACGAGAGAAGTTTTGATGTAGGAGACTGGGTATTTTTACAACTACAACCATAAAAATAAATGTCCCTCAAGCAAGCTAAGAAGGATAATAAATTAACGCCAAAGTACTATGGTCCGTACACGTTGTTGAAAAATATTGGTACTATGGCATACAAGTTGGAGCTTCCTGCTTCTTCATGAGTGCATCTAGTTTTCCATGTTTCATGCTTAAAGAAGGTTATAAGTGAAAATATTCTGGTTCAAACAATATTTCCAGAACTTGATGAGGAAGGAAAAATCATATTGGAACCTGAAGCGGTCACAGAAACAAGAACTCGACAGCTATGAAATTGATCAATTTCAGAGTATCTCATCAAGTGGAAGAACTTACCCACTGAAGATTGTACATGGGAGGATGAGAATTTATACAAAAGCACCTAGAGCCACTCAAGCGTTGAGGAAAACACTTTTTTGAAGGAGGTTTTCCATGTTTCATGCTTAAAGAAGGTTATAGGTGAAAATCTTCGAGTTCAAACAATATTGCCAGAACTTGATGAGGAAGGAAAAATAATATTGGAACCTGAAGTGGTCATGGAAACAAGAACTCGACAGCTACGGAATCGATCAATTTCAGAGTATCTCATCAAGTGGAAGAACTTACCCACTGAAGATTCTACATGGGAGGATGAGAATTTTATACAGAAGCACCTAGAGCTACTCAAGCGTTGAGAACAACACTTTTTTGAAGGAGAGGGGCATGTTAGGTCCCTATATTACTAGTATAGTCCCTTATTGTTGTTAGTGTAACCCCCTTATTGTTATTATTGTACCCCTATAACCCCCATATTGTTATTATTGTGCCCTTAAATTATTGTTAGGTCGGCTAGGATTAAATTGTGGCCCCACTAGGATTACATTGTGGCCCCATGGACTCCTATATATAGAAAGGAGCTTTTGTAGTTTGGATCATCCAAGAATTTTTCATTCATGTAATGTATTGGAGGTTTCCCCCTCGAAGTGGCTTATTTCTAAGGTGTTGATATCTCTTTTCTTCTATTTTTGGAGCTGGTTTCACAACACATGGGTTATAAACTTGATAGTCCATTTGAGTGCCAAAGTAGTGGTTACTTGTAGGAAAATGACATGGTTGAAAGCACAAAAGGCCAAACATGAAGAAAGTATATCATAAGATATTTATGGAATATGGGAAAAGGGTAAGGTGAACTAGATAGAAATGAATGAACTTGAAAGACTCTTAGAGCACTTAGAAGACAACACTGATGATTGCTATAAAGAACTAGAGGCACTTAGATATTTTAAAAAAGGTGGCTAGAGAGGGTGCAAGATGAGTTGAATTCTATGTGGGTGGAAACTACGAATTTTGAAGATGCTACTATATGTAAAACCCAAAGTTGTCAAAGTAAACATATCGAAGCCTCAATGAGAAAAATAAAAACCAATTTCATGACTTCATCAACCTGCAAAGAAAAAAGTGTAAAAATGTCTCCAGGTGAGAAAAGGAAAAAGACTTCAAACATTAGAAAGTGGGTTTTTCAAGTTAAATTAAAACCACTTGTCTAAAAAAGCTCATCCAACACTTCAAAGGAGTCATTTTTTCCTTTCAAAAAACAGATTCGCTCACCAAAGGAAAAATTTGTGAAGTTTTGAGCGAATTTGGTCAAAATTCCTTGGTGTTGCGAGTTCAGCACTTGGCGTTGTGCACTTGGGAGTGAGCACTACGCCCTTGCCCGATTTCCTCAACACATTTTCTGAAGGCACTGCGTGCCTGGAGCTCGGTGTTGTGCCCTTGCAGAGATGTTGTGCGCTTACCACTGGCATTGCACGCCTAGCCAGAGAAGGTTGTGAAGTGATCCATCAGTCCAAATCACTTCAAATCTCCTTCAAATCTTTCCCAAAGTCCTCCAAAGCATAGTTAAGTGGTAAGTGCATATCATAATCCATTTTTAAAGCTATTTTGGTCATCATTTAATCAATTGAAGTGTATCCCTTAGAAAACACTAATTTTAATCTTGTGATCACTGTTTTACCCTTATTTCATCCTCCTATAAAGAAAATCAGTCATAAACAAGGGTAATTACATTGATTTAGGGTTTTTCATTCATATAAGCTTGTCCCTACACCCATTCCCTTCATTTACACTCATTCCCTACACCTTTTTAAGCTATTCATCTCATCTCCTCCCCCCCATTCATTCCACTTACACTATAGGGTTTCACAAAACAGATTTTAAAGATGTCAGAGGAATAAGACAGTGGCATGGTTGGCGAGGCCGCAGATGCCGGAGCGTGATCATAAGGGGGGGGAATAAACATGTGCAACCTACCACCACGACGGACCTCATGGCCTCCCCTCTTACGTGTTCTTGCTTCAAACATATGGGGTTTTGCTTTGAGTTTTTTGTGAAAAAGTGCAGCCAGTCCAAAATCACCCGAGAGTTTATTCATCATCAATGCGCAATGACAAGTCAATCTTGCTATATTTGTATTTGAGATGTCCACCAATGCCATTGCAGCTGCTATAGGGATACCTAGTGTGGGAGAGAGGTGGTTTAAATAAGAAAACTTTGACATGAGCCATTATGAAGCATACGTCAAACCTAGGTATAAAGATCACAACAAATCCATTTTCCCTTTCACTCATCCTCTTGACCAGTATGTGCCCATGATGAGGATAATAATGAAGTATTTCACTTGTGACGGAAGGTTTTCCCACCTCTACTCATATCATATTCGTCTTCTCATGCATTTCACTAGAGTTAGGATGTTGCATATACCACATTATCTTTTCTGTAGCATTGAAAAAATGGCCTACATTGTGTAAGAGAGAGTATAATCGAGAAAATGAAAGGCCTATTTCATCATTCACTCATCGAAGATGGTGGTCATGCATCAGCCACGAGAAAAAACATTTTGTGGGATACATTCATTGCCAATGAGCTTTTCACTTCCACACCTATTCATCATGAGCAGGATGTTCCTTCATCATCCCATCCTCTTGAATCCATTCCTCCATCACATCCTGCTGCTCATACATCTCTACCCACTCATGTCCATTCACTTGATGATGATCCTTCCTCATCTCCTTTTCACCACCCTTCACCATCACATCATGATACTAGAGCCTCAAGTAGTGAAAGAGATATTGGGACAACTGGCACTAAAATGAATGATATTGAGCCCTTTTCTTTGACCTATCAGAGAGGCCAAAAGCATGTGTTTGCTTCACTTGAGGTGAAAGGGGACATGCCTTCTTCATCAAGGGCTAGGAAAAGGTTACAAAGCATGTCACTGTTGAGGAGGAGGATAAACATGGAAATTAGCAAGAGTTTCAGTTGATTGAACTTCATGATGAGGATGAGGTCAGAATCACCAATATGTTGATCAAAATCAAGGATGCCAAGATTATTGAACTTCAAGATAATCTTGGTAGAGAAAATAATGTGATTAACTTTTTTGAGCTAGAGAATCAGCAATTGGAGACAAAGCATACCATCAATGAGGTCAGGGCAATTAGAGCTCAGAAAGAGGTAGGAAAGGCCAAGGATTTTTACGGATGATACCTTTGGTAGTTTTAATGGCCGGTGATGATGAGGAATATCGGCTTCTAGGCAAAGACGAGAAGACAATTGGGGTGAAGAAGGCTTTAACCTGGGAAAGGCGGAAAGACGGAGAATTGGCAAAGCATCTCACTCCAAGTGGTGCTTACCATAAGTGCTGAGGATAGAGAATCTTGGGTTAAGAGGAGAAAATTTTCATTTAGAGGATCAAATGAGAAAGGTAAAGAGAGACAACGACATGCGAGAGGAAGATGGAAAAAACATTATGCCATGAGAAACATGATTGCAAGGGCAAGCTCAAACGTGCCCATGCAAAGATTTGAGCTTTGGGCGAGGCAAAGGAGAAAGAGAAGCTGGGGTGACTACGAGGTGTCCCTCCAGGCCTCTAAGCTTTTATCAGCAATAAAAATTCCAATTTTGGCACTTTTGTGCACATTTTGAATTTTTGACAGTTTGACTTGTAGAAAATTGGCCAAACATGCAACGCCACTGGCGCTACGCTCTTTTTTGGTCCAAAAAAATGGAAAAATTTTAGCATGTTAATGTTCCTAATGGAAATTACATCAACCTCAGAAATTTTCAGAAGATTTGGAGAAAAAATGGTTCCTCAAAAAGGCCAAAAATTACCAAAAAATCACCTTTCGGCCCTCTTTTTGGCACTGGATTTGCGCGTTTACCAGTCTTGGTAGAAGTGATTTTTGACAGCGAATATGGACACCATTTTGGAAAGTGAAATCTTATTTAGAAGATATACTCAGAGACCTTTCCAATGAGCCATAATGGAGCTCATTTGGACAGGAAACCTCCAAAAAGTTAGGCCATAAGACGGAGCCATTTTCTCAGGGCTTGGCCCTTTGTGCGTTTGCTGCCCAGTCTTCAACGCCCAGTGTACCTTAGAGTTGCGCCCTTACCAGGAGTTATTTCAAAATTTATTGAGAAGGCCTTAAAGTCAAATATTTCCAAAGTTAGCTTAGAAGTTATGTTAGGAGTTATTATTACAATGAATGAGTCTTAGATATTTTGCCTTGGGCCTTGCATGGTCTCAAAGGTCAAAACGCATTAACTATGTAATAAATGACATTTGAAACCCTAGCTAGGGTTCACCTCCTCATTTTGCAGATAAATACTACATGTATGCTTCATAATTTTTGTTGGTTGGTTTTTGAGCTAAATACCTCAGACTTTGAGTTGTGAAAAAGTTGGCTTTGAAGCTTTGTAACTATTTTGAACTGAATATCAATGGAACAAGCACATTCATAGGATTCATGAACTTTGTTAAATGGTTATGTTTTTCTAATCTTATAATTGCTTCCTTCTGTTTTCGATATTGTTCATCCTTTCTCTTATAATAGAGCATAAAATTTAGTTTAAGATATGTTGTTAGAGGCACCTTAATTTTGTCTTCTTTTTATTATTTAAATGTTTTCCTATGTTGTGTATGATTGGAGAACTTAGGAGTTCCCTGCTCTCCATTTCCACCTAGTTTGTTTTCTAGAGATTAACTCAGTAGAGTTTGGAAAATAAATTTTATGTTTTGCCCTGTCCTTTGGTTCTGCTTGAAATGTTGTTCTCAATGTTTTCTTTGAAGTTTACTTGCTAGGGTTTGGCTAAATAAGTTTATGGTTTGCCCTATCCTTTGGTCCATCTTTAATAGTCACTTTGAAGGTCTTTTAAAGTCTGATTGAAGAATTTAGGAGTTCCCTGCTCTTTAATCTCCACTTATTTTTTATCTTAAATGTTTTATTTGTTACGAAAGTGAATAGATAGAGAATTTAGGAGTTCCCTACTCTCTAGGGTTTGTTGGATTGTTGTCTTAAAGTTTACTTGGTAAGGTTTGGCCAAAGAAGTTTATGGTGTGCCCTGCCCTTTGGTTATTTCTTAAACATAGTGATCTTGAAGACTTCCTTTTCTAGTATATGTTAAAGGATTCTTAATTTCCCTTTAAACCTACTAAACTCACAACTTAATGTTCATTTCACACCCACCTAAGATATTAAGATCCATTTGGCTTTGTTAACTTGCCCTGTGGAACACACTTGACTTGTTTTTGTACTCTTCAAACCTTTCATAGACTCCATAGCCCAATGGTTTGAACTTCTCTTACTCTATCCGTTCTTCTTGAGAAGAAACCAAACAAAACAAAACAAAACAAAATAAACAATCTCTATCATTTTAACTAGCCTAAAATAAGCATCCTAAATCAATCAAGTTATATCTGGTGACTCTACTGGGGATCGCATTCTTGTGATTCCCATGTTGGGTCGTTTCAGCTGTTTTAAAGGTTTCCGACAATTTTAATCATTATTTCCAGTCCAGTTAGTTTTTTCTCAGTCAGACTAAAGACCTGGTTCTTTAACTAGGCTTGATCATTTTTATTTTTCATTATTTACTTGTCCATACGCGAGTTTTTCCTATACACGGTCGTGTATACATGTAGTTTACGTCAAAGTAAGTCGCGTATATGCGAGTTTTCTTTACTTACAGTCATGTATGCACGCACATTGCAAAGGCGATGGTAAACGTATGCACGAGAAAATTTTGAAATTTTTGATTTTTTGACTTTTTGGTCTTGTCTTTACTGTAGTGACTGTTCTATGAGTGTCCTTTTAGTCTCTGGATTGTGTTGAAGGTGGTTATTGGTCTTTCTCTCTTGTTTGGTTGAAAGGCGCTCATTCGTAAAATCTTGTTTTTCTAGTGCTTGCACTTTTGGTTTAGTCACCAAGATCTCTTTTGGGAATTCTTGGGCTGTTCTATAATCGGAGACGAGAGGAAGCACGCTCATATGCTCTTTCCTAACTTTATGTCTTGCTTTGCACTTTAATTTTCTGCTTTTGGTTGGTTTTCTTGAGTTCACTTGACTAGGTCTTGTTGCAATTTTTTGAAGAGTCATTTTCAGTTCTTTGAACTTTTGTTCTTTGCAAGATTGTGCTATTATTCTAGGTTGAGTTACTAAGTTTCTTGTCTTCCTTTTGCTCGTATAAATCTCGTACTAAGTGGCACTATAAGATTTGGAGCATTTTTGTTGAAGTTTTGCTTCAAATTCGAATTGTTTGGCTTGGTAATTGGATAGCTTTCTTGGTCTCTTTGAAGTCTTCTTTTTATAAAATTCAAAAGCTCAAAAACATTTTGTTTTACCATTGCTTTTGTTTTGCATTTGTTTTGGTTTCTTTTCATTTTTTGAAGACTTGTTCGAGATTTCTTACCTTCGGTTGCGACTTGATTTGGAAAGGAATTTCCATTGGTTTCTTTCTCTTATTTCGAGCATATTTTGGTGTCTTTATCTTTTGAGAGTTTCGGTTGGGAACTAGCTTTGTGGACGGTCGGAAAAGTGATAGAGCTGAGGACTCTTGGAAATTTCTCTTTTCTTTGGTAGATTTTGCATCTTAGAGTTGGCATGCTCTTAGTAATTTGCATTAGGTGCACTTGAACATTTGTAGTCTTTTTCATAAATTTTGCGAGTGTGAGGTTTGTCATATGAAAAAGAAAAAATAGTCTCCTTAGAACCCATCTAGAAATTTCTTTTCATCGAAAGGAAATAATTGCTGCATGTTTGCATGTAGTTTGGTTTTCATTAATTTCTTTTAAGTCATAAAACATCACGAGTTTCATTTTCATATTCCTTGACTTAATATATGACCAACTAAAATAGCGCAATAATTTAAAAAACAACTAGCAAGTTTTTTATTAAGTGTCATACATCAACTAACTAGGTTGTAGGGCCTTGGATTAGATGAGAGGAGAGTTAACTCTCCAAGGCCGCTCGAAACTAAAACATAGAAGTTTATTAAATGAGCGGAAATCCAACTTATAGTTAGGTGTATCGGAAAAGTTCTCCTCAGTCAGAGTGCGAGGGAAAGTGAAGGCCGAAAGAGAGATACCCCCTCTGCGATTTCTTTGGATCTTGCCTTAAGGCAGTTCCGCCGGGGCTGGCGACCTGATTGGTGCCCTTAGTTTCCATTCCTAGGTACCACGGGTAGTGCGGGGGGGGGAGCCCATGGTACACAGGCGGACGTTGTATCACTTCCCGGCGGTACTTCTCGAGGTGCCCGGCAAAGCTTGGGTACTTGCACGGAAAAGGCTATTGTTAGGAGGTCGGCGCTCTTCTTCATTACCTTCGCTAGTAGGCACCGGGGGCGTATTATCCCAAACTACTTTCGGAAGGTCCTATTTTTCGCTTTCTCGTATTTTGAGTGTCCGGTCCTAATCACCCCGGAAGCGAGAAATACTTGAAGAAATTTGCTTGCTTGGTTGCATCTTAGGGATTTTTGTAGTGAGTGATCTTTGCTCCTAGCTTGCTTAGCTTTATACTTTTTTGAGTCTAATTAATGCATTAAAGTGGCTGATCAAGTGCCTCGTCGATCGAGAGGCTCCGGGGGTTATCTCCAAGGTGTTGAGCCTTCTTCGAAAGGCGTGAAGATCAGACAGCGGTGAATATCACCCGGTGGTATACGTGCGGCGGAGAGAGATCCTCCGCTAGGGATGGAGGAGTTTTGTAGTTGGTTACGAGCCGGATTTAGAGAGGAGCACTCAGCCCTCGCCTCGAGTCTCATTTACGTGAAGACAAAGTAGAAGTAGAGGAAGTACCTCGAGTCTCTGAGTCACTTCCTTCTCCTCTCCCTTCTAATTCTTTGTTTGTTGTTGAGTACATCGAACCTGCGACCTCCACGATTGGTAGATTCTTCCAAGTGTTCGACTTCACCTCATTTATTCGCACTTGTTAGATTATGCTGAGGGCACCTTGACACTCATTTTCATTATCAGTGGGTTGTCTCGTGTTTGTTAACGGTATTCATTATTGAGCGGTAATCAAATGATTTCTCACATGGTCGACTTCGGCTCATTTATTCCCATTGTGTAGAATTGTGCCATAGTGATCGGTGAAGACCTCGGGGTTGCATCGGCATGTTTCGGTTCACTTTTGACAGTCCATTCGGTTTACGTGCCATCCACCCTTATATGTTGCGGTGTCGGTACGGCGGCATCCTATATGTTGGCTCCCGAGTTGCGTGATTGTACCATGTGTTCCACCCCTTATGATTTGGTACTGGAGATTCGAGTTATTTTTGTGATCAGACATCTATTTTGACATCATTGATCAATTTCTATATGTGATACTTGGACATTGATTAGACTTGTACTTCCGGGCCATGCTCAAATGATTCATTGTGTACTTCCGGTTCGGCTATACTTGTATACATTACGGATCTATTTTGTACTTTCTATATGGACATATTTTTGGCCAGGCATGGGTATTCACCTTGCCTCGGACATGAGTTGACTCTGTTTTCTTTCATTGGTTTTTGGCGAAATTTTGAAATACGGTGAAATCCTCTCTTGTCCTCGCGAAGTTCTTCCTATGCACATAATACATTTTGGCCATCATGTACCCCTTACGACCTCATATATTAGGGGGCATACTGTTATAGCATCATTTTTCACCCTCATGTGATTCATGATTGTCTCTTTACAGCGTTGGGCACCCATTCCCACAAACTTGAATAAAGTTCAATAAAGTTCATGAAAAACGGTCATTTCGTATACGCGGGTATGCCCCGGACTTTTCCGCGTGTATACGTGAGTCCGGAGATACTTTTCCGCGTATGCCATTAAAATCATTAAAAAATATATAAAAATCCCTATTTTGTTTGGAGTTGATGGTTATTCCTGTAATTCAACCACCCCGGCCCATATTGCCCATTTCCAACTGATTGAAACTACTTTGAGAGAGTATAAAAGCCCCTCATATGCATGGCCTAAGGAGGAAAAATTATAGACATTATACTCTTGTTGGAGCCCAATTCAAGTCGATTTCCCATGCCTCCTACTTCCCGAGTTTTTTACGGAAACCCTCGTTTCACAGGTATTCATCGACTTATATGTCATCTCGTGTGCACAAGTCTTGGAATAATCCTAGCGAGCAAGGGCGGGACGGATCCGGGCGATAGTCTGTTTGAAGATCGTGGAAGGATTCGGGTGATCTCTCCACCTTTCTATTATTGTGTATATCTTGTTCGTAATGAAGAAGAACCATCTTGTTCACCGAATTCACGTGTTAATGTCTATTTATGTATCCAAAAGATTGTTAATTAAAAATTTATTATTTTTTATATGATGTTTCACATGGATTTCAGCGACATTTTAGGAAAGATATATCTTTATACAACTAGATTTCCGTGCACATTTCTTCTTGATTTTCAGGTTGAAGAGGAAGAAGAAGGGTTGCTTGGGGTTTTGGACCCCGCGGGATCTACATCAAACGTAGGATATACGGGTGAGTTATACAAGCGATAATACCTGGTTTGCAAGCGTACAAGTTTGGTTGTGTGAGTCCTTCTTGAATAGCATGCCCGATACGTAAGGAGGTTTTTGACCCAACGGCCTCTAGAGAGTTATTTCACGAAACATTTATATAAATATATAAAGATCCCTCCACGAGTCCCGGGAAGGCTAGGTCCTAGGACTCCAAAGTTGGTTTGATGTTACCCTTGTTTATTTGTTCTTTCCAATCGACAAATTACGGGGACCTAACATGTGTCTTGGGCACTAATTTTTGTAAAAACCTATGTATATCTATTTGATTTCGGTGTTTTCCTATGTTTATTTCACAATCCTATTCAATTATGTGAATTTTTTTCTTTACATGTGTTGAAAATTTCTATCTAAAACTTGATTAGCCAAAGAGTGAATCAATGTGTTCAAATTTGTGGAAATGTGTTAATATTGAATAAAATCAAAGTGTCTTTCAAAAGTCGAACTCTTAGGGAAAAAACGATGCGATTGGTGGATTTCTAATAGTATAAACACTATTAAGTTATAGCTACAAGTTGTGAGTCTAACCTTATGATAACGTGATTAATACCAAATGAAATGGCATCCAAGAGAAGTTCTATCAATGCGTTATACTCGGCGATATTGTTTGTCGACCTGCGATACAAATCCCTTGAAAACACACTAACTCGTTGTTCGAGTGAAAATGGCCCACGTTGTAGAGGATAGATTACGCATACTATGACTAGCACCATTAGCATATCCAAAAAATGGTTCCAAATATTCGGACATATGCGATGAAATGTAAAGAGAATTACTAACGTCAAGAAAACTCTAAAAAACATACTAAGATAGTGAATGCAAATCAATAGCATATATATATATATATATATATATATATATATATATATATATATATACAAAAAATACTACACTCATGATTAAGCATAGTAACATTTCGAGATAAAACCCATTTTTGGGTTGCGCGATAGAATTCCATCATAATCCACCAACTCATAGGCACCCTTAGCAAGAATTCTTTTGACGGAATAGGGGCCATACCATAATGGCTCAAATTTCCCTATACCTATTACATTAGCTTCTTGATCATAAATAAGGACCAAGTCGCCCTACGAGAAAATGCGAGGTTGGACATTTTTCATATTGCACCTTTATACGTCTCTTATGTGCTTCATTGGCCAATTGGGATTCATGGTGCATTTCATCAAGATTGACGAGGTTAAAAGACGTGCTTCTTCTTCGCGAGGTGTGTCGGGTAACAAGTCGATTGCGAGTTTTAACTATGGTGTTTCACATTGGACGGGCAAGATAGCTCAGTTGACCATACACCAATTGAAAAGGAGTAAATCCGGTTGCATTTCTCAGGGTTAGGTACGCCCTTGGGCAGTACGGATAAAATTCCGGTTCTTTTTATGAACTCCTATCATTCTTTGAAGCATATGTTTAAGAATTTTGTTGATAGCCTCAAATTGTCCATTTGAATGTGGATAATAAGGAGTAGAATTATCATGTGACAATCCTAACTTGGCGATCCAATTCAGCCATCATGGGGTTGCCAAAATTCTTCCCATGATACGTAACTATAGCATTTGGGATCCCAAACCATGCAATAACATGATTAAATAAAAATAATCTGTTTGTTTGTCTTATGTTGTTGAATATAGGCATCGCTTTGGCCCATTTGGTAAAGTAGTATTTTGTGACAATAATATAACCATGCCCCCCATACAAACGAGGGTTACGGAGGTCATGAAGTCGATACCCCATTTTTGGAAATGGTCCCACGGAGACAACATGATGCATTGGCGTTGGTGGTTTGCATATTTTATGATCAAATATCTAGCATGCATGACAAATTCTAACCGCGAGAATGTAATCATGAAATATGGTAGGCAAAAAGTAAGCGGCATAGGTATCTTACGCACGGTAGAATATCCAAACAAGTGTCTACAAGCCCCGGCACAAAAATCATTGAAGTATTTTTGCCTCCTCATGAGTGGTACCTTCTTAGAATTGTATCAACACCACAACGATAAAAAGTGTATCACCTACGATCGAATGTTGGCTTGGTATTGAATATGTCGTTGTTCGAGTGAGAGGTATCGGGCCAAAGTTTGAGTTTCGATATAAATCATGAAATATCCATACCAAGGATCAGATGATACGATAAAAAACATGAACTCGTCGAGAATTGATGGTTCCGACGTAGTAGCGATACTATCATAGGGAAGGTCACATAGAAGCTCGACGAAACTAAAAGACTTCTTTGACTTGGATTTGATGAATTCCAAATCAAATTCCTGTAAAATGACATTTCATTTTGAATATTTTCCCCCAAGAAATTGACGTGATAAGATATAAGTCATGGGGTTGCATTACGAAATGAAAATGGTCTTTCGGAGACGGGATATAGTGGCAAAATCTTTGGACGGCAGGCAGTGGCGCGAGGCAATATTTTCTACGTATGAATACTTAACTTCCATATCATTGATATTATGACCCAAATAATAGATCATATGTTCTATCCCATTTTCTACTTGGACCAATACCATAGGAATCTTCGTATCGGCCATAACGATATATAAGAAATAATCACTTTGATAATTGAGAGGATACATGAATGATGTACGGACAAGAGTATCCTTGACAACATCAAAGAAGCTTGCTCGACTTGGTCCCAATGGAAGGGAACCCCTTTTTCAGAGTTGAGGTAAATCCTTTAGCCATTTCGGCATACTTGGGTATGAACCTCCTTAGGAAGTTAGCCTTTGTGAAGTTTACGTATGTTTGAAGTAAATTTGATGGTGCGGGGAAAATCAATAATGGCACACAGACCTTCAATGGGTCAATCTGAATTCCTTCTTTTGAGACGAAAAATCCAAGTAAATGACGAGAACCAACACAAAACACACATTCATGCGGATTGAGAAAATTTTGCTTGTGTCGGAGACGTAAGCGAGATGGCTCTCAAATGCATTGGGTGATCAGTCTGATTTAGTGAATGTGCGGGTAAATTATCTAGATATATGGTTGAACAATGTGCTTGATGTCATTGAAAGAATAATCCATTGCTCTACGAAATGTTTCTCCGACATTCTTTAAACTAGACGATTAGTTTCCTATAAGCGAATGTGCCCCGAACCCAGATGAATGATGTCATATGTTGATCCTATGGGAAGATATTGATTTGATTGTAGCCAAAAAATCCATCCATGAATGAAAATATTTCACATCGACGCAATCATCAATAATTTGGTCGATAAAGGGAGTAGGATAGTTGTCTTTTGGATAAGAAAGATTCACATCTAGATAATCAACGCACACTGCGATGGTTCCTTGTTTTCTCATGAAAGGAATGATGTTGAAACCCACTCAATTAGCGGAACAAAGGTAAATGAAACCGGCACACAAAATTTTCTCAACCTTGCTTTAATGGCAATGACCTTCTTTGGATGAACAAGACGAAGGCGTTGACTCACTAGTTTGACATCAAGATACATATTAATAGTGTATTAAATGATACTAGTATCTATGCATGGAATTTACTCGTATTAAGACCAAGCAAATATATCATGTGGAATTCATGAAAGAGAGAAATATGATTCGAGTTCGATGGAGAACAAGATACCACTGACATGAATATTTTCTACAATGCCGAGGTTTGGTCGAAATATCATAGAAATGGTTTCTTCAATATTTGACAAATTTCACTTGGAATCGATTGCATTCATAGGTAAAGAATTTGAAAAGAAAATTTTGATTAATGGGTGATATAGTTCACTAAGATTATTTTCTTCATAATCAAGAAGATGGAAATAATGATTATAATCTTCCCATGGTTCTCCTTTTGACATCATGGTTTCCAAAATATTCTCATCTTGTTAAGAGAGTTGAGGAAAAAGGATCGGATGGAGTACCCAAAATCTAAAGGAGCAAATCAACCCAAATAGTCGGCGACGTTGATTTTAGATTCACCACCCAAGCCAGGTATATTGATTTCTATGCCAACTCAATAGGGTTGGGTGGCGAAGCTCATCCAACGTAACAACTTGAGAATCACCCGTACTCTTCCTTAAGCGGTGGTGCGAAAGTCATGTAGCATGTTTCTATACTTGCAATTTTTGTTGACGTTGCATGTGGCGGTAATACAAAGGTTCCCATGAGAGTGGAATCCTTTAAAGGTCCTACACCAATGTTCTGAAGTGTTAGTTGGGGTGCATGAACAAACGGAACACTTCCGATTACCTGAAACAAAAGGAAAATAAGGATATTTGATTGATGACTATGATGGTACCTTTATATGGAAAGGCGATCATTCTAAAATATGTAGAAATAATTATGATCATAGAATATACCCATGGCCTTCCAAGTAGAATATTGTAGTAAAAGGGGTCCGTCAAAAACCTTGACATCAACATCCATTGTTTTTCCCCTTAGTTCAACATGCGGGTTATTGATAATACCACAAGGTTTATATGTACGTCCATCGAAAGCCTTCAATGTTGTTGATGATTGAAGATAAGCGCAACGAGCCAAGCGACTTCCAACATTTTAGAGACATAATGCATGTAGATGCTCCCTCCTCAATAATAGTACGATGAACAAGGTGATTGAGAACATTTACTTGTATGGAGAATGCCAATTACATTCGTAATTGTGGTACATAGCCCGTATGATTAAAGATGACGAGTTTAGAATCGGTCGGATCAATTCCACCAATAACAATAGCGCATGTTTCTAGGAGGGACAATTTTGTAATACCTAAAGAGTTGACATGTTGAAGGATTGAACCAAATCTTCAACTATATTATAATTTTTGAGCGACTCTTGCTCGAGGATTATATGTCGATTTATGAATGATTCCCTTTGGTGGCTTAATTGTCAATTTAGGAATAACAATAGGCGGTACCAATTCTATAGACGGATTCATGTTCAAGGTAGTACGTTGATCGGTTTCCGACTACCTAATATTTATTACGTTTTGACACCAAAATATCTGTTGAAGGTTTGTGAAGCGAGATAACATCGACACTTGGGAACTAGAAGATGGATCCGTAGCAACCAAATTTGTGTACGGATTCGGAAATGGATGCAATGACACAATTGACGCATGTGAAGTCTTAATTATTTTTGAGACTTCAACGTGGTGAGGACAATCCCCAACAAATTGTTCCTCATTACATATTATGCATGGATAACGAGGTTTCCTATTTCGAGATGATTGATTAGATGATCTTTCTTGCATGTTAAAAGTTTGTTTTTTTCTTAGATTTCCCTTTTTTCTTACTTCTGGGTTGCTTTTCACTTTTTGTAATATTCCCAAATGGGAAAAGCGGGAATATATGATACAAAATGTTGGAACAATAGTGTTAAAAATCATATAAAAGAAAGGGCCAATATGGATACCTTTCATTTATTATAATAAGCGCAAAATATGCATACAAAATGGGCCATAAGATGTACAATAAGAAATAACAAGCCTCAAATGGACAAAATCCCTCAAAAGAGGTGCTACTACTACATATAAAGAGCTAGAAAGTGCTACAACGCGCTTAAAGGCATTGCTACGAAGAAAATGAATATACAAAAGATCATGGGGCGATATGTGCCTCAAAATATAGATCCAATACAGATTTGAGAACTATACAACTTCCTTTGAAGAACCCTTAAGGGTGTAGCAAAACACCATGTACGAATGCGGGGAATCTAAGCTAAGTGAAGATCCTTTACAAAATATAGATCTAGAAAGTGTGGCTGATACGATATAATCAATAATGCAACCTCCTCTAATATACTCTCTAGATCAAGGGGTTGATCCCTTCTCTGAAAACCTCCTCTCCAAATGGTGTACCAAAACCACCCTGCAACTCCTCCCACAAAATAATGCGGATCTAGAAATAAACTGCGCTATAGGGAAAATAAATCAATGGCCTAAATCCAAGATATGAAAACATGCACAAGGGCCTTCCTTAATATCTTCCCAATGGAAATGAATCCTTCTCCACTGAAAATAAGTAATGAGATGACCCAAAGATGGTCTCCACTTTAGCCTTTGGCAACCTGCCAAACAACTCCAACCCCCGATAGGATTTGCGGCTTTGTAAATGAAGATGGAGCTTGGAATTAAGCCTAATAGTGGAAAATGTAGTACAATACTACTCCAAGAGCTTCTCAAAGGAAGAGGTGGGATTCTTTGATTAGTAACACCCCGATTAAAGAACACTAAATCTCAACTAAATAGCTAGAGAAAGATATATGTCTAAACATACCATATATTCGGGGAAAATTCATAGACATCAACATCAACACGATGAATATGGCTACCATCCTCTTCCTTTTATAATATATGAGCACTACAACCTAAGCCCCATCAATAATGGCACTACTTCCATTCAAAGCATCTCCATCTAAAGCGCGATGTCTTTCATTGATGGCCTCCTCCATGACAACAACTTTGTTGATTTGGTCAAAGTTGACCTAGTCAAGGTGTTCCGGCCTATTTTGACACCTAAGGGTGCTCGATTAAGCTACCAAGATATATCCTTTTCACATTTGGCATTTATTTATTCATTATTAGGGAGAATTATGGACCTCCATTGTCCTCTTATTCATATAAAGCAGCAAAACAAAAACTAACATTCCAACTAGCTTATGGATAATTAGGAATATTACGGTCCTCCTTCCCAAATGTTTCTTGTCCTCAATAAAGTTGACAAGGTGAGTGTTACCTTCTTCTCTCCACCATTGATGACACCAACATGTGATAATTTTCCCTCATAAGCTAAGTTTCTACCAATCCATCCCTCCATGAAATGCTCCTCCAAAGTTCATATGAGATGCAAATAATTCATCCCACAAAGGAGACGATAGTTCCAATGAAACAAACATGGTTTTCCAAATGTTCTCTGAAACATGCTTAGCATAATGAACATGGATAATATCTCTCCCATAGGGCACATATATTCCTCCCATCCTCCCTCCAATAATTCCCATAAAAATAATAATTATATCATCAATGTGGGATCAAAACTAGGTACATACAAATAGAAATATGCAAATATGGAGGTGGGTCATAGTCCCACATGTGGAACTAGCACAATAGATCTCCTGAATGCATCAGAAAATTATATGGTAAGTGGTTTCCCTACCACTTACTTGCTGTAAGTCTTCTCACAATGGCTGAAAATGTGAGATATGTTTGGTGCTTTTGGAGTGCACCCACGGTGATATAACGTCTCACTATTGTCCTCCAAGGGAGTGGCCATGTTCGAGAAATTTTTTGTGGCCCAAAGTTGGCCATGAAGTTGCCTTGGAATAATGCTCCCTTCTTGGAGCTATGGCCTATACATATACATGGGAAAGTAATGCAAGTAATCATCAAATGAAACATCATGTACATAAGCATGTTCCTTACCAAAATTTACTGCTCGTACAAATGGAGTGGTCCATAGATAGATCCCCTCTCATTCAAGGAAAGAAAGAGGTGGATATGATAACTCCTTCATTAATTTATGTCTCACCAACTCCACATGGTTCATGAATCTTTGAAATTTTATTCATAGTTCCTCTTCAAATCCTTCCCAAGTGTAGCTCTCCATGATAGTGGTGCAGGCCTTCATGGAATAAGTATGGCTAATGAATTCTTCATACTTTTTGTAGAAACTTCTCCTTGAGATTGGAGGCTCTAGATAAGAAGATCCTACCATGATAGTAGATGACTTCTTCTTGGGTGAATAGCCATCTTCATGTAGCTGGTCATCAAGTATCATGCATGTGAAAAGATCCTTGGAATAATCCACCTTGATTGGGATTTCCAATATGGATCTATCCTCCATAGTGACACCTTTGATGATCTATCAGAACATCTGTCATATGGTTGTCCTTATCATTGACATATCCCATGCCAAGGTATATGTTGGAATTTCTATCCTTCTTATGCTTCTCCTCCTAGCCCAACGGGGAATTTGAAATGAGAGTGGGTAATCATGATGTGGGGGAGAATGTCTCCCTCCTCCTTGAGTACACCCAAGACTCTCAACATTGTATCTTGGCCCTCTAATGCTCCTATTCATCCTGGATCTATGAATGGAGCATCATGATGTGAGACATGCCTCACGGATACGAGATCAAGTTGCCTCCCAAGTGGTTTTCCACAAAATAATAATGTCCATAGACAGTCTCATATGCATAATAGATGGGAGGCACATTAGGTCGTTACTTCACTTGCCTGAAGACCATCTCTCATTTTATTGTAGGTTGTATGTGAGGGATATGTGCGCATGCCTTTAATCATTTGAGTCTTTCCACTCTTTCTATCCACCCATTCCATTTTTCAAAGTCTCCCAATCTGTGGTGACTTCCCAAGTAATCAGCCATTTCTGATATTGCATTGGTGTCGGGTATGTCAACCACAAGTGAATTATTCAATGTATATGTCCCCATGGCTGTTGATAAGGATGGAACATAATGCATGCATTGCATATTTCTATCTCTAGGACCAAAATAGAAAATCCTTAAAAGCATCGGTGGGTATTTCCCTCCTCACCTTGCTTAGTTGGGCATCAATAAAATTGTGGGTATCCCCATTGTCAATCAAATAGAAACCCTTTGATCTAAGATGGAACCTCGAATCCTCAAGGTCAAGTAGCAGGTACTCCTCTCAATGATTCAAGAGCCCCTCCAATTGGATAAAATGCCCCATTCCCATCTCACGATGGTATTGGTTCATCTCCTACGTATTCGACGTTGTGACCTCTTCTTGGTTCATCTTCATCTTCCTCCTCATCATACGGGAAGACCTCTATGTAGTGTGCCTTTCCTACTCCACATCTAATAATAAGGTGCCCAAGATTCTTGGCATGTGAAGCAAAGCTTCCTCCTCCTCAAATCCATTCATACATCATCATCGAGGTTTTTTATATTGGCTCTCCTTTGGAAGAGAGGCTTCTCATCTTTTCCCTTTGATGGAAAATTAGGCTTATCTTGAAATGTTTCCTTTGCTTTTGGCAAGGCATCTTCAAGATCTACAGCCCTTTCAATGGCATCTTGAAGGGTAGTGGGCTTGGTAGACTTAACCAACCCATGAAGAGGTTCATCTAACCCATCAATGAACATATAGACCCTTCTTGTTGTAGATAAATCGGGAACCATAACCGAAGTTTTAAAAACTCAAAATATAAGTTTTACGGATTACACGATTGTTTTAGCTGCAAGCCCCATGAACGGTGCTTCGGGATCTCTTCTATCAAATCTCTCCACCAACCTCGTGAACTATGAATATCTGAGTCACATTGGCATGACCCAATGTAGATAAGCCATGGAACCGAGTGCCAATCATATGCTTCACCCTCAAGGTGCGGCGCTACTATTTTAATGGCCTCCATTCCTAGAACTTTGTTCGGCCGAGTAGATGTAGAAGCTTCTCTACCCATGATTTGGCGATTGCATTTAGATGACCCATCAAAGTTGTGTAAGAAAAATCTACCCATAGTTCGGTGTAAAGATCCATGATTACGAATGAATCCACCACTTCTGTTATGATGCCTCGGAGATGTCCTATTGTCCTTGATTTGACAAAATTATTGATAACTAAAGTGTTCTTGAATCTACGAGTTTGAGACTCATACTCCATGAAATAGTCTTCAGGGATTCTTGTTCTTGAAACCCTTCATTTCCACTTGCCTAGAATGTAGGCATTGTAGGCATTGAGTAACTTGTTGTTCTTTGCCTTTGATTTGATCACTCCGGTGATGAGAAATTCCATAGCCTTCACATTTTGAAATCCTTTAGGGGATTCCTTGTATCTATCCATTCTCATCTGCTTTATTTCTCTAGAAATGTGTTGCATAGCTTTGAGAAGAATCTTAGGAAACTCTTTTCTCTTCATCTTCTCCTCTAGATAAAGGCGTTTTACCCTTGTCTTCTTTTGTCATTTGTATAATCAAAATTTTGGTGTCTTCTTCTTTGATACCTCTTCTCTCTATCGGTAAGAGGATCTCCTTATTCATATGACATATTAGCTTTTCAAGATGCACGGAGTTGTGACAAGATTATGCTCTTATACAAGCTTGTAATATTCCCAAATGGGAAAAGCGAGGAAAATATTAAAATGTTGGAACAAATGTTAAACATCATATAAAATCAAGAGGTAATATATGGAGACCTTTCATTTATTGTAACATCAACAAAATATACACATAAGAAATGGGCCATAAGATGTAAAATAAGAAAGAACAGCCTCCAATAAACAAAATCCCTCCAAAAGGGTGTTGCTAATATATATAAAGAGTTGGAAGAGAAGCCCTTATAGTCTTCATTTTACAGGAATTCTTGCTACGGAAAATGAATATAAAAAATATCTTGGGCTGATATGTGCCTCGAAAAGATAGATCAATACAAATTTGAGCACTACACAACCTCCTTTGAAGAACCCCTTAAGGGTTTTCAGCAAAACACCATGTATAAGATGGGAATCTAAGCCCTGAGGATCAAGATCCAACTTTGCAAAATATAGATCTAGAAAGTGTGGATGATCTGATATAATCAATAGCTGTAGCCTCCTACAATAGAATCTCTAGATCAAGGGCTAATCCCTTCTCTAGAAAACCTCCTCTCCAAATGGTGTGCCAAAACCACCACTGCAACTCCTCCCACAAAATAACGTAGATGCGGAAATAGGCTGCTTGTAGGGGAAAATAAATCAATGGCCTCAAGCCAAGATATGAAAATATGCACAAGGGCCTTCCTTAATATCCTCCCAATGGAAAGGCTTCTCCACTCAAATGAGCAATGGGATGACCCAAATATGGCCTCCTTTCTTTGCAGCACATGAGCAACTCAACCCTCAACGGATGCGTTGTAAATGAAAGATGGAGCTTGACATTAGCGATAGTGGAAAATGTATTATAAGACTCCTCAAGATATTCTCAATGTAAGAGGTGGGATTCTCGATCAAGAACACTTAATGCTAAACAACACTCAATCTCGGCTAAATAGTTAGAGAAAGATATATGTCTAAAGACCATATATTCAAGAAAATTCATATAAATAAACATCAACTTTGATGAATATGGCTGCCATCCTCTTCCTTTTATAATATATGAGCTTTCAAACCCTAAGCCCCATCCAATAATGGCACTACTTCCATGTAAAGCATCTCCATCTAAAATTTTCTTGTCTTTCATTGATGGGCACTCCTCCATGATATGTTGTTGATTTGGTCAAAGTTGACCCATTGAGTGTTCCAACCCCTTTTCACCTAAGGGTGCTCAATTAAGATGCCAACATATACTTTTCACATTGGCATTGATTTATTCATCATTAGGGAGAATTATGGACCTCCATTTTCTTGTTATTCATAAAACAAAGCAGCAAAACAAAAATTAATATTCCAACTAGCTCATGGCTAATTGCGAATATTACATTTTCCTTATCAAATGACATGGCATTGATTTCGGAAGAAAGGTGCGGGATCAGATGCGGTATTATGATGTGTTCTTGCAACACCAATGAAACCGTCTCTAGCATAAGAATCATTTAATTGAGGAGGAACAATAAGATTAGATCGCGACACATTACAATTTTTTCATAGAACATGCTAGGCTGGGTATAAATCAAGTCTAAATATTGGGCATGAGCAATAACCTACTCTTACGTGATGAAGCTGCCCTTAGCCACATCCTTAGTTATAGATGGTAACGAGGATTTAATGAACCACTTAGCAAGGAGGCTGATCAGGAACAAATGTCTTAACCATTCTACGACGATGACGCCACTCATGAATATGATCGAAGTAATGAAGTAGCATTAGTTTGTTTAAAATTGGTAAGAGTTCTGTTCAGTTTCTATCATATGGATAATTGGATGTGATCCAAAAAGGCAGTAGCAAGGGTAGTGAAATTATCAAAATAAGATCTAGGTAACTCAATGTAAAATTTTGCGAGTTTGGACCGGTGAGCATACAACTGGAAAGACATAGTCGAATAGAGTCATCATTCGGGGAGTTTGATGAACACCACAAATGATAAGTCATAACATGAGTCGATGGGTCTTCCCCCGGGGTTTCCATTGAACTTAGGAATATCCGAGGGCAATTTATGGGAGGTATCACTAACCACGAGGAGCATAATTGATTGGTTAATTGGTTAGTTGATTTAAATTTGGTAACTCTAAAGTTGCAACAAGAGGCAAGCTGACGTCAATTAAGTTCGGGTTGAGCATAGTAGGGTATGATGGAATTGCTTGGGCAACAAGCCTTTGAGCACCGGCACATAAGGGAATGCAAACTGCTTTGGTAACCGAGATATGGGTTTTTATAGGAAAATGCTTGAGGATTACGTTGACCAAACCTGGATATGATACTTGTTGAAATGAAGGTTGAGGCATTTGCGCACGAGAGGCAAGGGGTCTATCCACCAATGTTATAACGCAAATTAGGATAACTTGGATTCGGTTGAGGATAAGTATAAATTTTTTGTCGCTATGACATCCCATAATATGGTAAACCAACTTGTGAATAAATTATTCCGAGTCTGACGAGGTTGTTCCGTAAATTGGCGAAAGGATTTGGATTACGTAGGCCCAATACTTCGGGGTATTGAGTTGAAGGACCCGCACGAGCTTAGGTTTTTGTACAAGATTTTCGGTCTGTAACGGGGGTAAGATATATTAACAATTGGAAGTGATGTGGGTGTAAGCTGGTTGAAATGGTTGATACAAGTGTACTGGCTTGTTTGTGGTTGGATAGACAAAGTGGGATGCCATTGACAAACATTCATTTCGACATTAAGTTGACCAAAAAATGACGGAGAACTATCAAAGTGGGTGACCAAAGGTTGCCCCAACATGAGGAGGATAAGAGGTAGAAAATTTTGCTCTCCAAATGTATGGAGTCCATTTGATATGGTGCGGATGGAATAGGCCCAAAGAGACTAGCTTGGTATTGCCTCGATGATGTGTATAAATGATCAAGCCATTTAGTACTTACTATGGGTTTACCAATTAGAATACCGAGATGATGACATTGGTGAATTCCATGGGTTTGAAGATGCACCGAGAGAAAATTACGAGATAAGGATTTGTAACCTAATGGGACGGGGGCCTCCATGAAAATATGACTCTTGTGAAGTTGTGAACATAGACGGTGTAAGCGACGAGTAGGTGTTGACACAATTGGAACGAGATGGTCAGCTTCGAAGATGTTGGTTTAGGCATGGTTACTTGACCAAATGTATACCCTTTTGTATCGACGGGCACTTGAATAGGAATAGGATCAAGAAAGAAAGGGGATGGTGATTGAGGAAAGGAACTCGTACGGTAAAGATCCTCCCCAAAATGGAGTTGGAGTTAAGGTGTCTTGTCTTGTGGGATTTCTTCAATTGAAATTAAACTAGGTGGAACTATTTCATGTTGGGCCCAAATTATATTTCAGGAAATTGACTATGTGGTATAGGAGACTCAATGGCTACAAAAAATTATTGGGTCCTTAAATGCGGGAACAACTTCCGGTCATTCGATTTTTGGGATACGGAGATGTTACGGGAAAAAAGAGACAAGATCTAGATCAACTTAACATTTAACAATGTCGAGGTTAGGAGGTATGGTCTCAACGATTGGATGAATCGTGACCCGCAATTGGTTATTGAGGACCACAATCGACAACGGTAGACAAAGCGAGATGTGTAGAAACAACTTGTGCCAACTCTGGTATATGGGAAGACGATGCTTCACCGAGAGGGTACCAATAGTCTTGGTTTCGGTAGGTGATGTCGCCTTCGGCCGACCGGGGGTAAATTACGGTGGTAGGTTGTTTCAATGCTAATCTATATGAATGACGGGGGAATAGGATTTTGTTCTTCCACTATGACTAATTTATTTTAACCAAAAAAATAAAAAAAATCAAAGGGTAATGCTAGAGCGAAAAGGTCTACGAAGAAACTATGAGCTGAGAATACCTCCTGGAGAACCAAGAAGTACGGAAAAGGCAATCTCCACGAATCTTTGTGTTTGGTGTATCACAATTTACAAGGTGGTCAACTTGGTTCACTATGGATGGATAGCAACCTAAAGTTGTCCTTCCAAATATACCCAAATTTACGTGGAGGCCCAAGTCCGTATTAGGGATGTCTAATGCAAAACCGCATAGTGAGAGCACCCATTTATATTTATCATCTTGTAACAACGCCGATATACCGAAAGTACATGGACAAGCTACGATATACTTACGTACATGGAGTGAGGTATCACACTTTTCCGGAATCTATCGTAGACAATTAATGAATTCTTTATGTCTTACGATGCCGGAACACATCTCTAGCACAGACCTTCTAAATGTTATCGTTATGGTTCCAATGGTTTGTTAGAGTAAATTGATGTAAATTTTAAGTTAATCTTGTTTATGAATTTTTCCTTCAAGGTTCACCGCGATAATGTGATGAAATTCCTAAAATGATAAGAAAACTTTTCACTTTTTAAGCGTTTTCAGCACAAGAAAGTCTTAGCTACTAAGGGAAAGAGTAATCGATTTTAAGAGCAAACAACAAGAAGTACAAACTAATATGCGGCTTTCCTAATTGTTCCTTTCCAAAACACACGATCCACTATATGAAAATGAAAGTTTTTCTTTTTAGTCCCCTTAATGTGAATGAAAAAATGAAATTAAGTGCATTAAAACAATAGAAAACAAATTTTTCTTCTTTGAGAAATGATGAATTTAACAACAATTTCTCTTTTAGGAAAAATGAAGAATGGAACTACAATTTTTTTCACAAGAAATGAAGAATTTAAAGAAAAATTTCTTTACGAAAACAAATGGATCTAATGTAGCAATGAAAATAATTTTGAAATTAATTCATCAATGGTAAGGAAAAACACTTTAAATAAACATTGAACAAAATTTTCTTTCAAAGGAGGAAGAGGTAGGTAAAGTTACTGGTCTCTATGAGGCATCGAAGCACTTTGAAAATACAACAAACAAAAGCTGAAAGAAAATGCAATGACAAATTCAATGGGAATTTGTGGTTGACTCTAGGGGCAACGCAGCCTCTAGAGGAGACATTGCATTGCAAAGCACCCCTAAGTGGGAGGGCGATCTTTGTGCAGCAACGTAATCTGTTCAACGATGTGTTGGGTGCATCGAGAGAACAAAAACTCAAAGGCATTTGTTTAACACACTTCTAATGAAAATTTTTATTTCAAAAAAGCCTAATATTTTAGAGTAAATGCTATTGGGTGGATAAATAGAGGCAAACACACCAAGGATGAAGGTAAACTCCCCGGTAGAGTCACCAATTTGTTATGCGGAATTTATGGATTGTGGATAAAACATTATTCCCTAAATTTGGTGCTCATTCGGGTATAGCATGTTAACGACTTTGCAACTACTTTTACTAATAGTAAATGAACACATAATAGATCAAGAAACTTACTTGGAATCCAAGCGCTTCCAAGTCTCCTTGTCACTCTTCTTGCAACGCTTCAAATCAAGCTAGATCGCCAAAATATTTCTGCCAAGAATGAACACTAAACAACAAAGAGATAGCAATATATCGATGCCTATTCAAGTTATTAGGTTAAATCAATGAAACATGAACCATATACATCAGATAAGAATTCATAATATGAAATATAGAATCTCATACGAGATACATATGTGGTAAAGTAGCGACGATCTTTATTAATGGATAGAAGGGGAGGTTACAACCAATGATTGATTTGATGTCACCATCTCTGACATCATCCTGACCTCATCACAATTCACATCTCTCTAGCGGCATATCACTCAAATCAATTCCTCAGTGAAATTCCACCAACATTTCTCTACTCAATTTCTTCCTTCTCAAGCACTAGGATATGTGCTCGAGTTTATAAATGAGTTGAAGGTAGTTTTACGATCAACGACTTTCTAATAATAGGAAAGAAATGTTCCAATCTGAGAGGTGTCAAATGGACACATGGTTCGAAGTTTGACATATATGCACTCTTCTAGAAAGTGCGGCCCAAGTGCGATTCGGAACAATGAGAATTTCACTCCCAATTTTACCAACACACCCTTAAGTGTCGGGAAGTGCTTTGCATAGCACCCTTGAGTTGGGTTTCCTGCATATGCAAAGAACAGCCCCTTCGGACAACACATTGGTGAGATCATAGGTGATTTAATCATGTACTTAAAATCTTGGAAACCTTGTAATGGAAGTCATGGATGATTTGTCTTAGGGCATGTAGTAGCGAAATGATAGGGGATGATAGACCTATTCATTGGTCCTCGAGATGATGTCCATTTAACCAAGTCATTGGGAATGGTGCCCAAATTGACCTATAACAATGAGCTATCCTCTCTATTTGGCATTGAACACCAATATTCATCGTCTTAAAATCCCCCAAGGTAATGGAAAATTTGAAGAGGAGTCGATAAAATCATAAAAAATATGCTTGACAGAGACGATGAACAACTAAAACCAGCTGACTGGAACACCCATGCTCTTCCCTACTTTTTGGGCCTATAGAACTTACATTAAAGCGCCACGGTATTTACTCCTTTCCACCTTATTTTTGGTGAGGAAATGAGTCTTACTGTCAGTGTAAATCCCCTTCAGCAGCGTAGCCATCGAACTTCTCCTGGAACCAAACCTTTAGAAAAAATACTTATCATGCTTGAGCATGCTTTTAAAGACAATTGTTTTGCATTGCAAACCATTGGGCGGCCAAGGACACCAAAGCGCGAGTATGGTAAATTCCACCCTCATACCTTCCACAGAAGGTGATCTTGTTCTAGTGTAGGACGAGGCTCATGATGTCCTTGGTCATGGGAAGTTTGACTCATTTTGGCTATGACATTACATCATTAGTAAGGATTTGGGCAAGGGGGCATACCTTCCAGAGGATTTTGAGGCCAACTCCTTCCTAACCATTGCAATGCCTTACCTCAATAAATTTTAACCATAGCATCTCCCATTGACATCAGTGTTTTTGTCATGAATTGGTGGCTTTCATTGTCCACCATCATCTCATTTATTGTCTTATGGTGCATTTCATATGGATCTTGTCCTCACACCACCGTATATTGGCTAGGCCAATAGTGCAAGTTGCTTCTCCTAGAATCTAGCCTCGACAAATTCGACCATTTTTACCCTATTGCATTCGTTAGTCCTCTCCAACGGCGTATTCATTGGACTCTACCAACAACCAAGACAAATATGATGCATTGATAGGATTTTTAGTTGATGGCCTTGATCATCGCATCCTTCATCTTCATGTTCATTTAGATTCTTTGCTTCTTGCCATGCAATTAAATGGTGTATATCATGTGAATAACCATGTCCTTTTTGAAAATATTTATGAGTGAAGTCCTTAGTGCGTGAATTCAAATCCATTACATTCAATCACGTACCTAGAAGCGGAAATCACTATGTAGATAGCATTGCAAACAATATTCTAGATTGTAATTTATCACATGCATTTAACACCGAGAAAATAATAAAACAAATGGTGAACCATATACTTTTCATATATAAAAATACACATATCCATATTATGTATCAACAAAATCATAAATGTTTAGAGTCCTACTCTAAATACATCGACATGCCCACAACATGTTACAAAAATAAAATTTGGGGGCACCATGCCTATATCCTAATCACTATCCTATAAGGTCCAGAGACGATGTCTACACTCCATTAGCTCACGGATCCCAAACTTCTGCCGACCATCGCCATGTGTCGCATGACTCCCCTCACCACTGCGAGGGTATCCACGTGTACATCCCTCGATGTATTTCTCCTCAAGAGAGTGCCACCCAAGCTTTGATACACGGTCGAAAAAATATCACACCTACGATGGACATCCTCCATCGAACCTCATAATCGAGTCTCTCGTCTGCTCTTTCTCCACTAGATCCCACGGCCCTAGTGTCGCGGATGTCCACATACCTGTCATCTTCACCGGTGCTATATCTACATACCAAAAGTCATGAATAAGTACCACATACATATTACGAAAAATTTAAATGCACCATATTATACGAAACTTTCACTTACCATCGGGTCCCCATGCTCGACCGGGAAGAAGTGGCAAGTCGGGGGTCCCCGTTTTGAATGTTCATCCCATTGCATGGATAGTTGTCTATGTACATCGAAATCTGATCCAAGTGTGAAAAAAACTCGGGTTGGAACACAAAATCTGAATCCCCCCCCCCTCTTCTCCACGATGAGCGCGATGGCGCATCACGGGCTGCAGCCGGGCCCCCATCAGTTTTCACATGAGGTTAGATCGTGGGGATCTTCTCAAAGAAGAACAAGCACAATGCCATACGGAAACCAAAATCATGGTTCACTTGTCACTTGCATAGAGACATATATCATTTCAATATTAAAGAAAAAATCATTTGGACCCACCCATTACTAGGCCCCTCTCGAAAACACTCTACGCAGCGTCATCTACCCCTAGTGATGTGATGGAATGCACAGTTGACCAAGATCGAAGTAGTATCAACGCGACGATAGCCCGTATCTCTAGCTTCTACGATCACTAATCGGAATAGTCATGCCCTTAGCATGATCATCCGATCTACAATGGTGGTCCATTAACTGCGATATGTTCCGCACCTAGTAAAACTAGATGTATGTTTCCCACCACCCTTTAGTGGTGGGAGTCCGGTAAAAAAGTAAATGTCTTGGATAGTAAACGATCATGTGCCCTTTGCACCATAAAGGCTTCTAATTACGGATCCCAATATCTCACTATCCTTGATAATGAGGTTCACAGTACCCTCATCGAAGTAGGTTCTCAACCAACTTGTAATATCCCAAAATAGGGGATTTTCTACAACAAATGGAATATCTAAAGCTATTCCAAAGTTGGAGCTTCAACAAATTAGGAGCATGGAAATTTATATCAGCTCATTAGATGTAAAATAACATCTCACCGAGAAGATGAAAGAACCTCAACAAGCATATGGCCTATATCCTCCTTCCCAAAGGTAAGAATGCGACGATATAGGGCATAAAACATTTGTCTTGAGAAAATAACGCAATAACAATGGGGTAAGGACTTGGTTCCCTTATCTTGGACAATATAAAACCCCTATATAGAATTAGAGTTGAAACAAATAACTCTAGCCACCTTAAACGAGAGATCTCCCAAGTCCAAATCACCTCGAAAATCCCAAACCCCATGTTGACATCAACGAGAAAATATTGAAGCATATGACGGCGTAATTTTAGTGAGGGTTTATGCGAGAAAATGATGAGACAAAACAGATCTATAGTATACATTGGATCAATGGCTAGGAAAATGGAGATTCCTTCCTTTTTATACATAATAAGAATATCCGACGATGGGTTCATGAGAGTACAATTTATAAAAATGCGGATCTACGGATACGGATCTAAAAAACGCAGTCTTATTGTAGTATTGTATAAATGTAGCTAAAATAAACAATAATGACGAGAAGAAGAATTAAGTATAGAGCTTTAGAGAAGGGTTGGCCCTTTCTCAAAGGAACGAAGCTCACGACGAGGTTCAAACCTGGCAATACGACACTAGAAAATTACACAGTTTCTTCATTAAACTATGCTATAGTGGATGAGAGCGGATTTGGGCACATGCCCCGAGATGTAGAGTATACTTTGGAATATCCTATACGAATCTTGCAAAGCAAGGAGCTCCCTCCTGCGAAAGATAAGCTCGGGATGCGGTGTTGTAGGTCTCCCTTTGCAATACCTGCAACACAATTTTCATTCTACGGGAATAATGTTGTAGTTGAATGAGGTGCTTGGCCTCAAGCCCGAGATGTGGGAAAATGAAGAACGAGAACTCCTCCAGTGATCACTCGATGAAGGAGAAGGAATCCTAAGCGAATGCCTTGTGTTGAACAACCTTGCATACTCAACTCAAGCTGGTGAAGAATGCTCAAGTGTCTAAGCGAGATAAAATCAATCATCCATAAGCTAACCTCAAATTTCTATTTATCTTCCTCCTTATAAATTTTGCTTAGACACTCCCCTCTGCCTTGGGTCCCACATAGGGTTTCCAACACCATGTGAATACTTTCCCTCCAAAACTACGTTGTAGCTCTATCGAAATTTTGCTCCTCATGCTACGATGTTGACTTGGTCAACTTGTTGAATCAACATGATTCTTTTCTTGTTCACACATGGGAAGTGAAAAATCCAGCCACTAATTTATCCCCTTTTCACACCAAGAGGGATTTTATGCTAACATAAGACAAGTATGGGTCTCTTTCACCCATTTATTCACCTACTAAGTGCAAGAAACAAAATTTAATAGTCCCATTAGCTTGAGCTAATTTTAGGAATAATGCAGTCCTCCCCCTCCAAATTTTACTTGTCCTATCTTGGAAAGTTTCCTCCTCTCCCTCCTGTAGCATCCTCATTTGATGTGCTCTCCAAAAGAATCGGATGTTGTCGAGATAATGAAAATCCATAGTGCCTCTCTCAAGCATACAAGTTAGCATTTGGTATACATCCCAAATGGCTATCATCATGCAAAATTAAAGTACTCAAGGAGAAAACTGTTTGTGTTTTTCTAGAGGTCCTCTCAAGGCATGGAGTTTGAAATGCATGGGAAATTCTCATTCCCAATTGAAACCTCCATCCCAAGCTATCATCCATATGAAATGAGTTACCCTCAACATGGCAACTCATGCACAATCCCCTCCACCTTAGGCTCTGAAGTGTAGGTGAGGCTGAATAAATGAACATGATAGGCAAGAGGGCCTATCCTGGCCCCATCCCTCTCCACTTTTGATAAGTGTAGATGGCATGCTAATCTTGGTACGCACATGGTTGCCCTCAAGTGAGAAAGATTGGATCTTCAAATATCCTCTCTCGAAGTCATTGATACAGGCTGGCCCAAATCATTCCATTCAAAATGAATGGCACATCATCACCATATGGAATCGAAATCAGAAAATGGCTGAAGGTTATGTGCAAGTTTGGATGATACACATGGTCTCTCTATTGGATACAACGCGGTCTTTTCAGCTTCTTGATTCGAGCATCAGAACAGCGGAAGTTGTCCTCCAAAGAATTTTTCGGCTATGCATGTTAGCTCATCTATTTTGTGAAGTAGTAAGTAGCAATATATATCGATTTGTGAACAATAAAAACAATAAAACACTTTCCCAAATTCATGTAGAAGTAGGTTATCATCATTACAAGATTTGGTCCTAAAGTGACTTTGAAACCCATAAATAATCTTGCTCTCTTGTGGAGCAATGCACGCATTTACATATGGTGAGAGAAGATACAAATACTCAATAGAGTAATCAGCAAGCACATAAATGTATTTATTACCATGCATCATGTGTGAGCTAAAGGTGAGGTCCATGAGTGAGTCCCCCATGAGAATATTCTCATAAAAATTTGCAAAGAAGAGGTGCATACTCCCTTTGGAACACTCCATACGTAGAAACATGCTCTCAAGTGACGAGTTGTAGGCCTTAGTAACAAGGCTCTTGTCACTCCATGACTTCCCCTTTTGACATTTCCCATGCCAAAGCCATCCACCATCATCTTCTTTATCTTGAGAAGATCTTCTTCCTACATGGAAGCCTCTCACTATCCTCCAATCTTTGAAGGTAACTTCAACACCTTGAATGTGCCTTCCTTTTCTCTGGAAATATCATGAAAAGTATGGGAAAATTTCTGCCCATACTCTCTCAAGTGTAACCATAGCAACAAAAACTCTTGATGCTCCTCATCTCTCCCTCATACGAGCCATAGAGTAAGATCGCAGTGGTTGTCTTGTATGATGCCCATACAAACCATTTTTCTATTGTTCTATCATATCGGTGGCATGCCATGCCTCCATCCACACATCAACACCGGCAAATGGTATGATTAAGATGGCCAAACTCTCTCGAAGTAGCTTGACACGGCTTTGATTCTTGCGCCTGTGTCATAGATGCGCAAGTGGTTCACCAACCTCTTGCCATCTCCATCCATCTCCATTCATCCAAATGTGGATGCCTCCAATCATTTTTTCCCCTTGGTATCTTTCCAATGAATACTAATCTCGAAAAGAAAATCTTCCTCCTTACACCTCATGGGAAGTTGAGATGTAACCCCTTGGAGATCTCCTACGGAAGACCTCTTATCCATAATCCTCTTGAATCCAAAAGAATCCAAGTGTCTTTGAAGGTAAAACATCATCGAGAAAGTGGCACAACACTCAACATTCCCTCCACAATCTTGCACCCCAACTCCTCATCATGCAACTCAATAAAGGTGAAAAGGAATGAATGATTATCCCCTCTTGGATCGATCCAAATTTGCATAGCGTTGTGCAAGCTTGTGGCTCCACATCTATAATGTGTTTTTTTCTTTGACCATGTGGAAACAACTCCCCAAAGATTTTCCGTAAGATTTCTTGAAAGGATAATAAATGGAAATCCATGCATACCTTTGTGATTCTTGGGAACATCTTGTATGGTTGCAAGAGTTCCTTCCTCCATTGTGTTGGGCAGTCAACTTCTTGCTACGGATGGTTGTCCCTCCATGATTGTGGCAGTCTTTGGTACAAGGTTCCTCAAGTGGAGAAGAAGGGCTCCTCCCCTTCTCGACCTTCTATTGTCAAATATTCGATTACCTAGTGAGTGAAATATGCAAAAGTGGAAACCCTTGCATGACTCACATGGGCCAGACCACCGAGGTGCTTGCCTTGCCCTCGAAGTGCAACATTGAGATCTCCATAGCCTCTTTCTCCCTCTTTGGATGTAGTAGTAAAAATGCTTCTAACTTCATCACCCAAGATTTTGTTGTACATAAGGGTGATCCATCAAAAACAGCCAATAGGAATGTATTTCCCCTTATCATCCTTTTTTAACATGGTCTTCTTTCTTCTCTCATTTGGATAAAGTGAATATCTAGGGTCTCTTTGGAAGCCCTAGGTTGGCACTTGTACTGCCAAATATCCACTTAGGATCTCATGTTTTAAGTGGTCTTCTTGCTCTCCACTTCCTCTATGAGAATAGGAAGTTCTCGGGTCTTCTTCCTCTTGAAACCTTACAGGGTCTCCCGCTGCGCTCTCTTCTCCTTCGAAACCCTTTTCGAGTTTCAATGCATCCTTCTTCTTTCTTCTTAGATCTAAAAATTGATGAGAGTAATCTCATCGTCTCCATCATTTTTTTCTCCTCTTATTATTATCTTTTGATTGGATATAACATCTACGGGGTGAGCCAAGATGGCGACTTTGATACTGCTTGTAATATCCCAAAATAGGGATTTTCTACAACAAATTGAATATGCGAAGATATTCCAAAGTTGTAGCTTCGACAAATAGGGAGCATGGAAATTTAGATCATCTCATTAGATGTAAAATAACATCTCACCCGGCAAATGAAAGAACCTCGGCAAGAATATGGCCTATATCCTCCCTTCCCAAGTGGAAACGGCAATATAGGGCATAAAACGGTGTCTTCAAAAAATAACGCAATAACGGTGGAGTGCGCAGGACTTGGTTCCCTTATTTTGGACAATATACAATCCCTATGTAGAATTAGAGTTGAAACAAATAACTCTAGCCACCTTAAACGAGATCTCCCCAAGTCAAATCACCTCGAAGCAAAGCCCAAACCCCCATGGTGACATCAACGAAGAAAATGTTTGAAGCATATGACGACGTAATTTTAGTAAGGGTTTATGCGGAAAATGATGAGACAAAATAGATCTATAAATATACATTGGATCAATGGCTGGGAAAATGGGGAATTCTTCCTTTTTATACACGATAGAATATCCCGTGATGGGTTCATGAGAGTACAATGTATAAAAATCCGGATACGGATACGGATCTAAAAAACATAGTTTTAATATAGTACTATATAAATGTAGCTGAAATATACAATGACGAGAAGAATAATAGAGTACGAGAGATTTTGGGAGAAGGGTTGGCCCTTTCTCCAGTGGCTCTGGCTTGAGGTTGAGCCTGCTACGGCAACACCTTTGGAAAATGATCACGAGTTTCTTGGTAAAATGCAACGTAGTGGATGGGAACTAGTTTGGCCACAGCCAAGATGTAAAACATGCCCTAGAATCTCAGGTACGGATCTTGCAAAGCAAGGGAGCTCCCTCTCTGAAAGATAAGCTCGGGAGGCTGGTGTTGTAAGTCTCCCGCTGCTGACATCGTGCAACCACCCGGTGTTTCCTACTACGGGAATAATGGTGTAGTTGAAGGAGGTGCTTGGCCTAAATCTCGGACGTGGGAAAATGAAGAACATAACTCCTGCAAAAGTTGATCTTTCAAATGAAGGAGAAGAAGGAATCCCTAACAAGAATGCCTTGGTGAACGACCTTGCATACTCCAACTCAACAACGAAGAATGCTCAATTGTCTAAAGCGGACCATTCAATCATCCATAAGCTAACCTCAAATGCATATCTTCCTCATTTATAAAATTTTGTGAGCCTCCTCACCTTGGATCCCACCTATTATGGTTTCCAACAACATGTGAATACTTTCCCTCCAGCTGCGTTGTAGCTCTACTCCAAAGACTGCTCCTCTGTCTTTGCATTGTTGACTTGGTCAACTTGGTAAGATCAACATGATTCTTTTCTTGTTCAAACATGGGAAGTGAAAAATCCCGTACTAAGTTTATCCCCTTTTTCTACCAAGAGGGATTTTATGCTAACATAAGACAAGTATGGGTCTCTTTCACTCATTTATTCATTTACTAAGTGCGAGAAACAAAATTTAATATTCTAGTAGCTATAGGCTAATTTTAGGAATATTACACAACTGAACTCCATATCTAGCAAGCACTCCTCGTACCACTGATCCCTAGATCTCCAGCCCAAGAGCATCCAAATCTCTCTCACACTAGTTGAGCCTCAATTATTCCATACTGCACTTAACACCATCATGTTTTTAAGCTTTCAGAAGAAGACAATTGCATCACAAATATTCTAACCATGGCCCTTAGCATACCCGGCCTCACAACCCACCTCCATCTCCAACTCGTTATTTTCACCTTGGAAGTTTGTGAGATTGTAGTTTGCCCCCCTTTGAAAAATGCAATTTGGGTTGCATTTCAGGGCCTGAAAAGTGCAATCTGACCATGAGGATGGGAAGGGGTCTCCCACAGAGCCCCATGGACTTAATCTGAAAAACTAAACTGAAACAAATGAAGAGTAGGGTTAGGCCACTTACCTGCCACTGAAAGATCCTGATTCTAACAGTCGGCTTGTCCGCTACGATCTCTGTAATATCTAGGGCCTTATCCTCCTCTCCAAATTCACCACATCTCACTTAGAAAATGAATTAAATTGGAGGTAAATCACCCTTTTAAAGGAAAAACCCTAAATTTTCCTTTGCCAGTTGCGACGAAACCGTATCTCGGTTTGATGAACCATTAGCACCATTGGAAAACTCTCATTGAGCACTATAATGGGTCTTCCTTTTTTTGGGTGATTTATCACCTCACCAGGAAGCCATTTTTCCAAGAAGGGTCACTTTATCACTCTTAAAATTGAATTTCTTCACATGTGTTGCTTGTACTTGGGGCACCACTTTGCCTTTATACTTGTCAAATCATGTGTTGATTTTTTCCATGAGTAACCATATTTCGCTCATGTTTTTATGGTCCCCACTGGGCCTATTCTATGTCGGAGCATCATCGAGTCACCCTTTTTCAAATCATCCGAGTTGAGTCATCATCGCATTCATGGAATCTGTCTTGAGTCCCTTGGTATCTTGTCACAATATTCCATCCATTTTTTCCTCACATTCCTCTTGTGTCGCCAATTTTTGCCTCCAGTCATACTGTCCACCATCCCCTCTAGAGTCGAGTGAGTCACTGCCAGGTCATCCATGCTTTTTATGCTCTGATAAGGGAACTCGTTTTTCCCCTACTCAGTATCCCCTATTCCATCATCATCCCTGGTGTCAGTCCATCAGTCACTTTACTATGATCCCTCATGCCTTAGTTGAGGATTCATCATGGCCTCACCTATGGCAGACCTCCTTATGTCAACATCAGTACATTCATTCCAGAAGACAGGTCTAGAGGGAAGTGTACCTTGGTTCCAACTTCCATTCTTGTTTGGTGCCTCAGATCAAGAAAAGGGAATCATAATTTCCCTTTGACTTGGATATGTCTCATCTGCTTGGCCTCAACTCATTATTGCATAATTGAGATCCGTATACTTGATGGTTTGGTGTTCCAATAGATTTTACCAGTGATTCCTGGGTGTGTGTGAGATGTTTTAGACCTCATGAGGGGGTGGCCCTTCAGGTAGCCCCCCACATGGCCGAATGACCTCAGATTATACTACAGCCTCAAATGTAGATCCGTAGAATTGATGGGTTCAGTTTCAACCACTTGGAGCGTCCATAGCATGCATGTATCACCGAGATGATCCATTCATACTTTCAGAGCCCTTTCCTATTTAGCAGGGCTTGTTTGGTTGTTATTATGTCTCATGTACTCAGATATTATTATATTTAGTCCTGGTTCATGTTTCTCCAAGTGTAGTATGTATGTGGGATCCATTGTATTTTTTTTTAGCCCATTTTATGCTAACATGTCATGTACCATTTATCATGTAATTTATTTCTTAGTCTCATATTGCTCAACCCATTATCATTCTTTGTAATTTGTCATCTTAGAGGGCATAGGTATGCCTCCCCCACCCCATTGAGAACAAGTACCCAAAAATTAAAGGAGAATTATATCATTTGTAGGTCTCACCCCCTTAGTCATTGTCCTCTCTTGCTTTGCTCAGTCTATGTATCTCTCTCTCTTACTCCCCTTTGGTGTCTAGTGATTGTGTTTTTAAAGTACTTCGATCATACGATTAAATCCTAACGCTTGCACTTTGGGGGGCAATCTTTTATCACCAAAATTTGGTCATCTAACCATGTACAATTAGATAGATTGAAGTACAACATGCAAGACCAATTTTACCATAGTAAAATTTCTTTCACAATAATAAATAATTTAATAAACCATTTTTTATTAAGTTATTTATGGTTTAAACAAGAAACCCCATGAGGAATAATTAAATAAATCCCTATTTATTTGATTTTCCTCTAGGAATAATTAATTAAACCACTATTTAAATAATATCCTTGGTCATATTTAACCCAATTATGAGAAATAATTAGATAAATCATTATTTCTCTTATTTATCTCTAGGAATAACTAATTAAATCATTATTTAGTTATTATTCCTTGTTAAATTTGACTAAATCACCTATGAATAATTTTTTTAAAAAAATTGTTAATTATTCCTTAACCACATTCTTCAAATGATAAATAAATTATTTATTTTATTATTATTTATAAATAAAGGTATTTAACCAATTTAAATTCATTTTCTCTCCAACTAAATATAATAAAATATTCCAAGTGGTTAGATCTAGATCTTGGTTAATAATATTTTATTATTTGCCATTATCGAGGATAGCTCAATATTTTGTTATAAATAGAATGGTTTTTTCGATTCATTATTCACTTTGATCACTTTCATTGTCGTGCTTTGATCATTCTCATTTCTGCTACTATTCTCTTTTGCTTCTTGAGCTCCCATAGAGTTCAATATATTTTGGGTTTTCTGCACCATTGAGACAGAGAAACTTCTAGAATTGAAGCGTTGAGGACAACCAAGAACCCATCCCGTTGAGGTGGACTAGTAACACTTATTTGTTCCCTTCACGAGATGTAATAATATATAAAACATTATTTAAATATTGTCTTGTCTTTTGGATGCATGGAGTAATTACTATTTCTTTTTATTATTTAACTACATTTACTGCGTAGATCTAGTTTTTTGCAGCATTTTTTTTAACTATCGATTGCAGATCTGAAGGGTTATGTAACCATTTCTGTTGTTACGGAAGTTTGTCACACACAGATAAACTAGGCTCTTTTCATACATTTGTGTTAATAATTTACGCTAACATGTGTGATCACAACCAAGTCCTATAACTATTCAAATCAGTTCATTGATCCCACACTTAGCCAAATTTCATAAAATTCCCAGACACTTAGCCCCATCTGGCCTTCATAAACTGTTCATTGCGTAGACCCAACTCTCAAGATACAACCCTTCCTCTTGAAACTACATAATGTACAGTTCCTACCTTCCAGGACTGAACACTACCCCAGTTTCAGTGCTCAAGCCCTAGTCTTCGCCTAAAAAATTATGTAATTCATCCCTCCATCCTATCCCCAACTACGCAGTATGCAATCTATGAGCTCAAGGAAAAACCATAAGCTCTTAAATTTTGCAACTACATAATCATGAGGACTTATTTGCCTCTTTGAACTGCTAACTTGAGAGAAACAATGCAAAACCTGCATCCTGGCTCAATGTGCCTCAAAATTGTGCAATCGTTTTGCACAATCCAGCCTAAACTATGCACTATGGAATATCAAGGCTCAAGCCTCAACCCTGACCTCTTGAGCTATGAAACTATGTAGTCATTCAACCTCTCCCTCAGTCTATCACCCAGTTATAACTTAGCCAATGGATCATCATGCAACATCTTAGACTAGGGTTTATCGTGTCGATGTCATCTTATCATGAGTGAATTGCGGATTAGAGTACTCTATCATGCAATGGAAAGATTATGAAGAAGGAGATGGAGAAGGAGGACATGCTAGAAGACACTTAAGGAGATGGGGAGATATGATGATCATCATGCAAGAAGATGAAGGAACACTAGACTATAACAGAAGATGGAAGATTGGGACTGCATGAAGACTCCATCTAATTCACAATCCTTTGGATATTGGATATGACAAAATAAGCATATCTATCATAAATATGAAGTATTGGATACATCTCTTATTGAAGAGAAAAAGAAAGAAGCAACAAGAAGGACAACTTGGCACTACCACATCATCATGCAACCCATGTCATCAGTGTCATGTCATGTCCTATTATGAGTCATCATGTGCCACATCATTTATAGATTATGTAAATTATATATTGGAAAATGTAGTTTAAATTGGAAGTCCAAGAGTCATCCATGTAATGTGAAAAGCCATGTGGGAGTCGAAATGACATAGAGAAGTCAAACAGTTAGAAGGGTAGTCCAAGAGTCACATTGGAGGTGAATGATCACCCCATTTTTTATAGATACACAGTCGTTATACATGAAAAGGACCTTTTCACATTGGCTCCTCCTAACACGAATTAGAGAGGAAGATAGTTGCTTTGTAGGAGCAAGTGACTACTCTAATGCTCTAGTGTTGGGGCTAGGGGTGTTTGTTGTCTTGATGTATATTGGAACTTTTAATTAATTCAAAGCTCATTGAGCCAACACACTTTCATGCATATGTCATGAATATTGTAAGATCATTCTTTGAATGTTTTCGATGTATGTTGTTTTCATTTGTACTAGGAAATTGAATTATTTTGGTGGATTTGGTACTTATCTTGTTGAAGGTGTGTTTTATTTTCCTTAACAATCGTTGTTTCCTTATGAATTATTTTGCTAGTCGATCAACTGTTAATTCTTATGTATGTGCTTGTGCTCCTTTTGGAGATTAGTACTATTATGTATTTAAAGGGTCCAATTTTTTCTTATGTTTTTGTAGAAGGACATTGATTATTTTTGCAACTAAACATTTCACAAGGAATACTCACTTGCTAATCCAAATATACATGTGTATTACGCTCTTGTGTTGAACTTTGTATCCAATAAAAATATACAACAATACATGGCATCATGGTTGATACTCTAGATGGGGATCCTATTCCAAATGGTGTGAGGTATAATTGAGACTTCACATTGGGGAGACCCCTTGGTTGAGGGATTACCAACACCATCAACAATGGTGCTAGAAGGAGGGCTAGATGACAATCTCAACCCATTGAGTCTATTTTGAATATCTTATCATAAATAGATCATCCTCAAATTATACTCCTGGGTTGTTTTTATAACCTATCCCCCAGTGAGCTTTCAATCCCTAATGATTATATTCATGACTTGTATCAATTGAAGTTTTATGGAAAGGCTGATACATCCGCTACCGAGAATGCATTACTTTTTCTTAAGTTTTGTGAATACTATGAAATTGATTTTGAAGAAATGGCTCGTATTGTTTTATGCATCAGCCTTGAAGGTCGATTTAGCCGATGGTGTCACACTCTACCACATGATTCCATTCATTCTCTTAATTATCTCATTTAAGAGCTTCATTTATCATTTTATAGGTATTATTACCGAGATGTTTATAAAAGAATCAATTAGATTAGAATGGAGACTGATGAATCAATTGAGGATATCTCTAATCGATTTTTTCACATTTTTTATGAATTTCCTAAAGAAGATACAGATTTGGATTTATTGAAATAAAATTTTGAGCATTTGTTTCATACCTCTTTGCATGGTGAATCCAAACCTCCTGATGTTTCTTCTTCCCCAACTTTTGTAAATCGTGAGACACCTCTAAATTTAGAGGAGGAACCCAGTATCCCTTTTTTTCCTTGTCCTCCTCATTTTCCAGTTCTGATGAGGGTGCCTCCTTGGGATAATAATAAAGTTTGTAAATTTTCACATAAAATTACTAATCCGTCTTCTCATCCTCCTTCCTCTTTTCATCACCCATATCCCATGGAGGAAATCCCAGACTGGTTCATGGAGCTTGTGGTGAAGGCTAATATTTTCAATCCCCAAGATGGTACTAACACTCATTACTTTAGTCTTGAATCTGAGTTGGATTTATGTTTTCCTCTATCATAAACATGCCCTGACTCTTTGTACCATGATCCTCTTGATTAATCTAATCTACCAGCTAAATCTTCTCTCTCTCTTGATTTTCAAGTTGTTGTTTCAAATTGTGATTTGGTACAAGGAAGTCACATTGTACAGGTAGAGGAGCAGAAAAGTGAAGATTCTCTCAATATATCTTCTCTTTTTCACAGTATTTTGTGTGAATATGGTGTCTCCTCATTCTTGGTTGATATTGAATCTATTAGTCACGATAATTAATTAAATTAAATCATTTTTTACACCCGTAGTCTTGGGCAACAATCATTCTGATGGTGATAATTTTGTTGATGTAAGCGATGAATAATTCCCAAGTGCATCAGTTGATATTTTGATTTCTCATGAAGATTTTTATTTGGAATATTTAGATTTAAAATTTGATTCTCTCAAAAAATATGTTCTTTTCGAAACTTCCTATTCATCTCATTATCCCTTGTGCTCTACATGTGATGAAAATATTTCACGCTCGTCAAGTTCTTCATTGGATGAGTTCACTTTTTAATTAACACAAGGTAGTGAGGTTTTTGATGATGAAAGAGAAAATAATAAGATCATTGATTATCCTTTCTATCTTGTAAAATATCTTGTTTTGCATGAAGAAAACCCCTCAAATCAGCTTGCTCATCATATTTCTCTGATTCATACATCTCTATATTTGTAATCAGAAAATTTTTTCAACTTGAGTAATGTCGTTTCTAAATTTTTAAAATCCAATCAGATCAGTGACATAGATGACTACCATTCAGTTAATAGTCCTTTCATGGAAATCAGTGGAAGTGGCTATCCTCAGACCATGAACGATCTAGTTTATTCTTCAAAATTCAATTTTACAATCCTTGAAAGTTTTGGGACTTGCCAGGGAGTTGAGGAACTTAAACTTTCATTTATGGTTATGTCAAGAGTTTGCAACTCTGTTAAGACCCCCGAATTGAGTCGGGTCTAGTTTTCTTCGCAAAAATATTCTTTTGGCATGTTTTCACTTGATGTATATTCTTTCTTGAAATATATTTGGCATTGTGGATATGATCTTTCGAGCTTTCAAGATTCGATTTACGATCATATTCAATTTTCTATTTAAGATTATCCATCTTCATACAAATCTCCTGTATCAAACTTGGGTTTGGAAGGTCGACCTCTCACACTGGAACTGCAAATTTTATTATTCTAAATATTATCTTTGGCCAAAGGAGTCCTACCTTTCACACTCTTTTGAAAACAATCAACTCTTGATCCTTCTTGCGCATATTTTGATGCTAATATTTTTCTTCATCTCATCTAAAATACTCTTGAGCATCAGTGAATGCATGGATTATTTGATGAATCAAATTATTATTCACTTGTTTTACCTTGACCGGTTTCATGTGTTTTTTATACTAGCATTCCTTTTTACCTATTTTGACGATTATGATGCTAGTGTAGTGTGTAACCAGTTACAAGGAAATGGTTTGTTACACTCGTCATGTGAGGAAGATGATTCTATTATGTAGAGAATTTGAGAAACTATTCAAATTGATTTATCTTTGATAATTACAAACTGAGAATTTGATTCTTTAATTAACCCATCTAATCGTGATTTTGTTTATGATGACTGTAGTTCAAAATATTTTCTGATCAACACATCCAATGACATTCTTTTTACATCCTTCATTTTTTATGGTTTGACATATCACTATCTGGGTACTTGTCAAGCATTAAGGCACTTCTACATTCGCAGATGGTTATGTCAAGTCCTCAATGTCTTGACATGCTTGTTGAATATGATCAGATCTATTTCTCCTCACAAGATTCACATCTTAATACCTTGCCTCTAATTGAAATTCATATTTTCAAATATTTAAGGGTTTTTAAGAGGACTGTCATGAATTTTACTATCGAATCATTGAATGGTTGGAACATTCTTACTTCGAAATTTCTATCGTGAATAACAAGTTTCGATCCTTCCTTGCGCTTTCTTAGGATTTCCCTGTAGATGGAGACCCATTCGCGGGAAGCTTCTGAGTTTGTTGAATAATGGTTCTCATCGAAAAGGTAAGAATATAAATTCATTATAAGTGGTGGTTATGGCCTATATTTTTGCTTATCGGAAAGACCTTCAATTTTTTGTGCAAGCTATTCAATTTCTTATCTTTTTTGTTGCACATTGTTTTGTACGTGTTTTAATCAATCGCATATTTTTTATTGTAGGTCGGGAAAAATTGCGGTGGCTACATTGGAAATTCCATTATACGTGAGCCTGATCTTCTAGTTGGTTAGGTTAATAATAGGTCTAGTTTCATCTTATTTTACATGGACATTCATCATGCATTCGTTACCTCTGGTTTGTCTTGTGTTTTATGTTTTTGGTTTTAGATCATGTTTATCCAGTTTATGTCTTGTCTTCTAGTTTTTTCCCTTCTTTTCTGTTGTCTTTCCTTTGATTTTGTGAAACCTTTCATGAATATGCTCTATTGGCTCAAAAGAGAATGTGGAAAAATAGAAAAGGACTTTGTGACACAACAACTTTTGGCTAAATCTCTATCATTCTTCCTTTTCTTGGTTACATCTTTTGGTCGATGATGTTCCAATAGAAAATATGATCCATGCGTAAGGAAATCCTTTTGTAGAATAATGATCCCCATGTCTATAATGGAAACCTCATTCCTACACTCGGTTTTTTATGTTTCAAAGTTTTTAGGCTGATCCAATCAAGTAGAGAAGGACAAGGGGAAAATATAAATGAGCAAACCTAAATCATAGTCTTTTTACGCTTCTCTCAATGAACAACATCTCCTACTCTGAATGATTTAGGACTCCTATTCCTATTCTACCCATAAAATGAATAAGTTGCTATGCACATTACTATTTAAATATATAAATAAAGGTGAAAGAAGAGAAAGGCTTCCTGCATAGAAAGGTGAAGTAAGAAACTCCGTTGGGGTATTTTCCATGTTCGTTGGAAGTTGAGTAATGTTTGTGTTCCTGTAGTGACACTCTTGGGGTATTTTCCAGGCCTAGTAGAAATGGAGCAACACTAGAGATGAAAAAAGCTGCACTTTAATATTTAAATCTTGTGAAATTCATTACCCTATCCTGATTTGAAACATTCTGTGATCATTGATATTATGTTTGTATTTGAACGAGTAAATGAATGAAGGGGACTATGTTTATGGAAGGGGTAAGTGGGGAATCCATGGTAATATGAACAATAAATCAATACTTCCTAAAGAACTAGACCCTTCATGAAATAATTGACCAAGGCAGATAAGTTGGATTTCTACCAGTGCGTCGAGAAGTGTTGTCGCTGCAACAAACACCCTCCAAAAGTTTTACTACACTCAAATTTTGGATCCTACTACGGATCTTGTGATCGATCGTTCTATATTCACTTATTGGTTATTTGATGCTTTTGACATCCCTTTTTCAATTGGAAGTGTGGAGGGTACTTTCTCACACATGGTTAGTTTGCAACAAGTTCATGAGTGTATTATTTTCTGGAAGCTTGAAAAAGCATAGCATGATCCATCAAGACTATGCTTATTCAATGTCATATCCATGTCGAGAGTGAGTGCGAACTAAAATTGACAATTTCTCACTTTTAGTTGTGTTTGCACTTCTCTCTTAGTGAGTTTTACAAACTGTCGCTTTTGTGCACCTTTATTTTCATGAGTGTCATTTTCATGTTTTCGGTTGTCGTTTTTACTTGCTTTCACTTTAATTAGTGTTATTTTCATGATATCTTTATTTTGAAATGTGTGTCTTTCACTCTCATTTTCATATCGCAAGTTTCATTTGCACTTTAGCACTTTTCGTCTTCTAGCATGTTTAGTGTCGCACAATGTACATAAGCTTGTTTTGGTGGTTTGAAGAGGTGATCTGAAGGATCCAAAAGATGATCAAAGTTCCAGAAAATGCTCAAAAATAAAATTTCTCAAATGTCGTTGAAACTAGGTTCAATTCATAGTTCTCATTTTTTTGAATCCAACGCAACTTGAATGGGTAAAAATGGACATCATATGACAAAGTTATATCCAATCAAAGTTTAAGTCCAAACAGGGCAAAAAGGTCAAAAAGCAAACAGGTCAAATTCAAATTCAATGCTAATGGTTCTGATGGTCAATAGTCAAATCATGGTTCCAATAGTCAATGCTCCAAGGACATGGTTTTGGCTAGCACATGGCGCATACAGAGACTAAAAAGTGTCATCGCATCGTTCATGGGATTTGGTCCAAATTATGGAATTGAGCCATGTGGCTTAATCAGAGGGTGACACATGGCCAAATCTAAGGAGGTAACATGGCCCTGTGGGTTAGACCAAAATTTATTGAAGTGAACTCAGTGAGGATCGAACCCCTCACTTTTCGCCTACAATTCATGTACCTCACTGCTAGGTTGTTAAAATGTTCCTATTATATGCTGGGAGAGAAATGTCATTTAAAGATTGTCTACGCTAGGTTTGGGGGAAGGGATATGGCGATAGCCCACCATATCTGGTGGCTCTTCCATATCCCCATATGCTAAGAAACTATACCACCAAAGGCTGACATATGGGCTAAAAATGGTGGCGGGTTCATGGACCACACCATCATATCACATTTAATGTTTATCATATAAACAAAACCACCCTCATATCACTCAACTAAATGTGCAAGTTGAGGATAAAACATCTGACCTCCACCCTTTTAACCAGCGCCCTCCACCAATCCACCTACAAACTTTTTGTTGAATATTTTGAAGAAACATTTTGTTTTACGTTGCAGGCAGAGATTGTTTTGGGCCTTTTGTGGCCATTTGGAGACCAAATTGAGCATTTCAAGAGCCTAAACAAGTGTTTTTGGGATTTTTTAACGCGTTGGGAGCATTTTTTTGATGATTTTGATCTTGTAAATAGATGTAATTAATCATTTGAACATATTAATAAATTTTTCACACTAGAAGCAGACCCATAGACGTAGCTCAGGAGGGGTGGACTCCATTACCAACATGTCTTATTTTTCTTGCTTCTATTTTTAGTTTCCATTCTTTTCTTTGCTACAAATTTTTATCAAGTTTTTTTGTTTCCACAATTCATTGCATAAGAATACATAAACTAACTTGAAATTATTTCAGTAATACCTTCATTTTAGTCTTTTGATCAAATTTGGTATAAGATCCAGGTTTGTTGTGTGAAGGTTTGATAGGGATTGCAATTTTTCATATGCTCACAAGATCCAAGCTCAACATAGGAGAAGGATCACTTTAAGAATAAAATCCTAAAATTGGCTCAAGAATACCACCTTTCCATTTTTCTCAAACCATGGCAGGTGAAGCAGGTGATGGTATTTCTCCAGCAGAGAGAGAATTCATAAATAATTTTCTTGATATGTCTAACATGGTAAAAGTATTTTATGATGAGAGGACAATGCAATTGCAAACTCAAAGTTCTTGTCAACTAGAAAAGGAAGGTAATGGTTCTCATAAGAAACCAGATGGCAACGATAATGGTAATGGTGGTGATGGTGGTGAGCCTCCTTCTCCTCCTCCACCTCCTTCACCTCCTTCTTCACCATCTTTTCCTTCATCTCCTACTTCTTCACAAAAAGGACATAAAGGACATGTTAAATCCCCTTTAATTAATATTTATGTAAAGTTTGAATTTCCAATATATGACGGAGAATTGAACGCTGAAAACATGGATAATTGTGTGAGGAAAATTGAAGTATATTGCAGGATCCAAAATATTGATGATGATGTCACAAAAATCCAACTTGCATCTCTGAGGTTGGGAAGATCAACTCTCAGATATGGTGGGAAGAAAAAACACAAGAAGATCTTAATAAAAGTTGTAATATTATTAATATTATTTCTTTTTGGAATTATTGTGTAGCTACTTTAAGAAAACAATTTTATCCATTGGCATATAAACAACAAGAAATGATGAGATGGAAAAATCTTAGGTAAGCTAAGGGTCAAAGTGTCCAAATTTATACTCAATAATTTCGTAAGAAAGCTTTTACGTTGGGTATTTCTTTAAATATAGAAGAAACACTTGTGAAGTATAATGGTGGTTTACATATATGTATTAGACACACTATTATTATGCTTAACCAAACCAAGTTAGATGAAGTGTGCGTACAAGATACACATATTGAAATATGAGGAAAGAATGTGAGAGAATATACTTCAAAGAAACCATCGAAGCCACTTACTAATAAGTCAAAGGGGAAAAGCGGAAGAAGAGGGAATAAGGAAACCACTTTTAAGAAAGAGGAAACAAAAATAGCTTGCAAACATTGCAAGAAGGATGGTCATGATGAAGACCAATTCTGGAAGTTGCATCTAGAATTTAGGCCAAAGAAGTTTGACAACAAGGGGAAACAAAAGACTATTGCTACAATTCAACGGGATTTGGGATCTGATTTAGGTGACAAAACAAATATCACAACCATGGGAATGAAAGGTATAGCTTATAATGCAAGTAATCGTTCTTCTAATGAGTCCTTTGAATCTCTAAATGATAATAAAAGGAATGAATTTTTTCGTATTAGAGTGGCCATAAAGAATAATAAGTTTGATAGTCTTTCTGATAGTGGTTCTCAAGTAAATATTATTGTTATAGGAAATTGTGTCACATTCGATCAGTCAGTCTCCTAATGGGATGAATCAACATCGATTCCCCATTTTCATCATAGTGCACAAAGCCCTAAGCACGTACCTTTCATCCCCCAGAGTTTCAACCCCAAACTGAATCATCTAACCCAGTTTTAGGACCAATGCTCCGTGTAAGCCTACTTCGGTGTGACCACCTACAGGTTGCTCCATTCTAGCTAGTGTTGGTCACCAAGATGTTGCTCCCCTTTGTACCTACATTGGTTCTAAAAATCCAGGAGAATGATTGGGCATTAGGGGAATTTTGAGGTCTAAAATGGGCCTCCTAATTAAATTATAAAATAATAGTGGAAAAAATCAAATAAGATTTGATGACATCATCAAATTTTAGAGGGAAAAATGAAAAAACTACTTTTTCAATTCATATTTTCAACTTATCTCCCAAATTTTTTACTCAAATTCTGAAGTGAGCAGCTCATCAGATGCAAAATTTAATTCCTCATCCAAGGAGTACCCATGTTGCATACTTTCGATGGGTCCTACTACACGAAAAATGAGAAATACATGAAAAACGTGACTGTAATCACGTTTTTTTATGTATTTCTCATTTTTCATGTAGCAAGGTCCACCAAAAGTATGCAACATTGGTACTCCTTGGATGAGGAATTAAATTTTGCATCCAACGAGTACTCCCACTCAAAATTTGAGCAAAAACAATGGGAGATAAGTTTAAAATACGAGTTGAAAAAGTCGTTTTATTATTTTATTATTTTTTAATATTTTTAGCCTTTTACTTAATAAATGGTGAATTATCCCCCATGGTTGACCTCATCATATTGAATCCTATTGGTTCTTATAAAGTGTATTTTTGTTGTACATTTTTCTTAGGAGGCCCATTTTAGACCTCAAAATTCCCCTGATGTTATGGACGCTTCGCTTTCTAGGAGTTTCTAGAAGTTGTTTCAACTGCTTGCCTTGGATTAAACATTCATATCCTATCCTACCCTACTTTGGAGTTTTCACCACTTACCCTTTGATCCTATCCCTGCATCAAAGGTGGATCTATAACCTCAGAATGGTAATTGTGTAAGAACTCCCAAATTACTCTACTCTCCTATATATTTACCATCTTGCCCATGCAATGGTTAGAATGAATAATGAATGAATATTTGGCTTTGGAGAAACTCTCCCCTTATGCTACTGTAGTGAGTGGTTATTATCTCATGCATTAGGGTGTCCAAAGGTGCATATTGTGACAAGGAAAGGATAAGTCAAAAACTTGGAGGAGCTCTTCTATAAGATCAATTGCTACTTATGGTTGTAATCTCCTTCTATTTATATTAATACAAAGAATTATTTTTTTTCCTATATGTGATGTTGATTCATATATTTCAATTCCATGTTATCAATTGAATAGAGTATTTATTTGATACTGCGTAGATCTCGTAGTTTCTTGGCTTGTGTTATCTAACTGTGCAGGTTCTAATTTTGGGAATCAGAGCTGGAATTGGAGCTTCCAAGCTAAAGGAGTGAAGCGTGTGACAGGTTCCACATAGGCTTGTAATATTCCCAATTAGCCATTGCTACTTGGAATATTATAATTTCTCCATTTTTGAAATAAAAGAGTAGGGAGGACAATAAAACATATCCCAGTGTGAAAAGGGATTGAATTAGGAGGACAAATAAATCCACCTTGGTGTGAAATAGGGGCAAAGAAATGAGCTAGCTTCAGTTGAACAAGTCAACAATGTTGTTATAAGACGAGGGAAACTAGCTAGGGCAGCGCAGTTTTGAAAGGGGAATCTTCTCAAGGAAGACACATCATCAATGAGTGGGGTCAGGGGTGAGGAAGCTCACCAAGGATAAGAAGGAGGAGATAGTAGCAAGGGAAGGCATTGAGTATTCATATTTGTTTTGGTCTTTTGCTGATTGCATGCTTCAGCTGTTTAGCCAGAGTTGCAACACTGTTTAGAGCAAAGAATTATCATGCAGGAATTCCATCTTCACCTTTGGTCTAGCTTATTGGGAGATCTAAGGAGGAGGTCCTAAGCTAAATTCTCATTATTTATCTTGAGGATAACTATTCTACATCATATACAGTGCAGTCACTCCCAGTAACTGCGTCATTTCTACAGTAGCAGCGACATCTGGGTCATACCTTCCTATTTTGTGCTTGTCTCAGAGGAGGAGCTGTCTATCACTCTAGGAGATCTATTGAGGAAGGCCTTGGGAAAATTTATATATTATTTTTCTATTTCAGATTAAATTTAGTATTTTCTAGTACAACGTTATTTTCTGCAGTGCTACATTTTATGTTGCTATTTTTCCGGAAACCCTTGCCAGGGTGTTCCGATGTGCTTGTAAAAGAGGTCAAACCTCTCATTTATGATTCCATGATTAATGAAAGCTCAAGATATTTATGAAATCATATTTTTATATAGTTTTCATAATATAAATTACACTGTTGCAGTCTTCAGCAGCTCTATTTTGTGAAGTTATGGGATTGGGGTGTTTTTGAGCATATATGAGCTGGGGAGATCTGTTTAGTGTAGCTAGAATGATTTGTTTCTGATGCCATTTCATATTTAAGCTACATAAAACATGTATAAGAGGATCCAAGTCCTGTTCTGCATTTTCATTGCATGGTTTTCCTTATACATCGTCCTCATTGGAGATATTTCAGAAATTCCTGAAAAGGAATATTACAGTGGTATCAAAGCTCTGCTCTTGGCTCAGCTTGTGGGGTAAATTTATCTTCAGCATGGAGGAGGAATAAATTTCAAATATCCTAATTCAAACCTTGCAAAACATTGCAAGGGACCTCAAGGAGATGAGACATGAAGGGGATTCTATAGAGTTTTTCCATGGGGCAAGCACCAGCACTGCAAATGGCATGGGGCATTCAGCTGCATCACAACACTCTACCATTCCTTCGTTTCTAACTAGGGGAGATAAGGAGGGAACCCTGGGAGAATATTTTGAAGAATATGAGCTCCAATCTCAAGGGTTCAAGGAGCACTTGAGCTTTCAGAAGTTTTGCCGGATCAAGGATGCAAGGAGGATTAATCCTCATCAAAAGGAGGAGAACTTGATGTAGGTATCAACCCTATAGTGCATTATGGTAGGTTTATTCTTTCCCACATTTGATGGGACACCTAAGTGCACAGCCAAGGCTTAGGTGGAGAAGCTGGACACATACTTCCAGCTCAGCAAGGTTTCTGAGATAGAAGCCATCAAGATAGTTGCGCTACACCTAGAAGGGGAAGCCCAAGAATGGTGGTTTCATGGACTGACCATACTTGGGCATCATCATATCACTTCATACTCAACTTTCACCAAGAAGCTAGTGGAGAGCTTTGATCCAAGAGATCCAGAAGCCCCCTTTGCCAAGTTAACCAAGCTCAAGCAGGAGGGAGATCTTGAGGATTATATTGCTGCGTATTTTTAGCTTTCAGTGATGGTATCCAACCTCACTATGAGCAGGAAAGTATGCATGTTTATTAAGGGGATGGCTGAACCATTGCAAGGGTTGGTCAAATCCACTAAACCAACCACACTCCTTGAAGTCGTGGAGAAAGCTAGAGATCTACACCACATCTTGCCGAGGGCAAGAACCTTTTTGCAGCAGGAGACTTACTCAAGACCAAGGAAGAAAATCCATGTTTTGGATTTGGAGGGAGAATGGGTTTCAGGAAGGACACATCATGTCAAGACCTTCTCCAAGAAGGATGCTAGCAGTGTACAATCCATGGAAGACTTTGCTCCAAGAGGGGGAGCTATTACAGCGTTGAGAGGAGTCCCAAAGTATCTAACCTTCAGGGTGAGAGGTACTATCATGGGTCAAAGAGTCTCTGTGTTGATAGATAGTGGAGCCACTCACAATTTTATTGATGCACAGCTGGAACAAAGGAGAGGAATCCACATGGAGGAGTTTGGGGGATTCTCAGTTTTGGTCCCAGGAGTTATGACCCTGCAATGTGCCAAGTATGTTGCGGCACTAACCATTACCATGGGGACCTACACATTGACAGACCACTTATTTGTGGTAGACATTCCATACACCAATGTCATATTGGGAGTTCAGTGGTTAATCACTCTTGGGAGGGTCACCACTAATTAGATAACTTGGAGATGGAATGGACAGGAGGGAAGGATGGCCAACAACAAAATATCAAGGGTATAAACACATATTCCCCTCAGGTTGTTTCAGCACACAGGATGGAGGTAGATCTATGCAGAGGGGATGTTGAATGGGCAGTAGAGCTGCATATATCAGAGGTGAAGGGAAAGGATTCACCAGTGCATCCAGATGTTCAACCTCTCTTGGACCGGTATTCTACATTATTTGGAGATATCCCACTAGGGAGACCTCCTGACCGAGGGTTTGAACACACTATTGAGTTGGAGCAAGGGATCAAAGTAGTAATCACCACTCCTTATAGGCATCCCAAGGCTTATAGCAATGAGATTGAGAGGGCTATCCAAGAGCTGCTAGCTCTAGGACACATCCGGCCTAGTACTAGTCCTTTTGCTTCTTCAGTGGTCTTAGTAAAGAAGAAAGATGGCACATTGAGGATGTGCATTGACTATAGGGCCTTGAACAAGAAGACCATGAAGAACAGGTACCCTATACCTAGGATCGATGAGCTCATGGATGAGTTGAGGGGATCTAAATACTTCTCCAAGATTGATTTGAGATCCGTGTATCATCAAATCAAGGTGAGGGTGAAAGATATCCCCAAGACAGTGTTCAGATGTCACTATGGGCATTTTGAGTTTCTGGTAATGCCCTTTGGATTGACCAATGCCCCAGCAACTTTCCAATCCTGCATGAACCACATCTTCCATGGTCATTTGAGAAAGTTTGTATTTGTCTTCTTTGATGATATTCTTATCTACGACCACACTTGGGAGGAGCACTTGTAGCATATTGAGACAGTTTTTCATATCCTCACGGAGTAGAAATTTTATGCCAAGCTCTCCAAATGTGAATTTGGCCTCATAGAGATGTTGTATTTAGGGCACATCATAGGAGTAGATGGAGTGAGGGTACGTGAGGAGAAGATATAGGCTATCAAAGATTGGCCTGAGCCCAAGAATGTTACAGAACTCAGAGGGTTTGTAGGCATATGCACTTATTACTGGAAATTTGTGAAATGGTTTTCACAACTAGCAACATCGCTGACAGACTTGACAAAGAAAGGAGCTTTCCATTGGACACCTACAACGCAGAGGGATTTTGATAAGCTCAAAGAGGTAATGAGTAGTTGTCATATTTTGGTTTTGCCTGACTTTTCTCAACATTTTTTTCTAGAATGTGATGCACCAAGTGAAGGTATTGGGGAAGTCTTGATGCAAGGTGAGCATCCTATAGCCTTTGAGAGTACGAAGATGCTCCCTCATGAAAGGTTGTACCCCATATATGATAAATAAATGTTGGCAATCATGCATGGATTAGCCAAATTTTGGGAATACTTGGTGGGGAATAAGTTCAAGGTGAAGACTAACCATAACAGTCTTAGATTATTCCTTGAACAGAAAAAACTCCAGGAGAGACAATAGAAGTGGGTGAGAAAAATCCAAGCTTATGATTTTGACATAGAGTATGTCAAGGGGAAGAGCAATGTAGTAGCTAATGCACTATCCAGGAGGCCTACAACGCTGTCTTTGAGGGGCATGGACGCAAATTGGAAAGCTCAACTTTTAGTTGAGTATTTCAAAGATGACTTTGCATGTGAGATACTTGATGGGGTGGTATCGGATGAGAGGTTTAAAGTAATGGATGAGGTCATCTATTACTGGGACCGGATCTTCTTGGCTAAGAACTCCAAGCTCAAGGAGAAGATCTTGTTGGCATCACATGATTCCCCACTTGCCAGGCATCAAGGTTTCACAAAGACTTGTAGGGCCATAAGGGAGAGATTCTCATGGAAGGATCTCAAGGAGGATGTGCTCTGACATGTTAGAGAGTGCACCATTTGCCAACAAAATAAGGGAGAACACACCCACCTGGCTGGGTTATTGCAGCCACTACCTATTATGGATGAGAAGTGGGAAATTATCTCTATGGACTTCATCTTCGGCTTACCGAAAATTCAGGGTAAGGATTGTATCTTTGTTGTTATTGATAGAATAACAAAGTACTCTCATTTATTTGCCATTTCTGCACATTATACTGCTTCGCAGGTAGCTGAGCTCTTCTTCAAATATGTATTTAGACTCCATGGTATCCTAAGGACCATAGTGAGTGATCGGGACAGCCGCTTCATGGGTGGCTTTTGGCAGAAACTTTTCCAGTTAGTGGGGGCTGATTTGACTCCAAGCACTAGCTATCATCCCCAAACCAATGGACAGACTGAGATAGTGAACTAGTGGCTAGAAGGCTACTTGAGGAACTATGTGGCAGGGCAGCAGAGAGCTTGGCTGCATTGGCTCCACTTGGGAGAGTATTGTTACAACACTATTCACCATATTTATATTGGCATGACTCCATTCTGAGCCTTATATGGATATGAGGCACTCTCATTTGCTGATGTGATGTTTGGGGCAAGTAAGGCTCCAAGGGTAAAGGAATGGATTTAGGAGAACTAGGACATACTCAGGGCACTCAGGGACAACATTTCTACTGTCCAGAACCAGCAGAAGATCTATGCAAACCAGGGTCAGATAGAAATACAGTTTGAGGTGGGGGATATTTTCCATCTGTGTCTTTAGCCTTACAAACAGTCCACACTCAAGGAGAAGGGAGCTTAGAAGCTCAAACCCTATTTCTACGGGCCATACAGGGTGTTCAAATGTATCGGTCAGGTAGCATATGAGTTGGAGCTTCCTAAGGGGAGCAAGATCCACAATATCTTCCATGTTTCTTGCCTCAAGAAGGCCATTAGGAGTAATGTAGTTTCCAACATGGATCTCCCCCCTATCGATGATGAGGGCCACCTGATTTTGCAGCTAGAAGCTATCTTATACACAAGGGAGAGGCAAATAAGAAACAAAGTAATCAAAGAGTATCTGATTCGATGGACGAATCTACCAAATGAGGATGCCACTTGGGAGGAAGAGAAAATCTTGTAGCATCCTTCTTTATTGTTTCTTGTGGGCAAGCAACTTTTGAGCGGGGAGGACTGTAATATTCCCAATTAGCCACTACTACTTGGAATATTTTAACTGCTTCATTTTTGAAATAAAAGAGTAGGGAGGAGAATAAAACATATCCTAGTGTGAAAAGGGATTGAATTAGGAGGACAAATAAAGCCACCTTGGTGTGAAATAGTGGCAAATAAATGAGCTAGCTTCAGTTGACCAAGTCAACAGTGTTGTTACAAGGGGAGGGAAAGCAGCTAGGGCAACGCAGTTTTGAAAGGGGAATCTTCTCAAGGAAGACACATCATCAATGAGTGGGGTCCGGGGTGAGGAAGCTCACCAAGGATAAGAAGGAGGAGATAGAAGCAAGCAAAGGCATTGAGTATTCATATTTTTTTTGGTCTTTTTACTGATTGCAAACTTCAACTATTTAGCCAGAGTTGCAGCACTTTTTAGGGAAAATAATTCTCATGCGGGAATTCCATCTTCACCTTTGGTCTAGCTGATTGGGAGATCTAAGGGGGAGGTCCTGAGCTCAATTCTCATTATTTATCTTCAGGAGAACAATTCTACATCATATATAGTGCAGTCACTCCCAGTAACTGCGTCATTTTTGTAGTAGCAGTGGCAACTGGGTCATACCTTCCTATTTTGTGCTTGTCTCAGAGGAGGAGGTGTCTATTTCACTCCGGGAGGTCTATTGAGGAAGGCATTGGGACAATTTATATATTATTTGTCTATTTTAGATTAAATTTAGTATTTTATAATACATATTTGATGGGTACAGTGTTATTTTCTGCAGTGTTTCATTTTATGTTGCTATTTTGCCAGAAACCCTTACTGGGGTGTTCCGATGTGCTTGTAAAAGAGGTCAAACCTCTCATTTCTGATTCCATGATTAATGAAAGCTCCAGATCTGTATGAAATCATATTTTTCTGTAGATTTCATAATAAAAATTATGTTGTTGTAGTCTTTAGCAGTTCTATTTTGTGAGTTGTGGGATTGGGGTGTTTTTAAGCATATATGAGATGGGGAGATCTGTTTAGTGTAGCTAGAATGATTTGTTTCTGATGCCATTTCATATTTAAGCTACATACAACATATATAATAGGATCCAAGTCCTATTCTACGTTTTTATTGCATGGTTTTCCTTATACAACATCGTCATTGGAGATATTGCAGAAATTCCTAAAAAGGAATATTACAAGGCCTAACTCCATAATATATTTACTTTAAGGAAAATAATTGGGTTCTTTGTTTCTCTGTTGTTCTAGGTTGACCACAAAACCTAGGGGAGATACTTTTTTCCATAATCGTAAATCTTGAATAACACTTATTTCTAAAGCAATTGTTAAGAAAATTATTTTAGAAACAACACCTCATGTTAAACCTTACCCTATTGGTTGGGTATGTGATGATGCCAAACTAAAAGTAACAAGACAATTTAAACTTAATTTTTCCATCACTACTAAGTTTGTAGATGAGGTTGTACTTGATGTTGTACCTATTGACATTTTTGAGATTGTCTTGGGAATTCCCTATCTGCATGATTGAAAAGCCATATTATATCGCGAGGAGAAGAAATATCGCCTCTTCAAAGGAGGGGTTGAATACATTGTAAGAGCACATCATAAGAAAAAAAATTCATATCTTGTTAGTGCAGGACAAATGAAAATACTTGTTAATGCTAGTAAGAATAATGTCTTGTTGATTGTAAAACTTAAGGATGTTTATAAATTTGAAGTGTTATCAAGATGTAATCCTAAAATTAAGTATGAATTAAGTGAAGTTGTTGATACTTCTGGAAAGATGTTTCAGGAACCTAAAGGACTCCCTCCAAAAAGAGGAGTTCAACAGAGATTTAGTTGCAGCAGGATGCTCCACTTCCTAATATTGGCATGTACAAAATGTTAGTTTTTGAAAGCATGGAGATTAAGAAGTGGGTACAAGAGTTGCTTGACAAAGGGCAATTATACGAAGTACATCTCCTTGCAAGTCTCCTATTTTTTTTATCCTCTTCCCCACATTGATGATTTTCTAGATCAGTTAAATCATGTTATTTATTTCACTAAGTTATATTTAAGAAGTGGTTATCATAAAATTAGAATTTCTAAAAATGATATTTGGAAAACTACTTTTAAGATTGTCGACCACATCCCAACTGTTATCACCAAAAAAAATGAAGCATCATTTGACAGGGTTATATAGGTTCATGTGTCAAATTTAGGGTTGTAGGATTCATTTTGTATATATTTGGTCAAGGAAAATTTTAAAATTTTATTGTTTAAGCTTACCCTAAGGTCCAAACCCACTCACTTTCAAATCTCCTCATGTCACATCGCTCATAACTTTCTGACAGATTTCAATTCCCAAGATTTTTGTGCAGAAATAGTCGTTTAGCCAAGAAACCATGCTTTCGTAGTGAAATACACTGAGAAATGTCACTTTTCTCTACGAAACTGTTGATAATTTCGTAGCGAAAACCTCCAGATTTACATTAAACATGCTACGAAAGTGTGGTTTCCTGTCTGTCTTGTCAGATTAGCTATTAGGTGTCAGAATATCATTGGGAAAGGTTAAGTTAGATACCATTCGAGTCATTGAGGGATAAAATCAAGTACATGGTTAGGTCTGAATTCATCATCACCATTTTAGGCATGTATGAGTCAACATTGAGTTATGAGTGGACATCAAACTTCAAAATATTTCCTAATTCAGTTATTTCTCATTCCTCATTCCTTCTTTGCATGATATTGAGATCTGGAGAGCTATTTCATTGAGCCAAAGCTATGGTTGGTGTTTTCAAAGGTTTACAAAGATCACTGATCAAGTGAGGCTAAAAACTATCAAGCAAGGTTGAGAAATATCAAGCGAGGCTAAGAAGGCATTAAAGAAACCATGGCTGAAAAAAGGAGGACATATAAGGGTGGATAATGTCTGAGATATGAACCAACAGATATGAATCTGATCAATGAAGACCCAACAGTTGTAGAAGTCTTCAGAAAGACAGGTTTCTTACAGTTTTGTGAAATATTACAAGGCTTCCATGTATAGGTTTCCGAAGAATTTGCTTTAAACTTCAGTGGAACAACTACCAAAGCGGGAATTCTTAATCTTTCCATTACACTAGAGGTCATTGCAACAGTAACAGGGGTTCTAAGGGGACAAGAGAAGTGTTTCAAAGGGTTCAATTTTAACATGGAGCAGTGCAAAGAGTTTATAAAGACTGAAAACAGTGAAATGGACCTTACTAATGCCATTCTAAGGAGCTGCATAAAGGATAGCTACTCAAAATTTATGCTCATCATCCAAAAGTATTTTCCTTGTGAAGGAATATATCATAAAGTCTACTCATACCATTTCAAGCTACTCCTACACTTTACTGGTAAGATATCTCTTGATCTACCTTTCTATTTACATAGAAGTTTATAAAAAATGGTGAATAAGGTCCAACCAAAATCTGAAGGGAGTGAGACTTCATTGTTTCATCATGGTTTAATGGAACTGCTATTTTTAGATGAGCTTCAAAGACTAGGCAGAGACTGGTCTTCATTTTTGTTTGTTAGTGGTTTTGAGTTGGATGCTCTTACTCCTTAAAGAACTCCTAAACCTAGGAGAATCCCATCACCCTTAGTAGCAAAACAAAGTGAGCCATTGGTGGCAGAACCAAGTGAACCAGCAAGAGAAGAACCAAGTGAACCAATCATGATGGAAATAGAGAAATTGTATAGTTTTGATACACCCAATGTCCCACCTACAAAACAAAAATCAAAAGTGGTCAAACCTGCAAAACAAAAACAAGCTGTGAGTAAACAAGGAACCAAAATAATAAGAAGGAGTCAAACAGTGGCTTTAGAGGATAAAATAGTGGTTGTAGAAGACATATCAGTGGCTAAAGGAAATATAGAATACATATTACATGTCATTGACATATAAGAGACTCCTATAGTGCAGGTTGAGGATATAGAAAAAAGGTGGACAGAAACTAAAAAAAGCCAAGTCTGCAAAGAAACAAGAATTTGAAGGAGAAGATGCAGGTTTTATGTTCCAAGCAAGAAATCCCATGACAAGGCATGCTAGAAAGCTATTAGAGAGCAGTAAAGATGTTCATCCACCTACTAATACAGTCCAACCACCACAAGATATGATTGATATTTCATCACCTGCAGAGAAAGATACGGTTAGCAAATCAAAGAAAGGAAAAGAGAAAGTAATGGAAAAAATAGAGTTTGAACTCCTTAAAGAAAAATTGAAGTTTGCCAACAATGAAATTGTTATTATGAAGAAATAAGCAAGGAAACAAAATTTCCAGAAGGTTCAGTTTGAAAAGATGAAGGAGATTTGGGAAGAGCAGGTTGACACTATTTCCAAGACCCTAGATAATACACAACAGTTTATCAAATGGACCATGCCATTGAAGATGGAGGTGAAACATGTCAAGAAAATGAATTTTCACTTGAAATTTACTAACAGGAAGTTGAAGGAACATGTTAAAGACCTCCAGGAACAGTTTGAACTAATCCATGAGGAGTTGGAGAAAAAATGTCTTAAAATGACAGTAGTTGAGGAGCCAATTGCTCAACTCATCATCAATGAGGAAGAAACCCCTCAAAGATCATAGTCTGAGTTGTTTTATGATTTTGAAGGTTAATGACATGTTAGAAATAAGGTTTTTACACTTGGAAAGTTTATTTTTGAGATTATAGAAAAATATGGAATTTTCATTGTTTTCAGCAGTTTCGTAGCGTTCCTAGGCTTCAAAAATAGGAAAACGCTACGAAACTACTATAGCCTTCCTTTTTGAATTTTGAACCTGTTTTGGGAGCTTCCAAGAGGTGAAAATGGTATGGGAGATGTTTGAAGGCATAATGAACATCATGCAGGAGGAAAGAATCAGAAAGATAGATGACAAAAGGAATTTTTTGTAATGTTACGAAAGTACGCTACGAAACTGTCATACTTTCGTAGCGTACTATTCTGAATCTTTATAAGCAAGTTTTTGTGCAATTATGGATAGTTGGATACATTCAAAGGTTCAAGGGACTATGTCAGTTGTCATCCAAGACTTAAAGACCACGTGATGAAGCCAACTCATTAGCCAAACCCCTCATTGAATACAAGGACCAGTTTTCCTAAAAAATAGGGTTTTTTTCCAGTTTTAGAGGAGGTCAAATTAAGATGTCATGTAGTGATTAGTTCCATCACACCCTATTCGAACATGTGAAAGAATAGTTATCAAATATGTAATTGTTTTGAGGAGATAAGGTTTTTAATGTAATAATGAACAGTTTAAGTCCTATTAGGAAAAGGACTGTCAAGTAGGATAACTGTCAATTTCTCATTAAAATAGATGTTTTAATGTTATGCAAGGTGTCAGTAGGGTAAATTCGATGAATATAGCCAGGAGGTAGATCATCTCATGATGTAACAATTCTATTAAAGAGCAGAGAGTCGAATTTGTAAAGGGTTGGATACTTTTTTGGAAAAACTGCAAATTTATGTAATTGACTATTTTCAGTAATACACAGATTTGTTTCTTAACCAACCTGAGATTCTGATTGAGTTTTTAGTGTGTATTTGATCTACATTTTCTATGTGTACAATTTGCAGTGGTTTTCATATTTAATACTCAAAATTCATTCATGTAATGCTCTGACTTCCTTTATAGATGAATTGAGTGTGTTATTTCCTGTTTCATGTGTACTTGCCTTTGCTAAAAACTCTTACCTGCCTTAGCTTCCATGCCAAGTGAACTATCTACTTAATTATTGCTTTTTTGACTCCATAATCCCAACGTTTTCATATTGATGTTCTTTTCAACCTACACTTATCACAAACAAGTCATTTTCCAAGTAGAGTTGACCATCTAGTTTATCATTATCAAATATCATTAGCCCTTTTTTAGAGAGCCCTCTTAGATTGAAGAGGCTAAGCTTTAGTCACAAGTTGGTTTGAAACAGGTACATAAAGTTAGTCTAGTTTGCAGCCAATCAGATGCAATTTTGTGATAACATTTTGGTGCGTCTTCCGGGAGCCTGAAGAGTATACTTTCCTGAAATTTTGAAGATGAACTTCTGAAGGTAGCAGGAGCTCAGGAAGCTAATTCGAGGTTACATCTACCTTGGTGACACCATTCAGAATTCATATGATAAAAGGTGGCTTCAAGAAGGAGATACACGAGAATTCATCCCAACCCAAATCCACCTACCATTGTGGACAATCCAAACACCATCACCAGAGGCAGTCAAGGAATTTCTGCAATATCAGGTACTCCATCACATACAAAATCCTTGTCCTCTGAAGTTTTAAGAAGTCCTGAAGATAAAATATTTTATGATAAAATTCAGGAAGTCTTGTTTAGGTTTGAAAGTGAAAAAGAATTAACTGAAATTGTCCTAGAACTATGTTAGTATGAATCTTTCGTCGTAAAATATCACTTTAGCTACGCATAACAAATAGCCCTAGCATCGATTATGACTGCCAAACATCTTTAAATCTGTAATTAGGTGATCCAAATAATGCTGCACAAATCCAGATCTAAGCATAAAAGACATTAAGCAGTTAAAGTAAAATATGGCTCCATGCATCCAATAGACAAGACAAGAATAGTGTATTTGAAACAATTTTTATATTATATTGAAAAGGGGGCACCTGAGAGGAAAAAAAGAAAGGCGTTTTCCGGTTCTCCTCAATGGGATGGGTTCTTGAAGGTCCTCAGCATTTCAGATCTAAAATTCCTCTCTCTTGTTGGTGTAGAAAACCCAGACAAACATAGAACTCAAAGGGAGCTCACAAGGTAAAAATGGAAAATGGTGACCAAGTATAGATCCAGAGTGATCTAATGCAATGGAGGTGACTAATGAATGGGGAAAACCCTTCTATTTATAACAAAATATTAGGGCAGTCTAGAACTCAGTGCATGAATAAAATATTATTAATCGAATTCTAGAACCATCCTTTAGGAATATTTTATTATATTTGTTGGAGGAAAAAGGATTTTTGACTTGGGTCAATTCCTTTATTTATAAATAATAAATAAATAAATGATTTATTTATTATTTTAGGGAAATGATGGGAATATAATTAAATAAATAATGGTTTATTTAACTATTTATAGATGATTTAGTCAAATTTAACTAAGAATATTATTTAAATAATGGTTTAAATAACTTATTCTTAGGAAATAATTAAATAAATAAGGGTTTATTTAATTAATCTCCTTGTTTTGGGTTAAATATGACCGGGAAATATGAACAAATAAGTTATTTCACATGGTGAAAGCAATTTTACTTAGGGTAAAATTGGTCTTACATGGTGTACTTGGGTTCATCTAATGATAATAGTCTAGATGACCAAAAAATGGTGTAACAGATTGCCCCCCAACGTACGAGTGTTAGGAGCAAATCGTATGACCGAAGTACGTTGTAAGAACTCAATCACTAAACATCAAGAGGGAAGTGATAGAGAAATGTAAGGTAGTCTAATGTGCTAAAGGACTAGACCCTGGGGAGATGAGACTTACAGGTGCAACAAGTCTCTAGTTCATGAAGTGGTACCTGTGCTAAAGGCAGCGGGGGAGGCATGCCTATGCCCGCTGAGACAAAGTACAAAGAATAGGAAGTCCAGTAAACAAGGAACCGAACCATGAAGAATATGCTGGCGTAAATAGGAGCTAGAAAAATAGAATGATGAATCCCACATACATGCTATGCCTGGAATAACCGTTAGGACTTATACAATAATATTTTAGTACATGAGATACAAATACACCCAAATGCCCCCTACACACGGGGAAGTGCTTGCAAAATCTGACTGATACATGCAAATCGAAAAGGCGCTGCAAGCGACTGAGGCCAATATCATCAAATGAGAGGAGCTGCATCAAGGGCTAAAATGAAGAAGTCATCCAGGCATGTGGGGGCTACCTGCAGGGTCACCCCCTCATGAGGGTTGAGACATCTCACACACACCCAGGAATCACCAATAGCTGTTGCTGCATCACTAGACCATCAAGTGTATAGATCACGATCATGCTATAAAGAGCTCGAACCAAGGTACACTGCCCCCTAGACCTGGCTTCTGGAGTAAACGAGCTGATGTCGACAGAAGTAGGTCCGCCATAGGTGAGGCAATGAGGGAACCCCAACTAAGGCACGAGAGAAAATAGTAGAGTGACTAACAGACGGACACTAATGATGATAATGAAATGAGGGATACTGAGTAACGGATGGACGACTTCCCTTTTTAGAGCAAAAGGGGCATGAATGGCTTGGCAGCAACTGACACAATATCAGGGAGAATAGGTGACAATGGTACTGAAGGCCATATTGTGCAACACGAGAGAGGGACCAAGCGATGAAGGATGGAGGACTATAGTGGGCTATAAAGGGGCTTGAGATAGACTTCGTGACGAATGATGACTCAACTCGGATGCTCTAAACAAGGGCGACTCAATGGTGCTGCCACACAAAAAAGGCCCAATGGGGGACCATAAAAACGTGAGTACAATAGGGTATCTCATGACGAAAATCTACACGAAAAAAGCCAAGTAAAGAGGTAAAGTGGTGCCCCAAGTAGAAGTGTTGTAAGTGAAGAATTCCGATTGGAAGGAGAGATAAAGAGACCCTTCGTGGACAAAATGTGTCCTGGTGAAGTATCAAAACATGAAAAACTAACAAATACCCATTAGAGCGCTCGGTGAGAGATTTCCAACAGTGCAGACGGTGTGTCAAACGGGGCTACGGTTTGGTCACAGCGGGCGAAAGAAAAAACAGGGGTTTTCTTCTAATAAGGCATTTTCCCTCCAAAATCATTCATTTTCTTGTGTAGCTATGGTGAATGTGGAGAGGAGAGAAGGCCCTAAATCTTGTGGCTATCGTTGCGGACAAACCGACCGTTGGAATCGCGATCCGTCAGTTGCAGGTAAGAGGCCTAATCCTACTCTTTGTTTTTGATGGATTCAAAGTTCAGATTAGGGTCTTAAATCTCAGTAACTGCTCCTACTTCATCATTACGGTCGGGTCACACTTTTTGGGGCAAAAATTGCGACCTGGGACATAGGTTTGGGACTGAAAAGTGTGACCTGGCCGAGGATTTGGCAAAAAAGTGCGCCCTGTTAGATGGGGGTGGTTTTAGTGCTGTTATCGCCTGAGATGCAGTTTTGGTGTAAGTGAATGCAGTTTTATTTATCTGTAGACTGACAAAGATGATGGTTTTGTGCAGATATGGCAGATATATGGATCAAGTGGAGAGAGAGAGACCTAGGTACATTATGGATGAAAATCCAAGTGGATCAACATGTCCGTCGCGCATTGGATAGGTTCGGGGTTCTGAAATTTTTGGAGAACCCTTTGATGAGGGCTAGTGAGCCCTTGTTGGCCCGGATTATCAGTTATTGGGATCCAGATCATGAGGTGTTTATAGTGCAGGGTCACAGGATTGAGCTGACAATCCAAGATCTGTATTTCCTGACTGGTCTCCCACCATTAGGGATGGTGGGAAATACACAGCCAGTGTTACCGCGGGGGCGTAACATCATGGAGTTTGTGGAGTGACATTGTTGACCAGGTGTCTGAGTCAAAGGGACTCAGATATCGATTGGGGATCTAGAGAGGTTGGAGCCCTGGGCAGTGGCAGCAGCGGTGTTGCAGATCTTGGGCAGCCAGGCATTCCATCACATCACTGGAGGGCAGATGATGATTGTAGAGAGTGTGTTGAGTGGGACCTACTATGGGTGGGCCCAGATGATGTTGGTGTCGGTGAAATAACAACTGTCACTATGTAAGCGGCAAGTGAATCATGATTGTGCCTATGGGATGGTATTGTGCTCTTTCTTCTTTGAGAAGATCCCGACCTTATGACCTCATGTACAGCTACCTGATGGGGGCCCGAGAGAGCCCCGGATGCATCGGTGGGGACGACTACTGTGTAGAGGAGGAGGAGGGGCGGTCGAACAGGTGTTCCGACCAGAGTTCTTCACCCATTGGGATCAGATGTCGTTGTACATAGATGACTATCCCTATAGTGGGATGAGTTATTGGCGAGATCCGGATTTGCCTCTTCTGCCTGGTCGAGTATGGGGACCCGATGGTAAGTGACAAGTAACTAATCTATTATGTGCATTTTAAAGTTTGTGAATAGTATTCATGGTACTGATCTTTATACTTTTTGTAATGCAGGTATAGCTCTGGTAAAATCGGTCGGGTATATGGGACGACCTACAGTAGCTGAAGCTACAGGTGCAAGTGGATCAAGGACAACACAGAACGAGGATATGGCCGTTCTGTTGGAGGAAATTCATCGTAGATGTGAGGGGTTGCTGACCAGGGTATCGGAGCATGGTTGGCAGGATTTAGACGACCAGTACATAGAGCTATGTATTGGGCTACACTCAGAGTGGCGAGGTATCATGCGATGCATGGCGATGGCCGGTCAGACTGTGCATGATCTACAAGCTACAGGAGCAAAGTCGTTGGCTCGGGATCCTCTAGAGAGTGATTAGATGTAGGGCAGGTGGTACCCCCCAGTGTCTATGTAGGGGCAAGTGGTGCCCCCCAGTTTTGTAGTTTTTTTTTTGTAACATGCTATGGGCATGTCATATGTTTTGGAGTAGATAGACTCTAAAAACACATGTTATATGATATATATGATGTATATGCATGTTGTTGATGGTGTTAATTGTTATTGTCTTGTGTGTGATAAATGCCAGTCTAGAACATGATTTGCGATTTGATCTACGTAGTGATTTTGACTTCAAGGTATATGGTGGAAAGAAATGAATCTAAATTATCTTATCAAAAGTTTCACTCGTAAATATTGTCTAAATAGGATAGGGTTATGCACATGATAGACACCATTAAGTTGTAAGACAAGACGCAGGGAATCTAAATGAATGTACAGATGGAGGATGTGATGAGAGAGGGCATCGTCTAATAGACCACGTACTGCATCATATTCGGCCTGATTATTGGTGGCATTACCAATGCATACCCCATTCATAAGAACGAGGGAATGCAAGGGGGTAAAGATGGCCCATGCGGTCGAGGCAAGATTCCGGGAATAGCGACTTGCCCCATCGACATAGCCAATATAATGTGTGGACTAGAGGGTCGATGGAATAGTGTCACAAGACAAGAAATGGGAGGAAGAGTGGGAACTCATGCTGCGAAGGACATCATAGATACGGATGGTATCATTGTGATTATGGGAGGAAAGGGAAAGGTCAGGGAAACTACATGACGCTGCAAAGCTACCTAAATCATCAGTATGGGAAGAGAGGCGCACATACGGGTCATCACGGGGAAGGATAGAGGAACAAGTAAAAATATGGTCAAAGCATGAAGAGCCCAAGAATGTTGTTGAAGGGAGATCAAGAAAAACAGATGGAGTGGATTTAGAGGGAATTTACTTCGAGGTTCGTTCGGATGATGATAGGTATAGGAGGGGGGCAGCAGGTTCCGACATATCAACATCAGGGGGAGGAATGTCAATGGTAGCAGGGGGATCTTCGAGTAAACCTGACACATACTGAGCAAGGATGGGTGAGGCAGATTGATTTTGTTCAACTTCGTACTCGCGAATGACCTCTAAAGAGGCTCGCTAATGCGTGAGGTGAGGACAATGGTGAGAATAATGGCCATGGACACCACACAGAGCACAGGGTTTTTTGGTGCGAAGGGCCTTTGGGTTCTTGGATGTGGATCAGGAAGAAGCAGAGGTTTCAGGGACCGTAGACTCAGGGAACACGACTTTAACCATGGGTTGGATACGGGGAAACTCAGGACAAGTATGGGTGGAATGGCCTATACCATCACACAAGGCACAAGGCTTGGCGTGTGGAGGAGGGGTAGGGTCGGGTGCAGTGGCCTTGTCTTTGGATGCCCCCTTGCAAGTTTTTATTTTCTTTCCCATAGCTGTCATGGCATGAGGATGGTCTTGCGGAGGGGCTAGGGGCACTGTAGTGGTGGAAGGAGTGAAGGGAATCAGTTGCACGTGCGTCACAGCAATGTATGATTTGGGGTGGCCCGGTGGGGTCTCACCTGGAGGAGTAAGATACCATACTAGTATTCCCAAGGTTAAATTAGGGAGGGAAAGGGTGGCCATGATGGGAACTGAATAGACTCCAGGGGGGGGGGGACCAAGGAAAGGTATCTGACCGGCGGGGTAATGGCCAGGAGGGACGGTTTCCATATGGTGGAGACCTAAGGGAACCGACTCAGGAGGGTAAGGAGGTTCCTGAGTGTGAGGGGGATGGGAAAGTCTAGGCAAGAGAGGTTCAAGCAGCTGAGGCGAAGGGCTAGGAGTAGGGTGCGACGGACGAGGTTAAGGTTGCTGACTAGCCGAAGCAGGCTGTGGAAGGGTAGCCTGAGACGATTACATCATGTAAACATTCGCTAAGCTAGGATCAGAGACAGGAGGAGAGGGAGGACCTGGGAAAGTTCCAAGCAAGGAGGAGTCTTTGTAGACGCCGGGGGAAACACTGGTCAAAGAATCAACAGTTTGCTTATTGGTAACAGTAGAGATGGTGGACTCAGGGGAGGTCTGAGATTTTGGTTCATGATACGTGAACTGATCAATGGTGAAAATTTTGCCATTATGAGGGAAAAACATCTTGTGGTGGACTGCGGATGGGACGAAAGACATGGAATAGGTGTAACTACGCCCCAAAAGAATGTTGTAGTCAAGAGGGGCGTCGATAACTTCAACATTGACACAAACAGTCTTCCCGGAAAGGGTGATAGGACAGTTACGGAATAGGCCAATGGGCTGGGAGGCATGGCCATCCCACGCATGAAGGGTGATTGTGGAAGGGGCCAGTTCAGGAGATCCGAGTTGTTTCCAAACTGAAGCGGACATCACACAGGTAGATGCCCCCTCATCAATAATACATTGAGCGACATTGGCATTTCGGATTTTGACTGGGATTTGGAAAGCGACAGAAGCAGGAAGGGGGGGATGGTTTGACTGACGGGCATCGAAAATAATTAATTGGTCATCAGCAGGATCTATAGCACCCACGACAGATAGTAGAGCCTTCTTTTGAGAAGGACATGACTGGAGGAGTTCCAGTGTTGAAATGGCAGCAAGAGATTGTGTTAAATCATCTACTAGGCTATATGAATGGGCAGCTTGACCAGAGGCAGCATTTTGGCGTAATGGGCCCTTAGTAATTTTGGCATGAACCTCATCTTTGCTCAGAGGGATTTGCAAGGGACCATTGGGTGTCAACAGAGGCTCTGTAGGACTTGAAGATGGGGACTCGGACATAGACGGAACGGGAGGCATGGAGTACTGACGAGACCGAGTTTGAAGGTTAAGGTCGACGGTGAGAGGTTGGTCAGAGGCCATCATGAGAATCTGGTAATCAGAGGAACCAGAAGGGGAAGGTTGAGTAGTTACCGGGGCATGAGGAGATTGAGTAGCCACAAATCCTTGTTGAGGGAAAGGATCGTTAAACACAGCAGGTTGAGAAGTAGCCGTATTGGGAGGGACAGTAGGAGAGGAGTGTTGTCCCCGCACAGTGGCCTGAGACTCCCACATCTGCCTCATATGTGGTAATATGGGACAATCGTGAGTATAATGACCATAAACACCACAACACGAATAGGGCTTATTGGTGCGAAGCAGCCTGTCCATCGTGGGCTGAGAGCCCTGTGGCTGGTTGGCAGTGTTAGAATCAATACTGGAAGGTGTTAGCCCCCTATAAATTCCTTGACAAGAAAGCAAGGGGCTAATTTGTTTTATGAGACTTCAAGGAATGCATTTCCCTTGAAAACAAATCGTCCTTGAAGCCTCTTCATGTTCCCGCCCTTTAATTTTTTCCCTCTGTTGTTCTTGAGTCAGTAAGCCTCACTGATGATGGATAATTGTGCTCCAAAAGCCTTCATTTGCCCTTGTACCCATGCAAAATGTCCCATTTTTCCCCTTTGTTAAATTTCCCCTTGCTTACCCTCTAAATCCTCCCAAAATCCCCTTTAAATCCTACACATACCCCTTGTTTACCCTAATTTCCCCTTTTTCCCTCTATCGTTACCTTTTCCTGGCCGAAAATGCATTAAAAAGGGCCCAAAAACTCATTTTCTACCTTATATTAAGGCCCAGCCCCTAACCACTTCCCCACGTAACCCCAAACCCAAGACCAAGCATTTAAGCCCTGGGTTCTTATCGCAATCGAAGCTGATGAGCGGGCACATTCCTTTGTAACGTTGAAAATCTTTGATGCGATGGTGTATTCGTCTGTCGGTCGGCCCTGGAAGTGACATCTGCCGTTGATTTTGATAGATCCAATGGCCCAACGCTAATCGCTCCGTGCTCGTCGCCCCTTCCCGACCGCCCCTCCGATTATGTTTGAACCATCGATCTTCTCGCTAGATTCTACGGCTGGCGCGCAATCGCATCACAAAACTTAAATGTGTCATCCGACTGCGTTCGCCGAATGCGATCCGTCGATATAATCCTGACTATCCATCCATTTGGATCCAACGGCCCATATCTCATCGCTTCTTGCCTATTTTCCCCCTCCGATTTAATCTCCATTGCTGATCCCCTACGCGATCCAACGGTCGGTGCTTAATCACACCATCCCTCTAATCACAATCGCAAATTCTTAAATATGTCCCACTCCGCCTCCCACGATTGCGATCTCCAGATGCAATCATAGCCATCGATCTCCTCCTGAGATCCGACGGTCCTTAATGAATCGCCCTCCACCCATGACGGGGTCCCACTGCATCAAAACCGATTCATATGTTTCTGCTCATTTTCTATGTATTGCATTCAAAAGTCAAAAATTGGGTTTTATATTGAATATCGTATCCTCCCGCCAAACATCAAAATTGCAATGTTCTGCATTAAAGTTTGTCTTTTCGCCCAGCTTCTGTGTACATTCCTCCACCATCTCACTGCATTTTCCCACCGTTTTTCATTACATCCATAGCCTCCGCTATTGTTGCGCTGTCATCTGCGTGACTCTCCACTACATCTGTCTTCCCTATGCATGGATTTCATAACAAGAGTTGCGTGTTTTGCAAGGTACAGGCGGTGGACGCCGCCATGGTTCATAGCCACTATTACAAGTGACACAGAGCTCAGTGAAAATGAGGATCCGAGCCTGATATCACAAAGAAGAGCCTAAGAGGGTACTGGAGCGTGATTTTCATCAAAGGTGCAAAGTCTAACTGTACAAAACCTTTCCAGTGCCACCAAAGCTCGGTTTTTCACTAATAGAGACAGTTGAAAGCAACAAAGAGTATCAGTAAAGAGTTAAGGAGTTCTTTTGCACCTAATTGGAAATATGCAAGCCTTAATTCAGTATTTTAAGGGCAAGGTACCAGATTGAAGATCTCGTGATTGACACAGGAGACCTAAAGAGGTCTAACGCACGAAAAAAAAAACATGTCATCAAGGTAACTACATCAGCCAAACGTTCCTACCTACGAAAGGACAAAGAACCCATATTGTTTCCTTTATTTACCGTGTTCCTGAAGAAAGTTTCAGCCCTGAAAACCGTCCTAAGCTATCAGAAGCATTTGTTATGAAGTATGTCCAACCCTAGCATCATTATTTCACCTTTTTGTTCAGTCACCAGAGTACTGCAGCCAAGGTACATCAGAGACATACCTGGAGTAAATGGAAGCCTAACGAAGACCACTCTTTCGTTCAAAGAGTGCCAGAGATAAATGTACAGAATTTAAAACAGAATGGGCTTTGGCCCTCTTCTTTTTCCAGAGTTTTAATGCTTCATTTAGTCTTTCACCTACCTCCTATGCTCTCTTTCAGCTATAAGACTCATACAGAAACTCATTGAAATGGTGTTGATCGGATATCTGAGAATTGCAAGCTGTTTCTTTTGAGACATATTCCCTGTGTAAAGTTGTAAGATAGGATGAGGAAGATGTATTCAGACTGAGTGTTCAAGCTATTGGTAATGTTGTACATGACTGGTGTTGCTCTTTAATATGACAAGCACATTTCTTTGGATCTTGATTTAAAGCAGCTGCTAATGTTCTCTATCTCTGTGTTTTATTTCATTTCATTTCATTTCTTCTAGCACGCATCGGAAATCTGGCATAGGATTTACCCTTGTTAGGTACCCTATGTTTCTGCTCTCCCTGCATTCAATGTTTTCTGCTAAATGTGTTATCTAATGATTGATTTCAGTTAATTTAACCAGTGTAGTGGTCTGATATATTGCTAGCTGATGTATGAATTAATGAAATCTATCTTAGATGTTCTTGTTAAGATTTATTTGAATGAATTGGGAACACTGGGAGATCTAGAACTTTGTCTCTATCTCACTAGGATCATTTTCAGTTAATTAAATATTTCCAAGTTCCCTCAAGCTGGAGGTCGAAGGATTGGGAGTTCAAAGTCTCTCTCTGATCTCAGGTCTTTAACTTTGTGTTCTTAATCTTTAATGTCCCTTGTTTGAAGAGTTTACCTTTCAGGTTTTGGATCAAAGGTGTTCAATGGCATGTCCTGTCCCTAGATCTGATTTCTGAATAGTCACCTCGGAGGTTTCCTTGCCTTTCACTTTCTTTCTACCTTTCATGCCACACTATCATCTTTAAGATACAAATGCTTTAGATGACTAGCCCAACTGAAAGCCTACATGTTGATTAGCAAGTAAACCCCTTCCTGACTCCATTGCCCAATGGTCTTGAATATTCTCTGGAATATCTCTCCTTTGCCTAGAATCCTCTTTTTTCAGACTTCTCTTGCACTGAACCCTTCTTTCCTGATTCCCAACAATCAAACATACAATCAAACAAACAAAATCCGATCCTTATAACTAGCCTAACATCTTAATTTTGAGCTTCAAAGGCATAAAACCTTTTGCTCACATAGAGAGATCCCTCTCTAGACCCAGGAGGGATAGATCCTGAGGTCTAAAAGTGGTTCTGATGTTGTCTCATCTTTTGGTCTTGCCAACTTTGCCAAAACATGGCAACCCCAACATAATGGTGACCATACTGGGGAATTTCTGAGTGTTTTCCACCTTACTACATCACAAGAGCCTCAGAAACTTAGGATCTTTGGTTAGGTTGGCAGTTAAACACTCCTATTCACAGATCAACCTCCATAACTTTGTTGTGTTTCTTCCACACTCTTAGACAGGCTCTGGAAAGGGCCAAGTAGCCTCCAGATCTCACACTCTTTCAGAGGTGACATATCGGGTAAAAGCTCTCCCAGTCAGTCTCTGGTTAGAGTTTGCTGTGTTTTGAAGACATCCTTGAAAGGGGATATCTCATAAGCACTGTGGTGGACAATGTACCCCCAGAAAAATCCTAAACCCTCCACTTGGAGACTCCATAGCTCCTAAACGATTAAAAAGACTCCACTGGTGATCAGTAGGCCTGTTGATTATCTTGGTTTCACATAAGACTCCACTGGGAGACCAGAGTCCATTAAAACCAGCCACATTAGAAGTAACAGTCAGGGTTAAACTCCTTTTTGGAAAACAACATTATGGCTTCAAGAATCATTCACACAAGAGCTTATCCTAACCCAAACCCACCTGAAATAGTTGACAACCTTGAGAGCATCCTCAAAGGATCTCCTGCACCTAAAGGACCAACTATTTCCAGCCACATCCATAGAGCTAACTCTACACCAGAAAACCTTACAGCTCCATTAGTCCCACCTTTTGACCTAGACCTACCAAACAGATTGCCAAGAGCTAGGTCATTCAGTGTTGTAGAATAGCTAGACCTTGAGCTTCTCGGTTCACCATTTCATAGTGGTCAACACATTAGGGACATAGAAACCCCTCCATCCACACCTCCTGACATTCACTTCATTCAAAAATTGGGACTCTACCACCCTAGATCTGCCCAACAGACTTCTACTGGTCCTAGTATCCCTGTCATCCATATTCCAGCTGCTCAAGTGAACCCTTTACCTTATCAAAACATCATTATGGTAGCCTGGTATGCACCTCTGGTTTTACCTCAGCCTCTTGTGCCCTTACCCAACGATTATCAATCAAAGATCCCACACTTCACTGCAAAAGAGTCTACCACAGCTCAACACCATGTAGATAGGATGGAAGATTCTTTTGACTACATGGAGATAGATGATGATACAGTCAAAATGAGAATCTTTGCCCAGAAATGGTTCGAAGGCCTACCTCCTAATAGTATCCAAGACCTTCCTGCTTTATATCAGACTTTCATAAACAAATGGGAAGTTAAGGCAAACCCTCTCCAAATCCTAGCAGAATACAAGAATCTTAAGAGAAACGCAAGAGAAAGTGTCCATGACTACTCTACAAGGTTTAACAATGTTTACAACGCTCTTCCTCCACACATGAAACCTCCCCAAGGTTTGGCCCTAGTGAAATACCCTGAAGGCTTTGATGCTGACATGGCCTACTAGGTTAGGGAGAGAGATTATAACACATTGGAAGACATGAAAAGAGGAGCAGTGAGTGTAGAGGCTAATTTGATTGAGAAAAAAAGCAAGATTGAGAGTTGAGAAAAGGGTAACATATAGAGATGACAATGTAGCTTCCACATTTGATCCAAATCATGACCGCATATCCAAAAACATGGAAAATTTACAATAAATGATGGAAACAATGGTTGTCACAGTCGGAAATCAAAACAAAAACCAAAATCACAACCAGAAGCAGAACTTTAGAAGAAATAACGCCACTCCCAATAGACAAAGAGAGTCAGATCAGCAAGTTATTCCCCCATTCCAAGAGAACTTTCTCAATGAAGATGAGGGAATCATAGAAGATTTTGAAGGGAACACAATAAACATGTTTGAAATGGAAAACTCAATCCATAGATATTCCTCAGAAGAAGATCAGCCCTCACCCTCATATCAGGATGACGAAAGATTGGAATCCGAGGATTACAAACTTGGATTTGAAAATTCCATCATGCAGGTCAGAGAGCAGTATGAACTTAGGAGCAAAAAGAGTCTAGAAAATTCCAAACCCAAAGCTCCTGAGATTACCATCAAGAAAAGGCCTGAGAAATCTTCTAAAGCAACTACGGAAAGCAACAAATCAGTAGCTGAGAGTTCTGGGAAGAGCAAAGAAAAGGACAACCAAAACACTGATAAAAAAAGCCAAACATCTAGCAGTACTAGCACTGCAGTTAGAGCTCCTGATAAAACAGTTCCTACACCTGTACATAGTGAGCATCAGCACACTGATTCTACGACCAAGGCAGTGGCTAACAAAAAAAAGTTGAACATCCCAAAGAATCAGTCCACTTTCAATTTGGAAAGTGAGATTGCAAAGATTAAAATCTCTGTACCACTCTCTGAGCTGGCCACTCAGGATGTATATAAAGGCCAAATTTTGAAAGCTTTGAACCTAAGTGAAAACAATGATACCGTAAATATGAGTGATGATCAACCAGCCCTTCTGTTTGGTCCAAACATAGAAGGGAAGTTTCAAGAAGGGGTAGTGCCCCCTTTCTATATCATTCTCAATATCCATGATAAGATTCTTCACAATGCGATGCATGATTCTGGGGCATCACACAACTTAATGCCTAAGGTGGTTATGGAAAAGCTAGGCCTAGAGATAACCCGTCCCTATAAAGATTTATATTCATTTGACTCTAGCAGAGTAAAATGTCTGGGCCTAATCAAAGACCTGTGTGTAAGCCTTACCCAAATTCCAGCTAAATGCATGGTCATGGATGTTGTAGTGGCAGATGTGCCACCTAAGTATGGCATGTTGCTGTCAAGATCATGGGGAGCCAAGCTGCAAGGAACAATGCAGATGGATGGGGCATATGCCAAAATCCCTGTTTTTAGCCAACTTAGAAGATTGTATAGAGAGGCACAGATGAAATTCCTGGTCAGTAGCCCCGAAAAGCCTGAAAATTCTCCTCTGTACTCTATACACACAGACCTGGACTCTTTTATCTTCTACAATGATGAATCCTTGGGAGAGCCAGAATCAGAAAACATAGATACAAACAGAGGGGTTGAGACCACAGATTTTAACATAATGGTTGCTCTGGACTTAGAGGAAAATGAAGTAGAAAACCATGGACAGTGCACCAAAAATGAAACTCTGAGTAAGCCGGAAACAGAACCAGAAACAGAGCGCAATCAGCCAACTAGTCACCTCTCTGATTACCACACCGATTCTGAAAAACAAAACAACCCACAGCCTAGTGCAGACCCTATAATACAACATGATGGCGAACCCAGCTGTATGGAAGGAAAAGTTGATAAAACGAAAAATGAACCCCTGTGGGAAATGAACTTCGATGGGTCCTGTACTAGGAGAACTGCTGGAGCAGGGTTCTGGGTACATAACACAGAGAATGACTATGCAGTGAGTCATGCATGTAACCTGCATTTCAAATGTACAAACAATATTATAGAGTATGAGGCTCTGATCCTAGGCTTGAATCTGTTGAAGAAATTAGGATCCCATAGGATAGCCATGCAGGGAGACTCTGAGTTGGTTATAAAACAAGTGAATGGTGAATACACAGTGAAACATCCTAGGCTGAGGGCATACAGGAATGACGCAATGGATCTCTTGAAAACCTTTGTAGAATACGATCTAGTTTTTGTCCCTAGGAGCGTGAACGCAATTGCAAATGGATTAGCCTGCATGGCTAGTTCATATCACAAGCCTCCCAACGACCAACAGATCATCATTCAGACCAAATTTAGACCTGCAGTGCCGAAAAATGAAAAATATTGGCAGGTCTTTGAGGGCGATAAGTAGATTGAAGATTTCCTAACAGGCAGGAACGAGTTTGAATTTTCCGATTCAGACTCTAAGTCAAATGATGGCTACCTAAGTGAAGAGCTCTCAGATGAAGGATCACCCTATGACATAGAAATAAACAATTTGGATGAACAAATTGGAAATTCGACCAAAAAATGTGAAAACGCAGAAAATAAGGAAATAGAGGTGCTATAGACCAAAGATAAGAACATACCCCGGGGTCTGACGACTTTAGAGGACCTTTTTGACTTTGATGATGTAGCCAAAAAGCCCACTATAGAACACGCAGACTCTGATGTTGAGGAATGCAACATAGGCGCTGAAGATAAACCCAAAATGATTAAGCTAGCCAAGTCCTTACCTGCAGACATGAAAAGAAAATACATTGACCTATTCAAAGAATTCATTGATGTGTTTTCTTGGAGCTATGAGGATTTAAAGGCCTATGACACAAACATCATACAACACAAAATACCTTTGAAAGAAAAACAGAAACCCTTCAGATAGAAACTTCGCAGAATAAACCCAAAACAATTGTCTGCAGTGGAAAAGGAAATAAAAAAAATGTATGAGGCAGGCATAATAGTTCCTGTGAGGTTCTCTGATTGGGTATCGAACCTAGTGGCTGTGAGAAAGAAAACAGGGGAGATCAGGCTGTGTATTGATTTCAGGAATCTTAACAGAGCCTCACTCAAAGACAATTATCCTTTGCCAAGAATGGAACACATTCTTCAGAAGGTAGTGGGCTCAAAAAGAATCTCCCTGTTAGATGGCTTTTCAAGTTACAACCAAGTTTTAGTACTCCCAGAAGACCAACTCAAAAAAACTTTTACCACTCTATGGGGTACTTTTATGTATGCAAAAATGCCTTTTGGACTAATGAATGTTGGTGCAATCTTCCAACGAGCAATGGACATAGCTTTTTCTGATGAGATAGGGCACTTCATTGTTATTTACTTAGATGACATAACAGTCTATTCTAAGACTGATGAAGAACACCTAGAACATCTGAGAAGAGTGTTTGAAAAATGTAGAAATTTTGGTCTGTCATTGAATCCTAAAAAGACTGTATTTGGGCTGCAAGAAGGTAAGCTTCTTGGCCACATTATATCTGAAAAAGGAATTAGGATAGACCCACAAAGATTTGAGGGAAAACTACAAATTGCACACCCGAGAAACATCAAAGAATTACAGTCCTTCATTGGGAAAATCAACTTCTTAAGGAGGTTTATTCCCAATTTAGCTGAACACCTCAGGAATATGACCAACATGCTAAAGAAGGGTGTAGGAATTAAATGGACTTTTGAAGCTAAGAAATATTTTGAATCAGTCAAACTTGCACTCACCCGGGCTCCTGTCCTAATCAGCCCTGATTTCTCAAAAGATTTCCTGATCTTTTCATTTGCCTCCGAGCACACGGTAGCTACAGTTCTACTGTCGAAAAATCCTGAGGGAATGGAATAACCCATCTCTTTCTTCAGCAAAGCACTCAGGGATGCACCCTTGAAATACAACATAATGGAAAAATAGGCCTATGCTTTGGTCAAGGCCTTGAAAGACTTTAGGGTGTACATATTGCATTCCCACACCATATCCTACGTGCCTAACATAGTGGTCAAATATATCTTGTTCGAAGACCCAGATGGGAAGAGGGGAAAGTGGATTGCTGTGATCTTAGAATACGACCTTGAGATAAAACCCACCAAACTAATCAAGGGTCAGGGCTTAGCTCAACTAATGGCTGAATCGAATCTACAAGCCCTTGACATTCACATGGTAGATGCCTTGGATGAGCAGCAGGGATTGCCTAATCCTACTATTGAGGAGAAGTTTCAGAGTTCTCCTTGGTATTCTAACATTCTGTATGTGCTTACACATCTCAATGCCCCTCCTGAACTGTCAAAGACCAAGGCCAAGTTCCTCAAACTAAAACCTAGAAACTATTGCCTACTGAATGAATGCTTATACTAGAAAAGTACAAATGGCCTATTGCTTAAATTTTTGCCTGAGTCTGAAGTAGAAAGGATTAAACAAGAGTTCCATGCAGGAGAGTGTGGAGGACACCTGAACTGGAAAGCCACTGCAAACAAAATACTCAAAGCTGGCTATTATTTTCCTACACTCTTCAATGACATCCATAAGATGATAATTGGCTGCCATAAATGCCAGATTTTTGAAGGAAAAAGAAAGCTCCTACCTCTACCCCTACAACCCATCACTGTTGAAGGTCCCTTTATGCAATTGGGTTTAGATTTCATAGGAGAAATACACCCTTTTTCTTCTACACAACACAAATGGATCGTAACAGCCACAGACTACTTCACTAAGTGGATAGAGGCCATACCTACTAGGAATGCCATAGATTCAGTCATCATCAGGTTCCTAGAAGGTCATATCCTCTCTCGGTTTGGCTGCCCAAGGAAAATAATCACTGATAATGCTGCTGCTTTTGGATCCAAGAAAATGGTTGATTTTTGTCACAGGTATCAAATAACACTCGGTCATTCAAATGCCTATTACCCTCAAGGTAATGGATTAGTTGAATCATCAAACAAAATCCTGGTAACTATCATCAAAAAGCTACTGGAAGAGAATACGAAGTCATGGCATAACAAGTTAGTGCATGCCATGTGGGTTGACAGGCTTACAACAAAGAAATCCATTGGCATGTCACCATATCAGCTTGTCTATGGAACAAAAGCAGTTTTTCCTACCAGTTTGGGTGTACCAGTGATCAAACTTGTCCAAGAGATCCAGACAGAAGAAGACAGCATGGTAAGAAGGATAAATCAAACAATTCATCTCTAGCAAACAAGGGAAGAGGTCTATAACAAAGCTATCAAAGTTTAGGAAAACATAAAGAATATATTTGACAAAAGAACCAAAGCTTCTGATTTCAAAATCGAAGACAAAGTTCTGAAGTGGGACTCAAGGAGAGAGGACAAAGGAAAGCACGGTGAGTTTGATAGTTTGTGGAAAGGTCCATACATCATCCAGGCCACTGTGGGTCCAAATGCCTTTTTTCTGCAAGAATTAGATGGTACAGAGCTGTTTGGGGGTCCTGTCAATGGCAGGATACTCAAACACTACTTCTGCTGATTTCCAATTTCCAGTATCTATTTCCATTGTAAATACCATTGTTATGTTATATTTTCAAGAAAGGGAGAAAATGTTCCAAAAAACAAAGAGAGAAGAGAGGTTCAGACATGCCCAAAACATGAACCTCAGAAATGCAAAGGATTGGCTCTAATATGACCAAAACCTGAGCCAAAGAAAGTAAAGATAGTTGGTTCAAACATGCTCAAAATCTGGACTAGCAAAGAAGAAAGAAGAATCAGCTCTAACATGCCCAAAACCAGAGCTGAAATAAAGGAGAAAGTGACTCTAACAAGCTCAAAACTTGAGTCACAAAGAAAAGAAGGATGCCTCCAAGTTTCAGATTTCAAGCCTTCGAAATTTTGTTTTCAATTTTCTGCAAGTTTCTATCCATGTGAAATTGTCTTTATGCCTTGGATCTACAGCAAACTAGACTGTTCAATCCTAGTTTGACTGTTTTTAAATTTTTGTTGTAGAATGTAGAGAATAAATCTACTGGACAGTTTAATCCCAGCAGATATTAGATTAGGTAGAGAAACGTATGAGACCAACAGTCTAGTCTGGTCTCATGGATGAATAAGGGTAGAAATAGAGTAGGTTTATTTTCTTGTCTGTAAAAAATAAATGATGTAAAGGATCTGCAAGTACAGATGCACCCTAGAAGAAAAAATGCTAGGATTGTAGGATGGGTAGGTAGTTTGTTTGGGAGAATTGTTCTGCTGATTTGATGTCTTCACAATTCGTGGCAGCTGATCTAAGTAAGAAAAAACGTGTCAAGGAACAAGGCATCTGGCCTACTCCAAAGATCGTTTCTGAATTCTTGACTCCTTCAAAGAAGCAGCCATCCCCATGTGGAGCCATTGTTAGCCCCCCTATAAATTTTTGACAAGCAAACAGGGGGCTAGATGTTTCTGAGCCTTCAAGGAATGCATTTCCTATTAAAAAACATCATCCTTGAAGCCTTTTCATGCTCTCTTCCCTTTGATCATCTCCCTCTGATGTTCTTAAGTCAATAGCCTCACTGATTATGACAAATTGTGCTCCTAAAGGCCTTCATTTGCCCCTTTTATCCCTACAGAAATGTACCATTTCACTCTTTTCCCCTCTGTCAGGGTTCCCCTTTTTCTATCCCCAAATCCCCCTTAAGCCTCCCAAGTCACCTTCTTTTCCCTCTCAAAACCTTTAAAAAACCCTTATTCCCTCTATCGTTACCCTTCCCTGGCCTTGATTATCATTAAAAATGGGCCAAAAAAGCATATACTCCATATATGTGGGTCTTAGCCCCCTTCAGGCCAGCCCCTTTAACGTTTCCCTCCACGTGACCCAGCGCTGAGACCAGGCGCCAAGGTGGAAGGCGCTTATTGCAAATGTATATCGGGAGCGGTTAAAACCGTCAATCTGTACAGATCGAACAGTCGTCGCGGTCTCCACAGCGTCCACCGTTCTACCCGTTCACCGCCCTGATCGCAGATCCACCGTCCATTTAACCATTGATCCGACAGCCCACAGTACATCTTTCTCGGTGGTCCCCGCCTGCGCACTATTCAGAAACTGTCGGTTTCCATTGCACCACTTTTGAAGGGTAGGCGGTTTTCCCCATTCCGCAGCGATCCCACTCATCCGTCAACACGTGTCTCGGGCACTGTTTGAAAACCACCCCCCCCATCGCGCATTAAAATCCGGCAGCAAATCTAGTGCGATATCGTTATACGTCGTCCGATCTGAAGCAGTTAATCCGACGACAATCGCTCCACAAAGTTGCTCGCGAATTAACTCAAGTCAAATGGACCCATGGCCCACTGTCCATCGCCCTCCGATGTGTTTTCCACCATCGATCTCCACCGCAGTTTGGACAGCCCTAGATTAATTGCATGCCCACCATTGACCCCGTACCGCCACGTCGTCTTTCCACAAGTTTCCATTGTGTGATCTACCATCTCTTTATAAATATTTTGTTCGAGGCCAAGTTTTAAGATTTTGCGTCTCTCGCCACCTTCCAACCGCATTTTCCCTCTGTCCGCCATACCGCACCACCAATCCGCAGTTTTCCACAACATTTTTCACCATTTCTCCATAATTCCAAATTCAATTGTCCCGTAACAAGCCATCAAAGCACTCATCTCCCCACACTCCCCGGCATGGATTTCTTCACGATTTTGTGTGTTTTTGCAGGTATTGAAAATATGGAAACCACCTTGATTCACAATCTCATATGTTGACCGAAAAATGCAAGAAAGGACTTCTTTTCAGAGGCTACCCCAGGACCAAAGCCTAGGTATGTGGATTGATATGACTCCCATTTAAAGATTAGGATTCAAAAATAGGATAATTTTAGGCGATTCTAGCCCAAGGGCGAAATTTAAGGGGGTTTAGGGTTTTAGATTTTGA
>JAXQQM020086045.1:0-283522 GCA_034641835.2 Pinus albicaulis
TCAATCATCCTTTAAGATCCAAATGCTCTAGATGACTAGCCCAACTGAAAGCTTGCACATTGATTACAAATAAACCCTTTCTTGACTCCATAGCCCAATGGCTTTGATGGTCTCTGAGTTATCTGTCTCTGCCTAAGCTTCCTCTTTGCTCATCCTTGTCTTCTATTGGACCTTCTTCTCCTGATTCCCTCCAACCAAACACAAAAAAACAAACCAACAACCATGAGCCTATAACTAGCCTAAAATCACAACTTAGAGCTTCAGAGACATACATTTTGACTCATATAGAGAGATCCCTCTCTCGACCTAGGAGGGCTAGATCCTAAGGTCCCAAAGTGGTTCTATGTTGTCTCATCTTTTGGTATTGACAATCTTGCCAAAACATGGGAACCCCAACATAATGGCGACCATACTGGGGACAGACCACTTTGCCTTTATATCGGCGGTCACATTGCTGATGGTGGACAGCAGCCTGCTTCAAACAGTCAAATTCATCCACCTAGTGACTCCACACTCCCTATGATCCAAAGACCAAATGACTCCACTGGTGAAGAACACTGAACTTGTTGAGGAGAAGCGATAGCCTTCTTTGCAAAAGCATGAATCCAAACATGGACAGAGATGCAAAGTATGATGCTTTGTGCGATCGATTAATTGAATTAACAGAAACATTTGGTGAAATGATGAAGATGCACATGGCTAATATGAATACAGATGATGACTATTTCGAGCAGCCTATGCATCCTTTAGAGCAAGAACAAACTCAAGAATCCATAGAAGATGAGGAGGTTAGTGATCAGGAACTGCCTGGTTGCTTACCTATGCCTTGTGTTATGCTGGCCAGAGAATATCAGGACCTATCAGCTAAGGTCGATAAGGAAAGCTGCCTTGAGGAAATAGAAGACTATATAGAAGAGGTAGAACCTGGTGTGGAAGATAAGGCTCAAGAAAATATCCAGCCTTCAAATCAGCTAATACAAGAGAAAGAGGACTGTTGTGCTTCTATCCATGATGAAAGGGAAACCCCTCTTTTGACAGAGGAAGAGATTGAGCGGATACTAAACCAGCAGTCCACCCCAGAAATCTTCTATGGAACCCACGCTCCTGCTCAGTCATTACATGAGTTTGATGATTCAGATTCAGAAGACTCCTCTGTGGTCCAGAATGAAGAAATACCTGCTAAGAATCCGATGGGTTTGAAGGGTGACATTACTTACAGTTATGTTTTCCCTTTTTATGATCTGTTTGACGATGAGTGTTTTCAAAGGGAAGCCGAGCTTGCAGGACCATCATCCTTAGATCCGTGGGAGGAAAATCAGAGCCAACAACTCCAGAGAAGCAATGAAACCGGTCAGCCTATCTATGACACTGATGGGGAGAGTTATGACAGTATAATAGCAGATGAAGATTCTATGAATCTTCATTTTGCTTCACCTCAGATCATCAGTGAGATTGGAAACTAGTAGTTGTTCTTTTTAGAAGATGAGGAGGAAAGAAAAGAAGAGATTCTTGAGCAGAATGTAAGAAAGGAGCCTTCTCTTGAAAAAGAGGAAGCAATGGAACATGTCCCTGCTCAAGAATACATGAATCTCTTCACCGAGCTCAGCACATCAGATCAGAATATATCAGAGCTCCAGGAGGACAACACTGCCATATATGATGAATCCTCTAGTTCAGAAGATGAAGAAGATTCTCTTCTCCAAGAGAGTCTCATCCGTGATCCAGTGGAAGAAGAGGAATTACTGGTTGAAGCCTACCTTCCAGATATTCATAACCAGGTATCATTTCATGATCCTTACGCATATTTCCTGCAAACATTTGAAGAAGGATCTAGGGTCTTTTTGAGCAGCATGTTGCAAGTAGAGAGAACACTTTTCAAGGTTGTTGTTATGGAACAAGAGGAGTGGGAGATGCCCTGCCTATCCAGCATGCTCAAGGAGTTGAGAAAGAAGGACCATCCATGGGATCATTTTTTGGACTGGTTACATTGGAAGACAATGTTTGTAAGCTAGACATGTAAATATTTCAGTAGAGTAGGGTAGGTAGGAAAAGCTAAATAAAGCTCAGTCCATGAGCATGTAGCTAGTCGTTTTATGTTATGTCTTAGAATGTAGGTGAAGGAACCTGCTGGACAGTTTAATCCCAGCAGGTATTAGATTAGGTAGAGAAATAGATGAGGTCAACAGTCTAATCTGGCCTCATGGAGAATTAAGGGTAGATTTAGAATAGGTTTGTTTTTGTTTTTTCAAAATAAAATGTGAAGGGGTTGCTAGCTCAAATGCACCCAAAGGGAAATGTTAGAACTGTAGTCTGGGTAGGTAGATTGGTTGAGGGAATATTTCTGCTAATGTTTCAATCTTATGGTGGCAGCTGAAATCAAAGAAGAAAGATGGCTTATAGCAGCAGGCATCTGGCCTACACCAAGAGATCAATTTCTGAATTCTTGACTCCTTCAAGAAGAAGCCATCCCCATGTGGAGCCACTGTTAGCCCCCCTATGAAATTCTTGACAAGCAAGCTAGGGGCTGAATGATTTTTGAGCCTTCAAGGGCTGCCTTTCCCTGAAAAACCATTCTCCTTGAAGTCTCTGAGTGCTTTGCCTCGTATAAATCCTATCTGCTGCCCCTTTTACAGAAAGGCCATTCATTGCCCCTCGTATCACTGCAAACACTACGTTTTCCCACTAGACCCCCCCCAAAATCCCCATCAGATCCTCCATACACCCTTTGTGTCATTCAAATACACCTTGGACCTTCTATCATTGCTCTTCCACGGCCTCAAAATACATCAGAAAGGCTTGAAAAACCCACTTTAAACCTTATGTTAAGCCTAGCACCTTTCTCCATTAGCCTCCGCACCTTTCTCTGCCATAAGACCCAGCACCAGAAGCACTCACTAAACCTGTTGGGCACTTATCCCCTCCAACCCTTTTTCCGCCCAAAAATCATAAAAAACCTTTCATAAATCACATTTTTGGGTTTTAAAGGTTTGCCGCCAGTTTGATTTTCGGTAAATCTCCGTCGTACGTTAAACGCTGGATCCAACGGCGCGGTGCTCACCCGAAACGGTGGTCCCCACCCCACCTGCACAGTCTCAGAAAACCACGCTGTTTATTCCGCACCACTCATTCGCATAAGTGGTTTTCTTCAAGCGACCAATGATTCCATTCAGCGCTAGCCACGTGTCCTCGGTATAGCGGCAAACCCGCTCTCATTTCGCACATTAATGTTCGGTCGGTGGTCGGGTTGCAGAATTGCTAAGAGCCATCTGATCCAAAGCCCTTCATCCAACGGCTGTCGTCCATCCGAACCACGCACTGTTTAACTCCCGTCCATCATGTCAGCTGGCCCTCTGTTCATCCCTCCCCGCTGTCGATCTCTGCCTGATCGACGGTCTAGACCTATCTATGCATGGTTGACCATTCCGTTGCCCCCGGGCCGCCACGTCACTCCACGTACACCCCTCGTACAGTCTCTCATTCTCTTGCGTATATACGTTCAAAGTTCGTGTTTTTTTTAATTTTTTTCATGCATTTTCACTCTGTGTTCCGCCAACCCCAACCAAAGCAAGTTTTCACTGTTTCCTCTGTAATTTCTTCCGCCATGTCACCAAATGCGTCCCTTACCTTCATCCACCTCATCCTTCGTTCACCTTCATGGTTTTCTTCAGAGTTTGTTGTTTTGCAGGGTCGCTAGAGGTGAAAGACTCTATATTTATATCGTACCATCGTAATGGAGAAGTTTCCAGACAGAATTAAATCCAAGGGCCGGCGCTGCTATAGAATTGTCAAGGAAAGCGGCTAATGGGATTTTCACTAAAGAAAAGCAGGATTTCGAACTCTGAAAATATCCCATCACCATTAAAACCCGAGCTAACCTGTCAGAGATGGAGTTGAAGCAGCGGAGTGTCCCAGTACAGAGCAGAGAGATTAAGGCAAACTAATGAGGATCTTAAGCCTTTAATCAGACGTTTAGAAGGCAAAGCAGCAGTTTGAAGACCCCGAGGATCGATCCAAAGGATCTTGAGCACAGTAGCAGGTACCATCTGGATTTATTTACCAGCAGAATGCTTTTATCCATCAAGTACAGGGCACCCATACAGCTCTCATTATGCAGAATGTCCCTGAAAGAATTTCCGCCCTAACTACAGTTCAAAACAAATCAAACATTTATGAGACAGACTTCTCTGTAGATTTTTTTATTGAAAGCACCAGGGGTACTACAGCCAAATTATGTCAAAGTCATATCTGAAGAATATCACTCCTGCATAAAGAGGTGACGGGGATTAAATAATCAAGCATTCAAACAGAATGGGTCTCGTCCCTCCATTCATTTGTGTATTTAATGTTACATTTAGTGTTCACCTACCTTCTCAGTCGATCTTCTGATCCATCATCTGCTATAAAGCACAGAAGGAAACATTGTAATGGTTGTTGATGAGATATCAGTGAAATGCAAGTATTTTCCTCTTGAGACAATTTCTCTGTGTAATATTGTAAGATAGACTGAGACTAGATGTATTCAGACTGAATGTTCAAGCTGTGGGCTACGATGTACCTGATTGGTGTTGTTTTTAATTTGACAAGCATGTTTCTTTGGATCCTGATCTAAAGCAGCTGGTGATGTTTCCTCTTTCTCTGTATTTGTGATTGACTTACTCTCATTGCATGCTACAGTTCATTTCATTTCTGTTGGTAGGCAATAGAATTATAATATAGGATTCACCCTTGATAGGTGCCTTATATTTTCTGCTCTCCCTGCCTCAATGTTTTCTGCTTATATGTGTATCTGAATATTGATTTCGATTGATTTAACCAGTGTAGCGGATGTCATTGCCTACTCTCTGATGTATGAATTAATGGAATTAGTATTTAGATGTTCTTGTTAGGATTTAGTTGAATGTGTTGAGAACCTGGGAGGTCTAGGATCCTGTATCTGCCTCACTAGGAGCTTTCCATCCCAATTAAACCTTTCCAAGATCCCTTGTTTTGCCTCTAATTCTATCCAAGCAGGCCTGGAGTTAAATGACCTCTGGCCTGATCTATAGACAGAGTTGGATGGTTCCCCTTCACTCATTTTCAATCCTTAATGTCCCATCCCACCAATCATCCTTTAAGATCCAAATGCTCTAGATGACTAGCCCAACTGAAAGCTTGCACATTGATTACAAAAAACACTTTCTTGACTCCATAGCCCAATGGCTTTGATGTTCTCTGAGTTATCTGTCTCTGCCTAAGCTTCCTATTTTCTCATCCTTGTCTTCTATTGGACCTTCTTCTCCTGATTTCCTCCAACCAAACACAAAAAAACAAACCAACAATCATGAGCCTATAACTAGCCTAAAATCACAACTTAGAGCTTCAGAGACATACATTTTGACTCATATAGAGAGATCCCTCTCTAGACCTAGGAGGGCTAGATCCTAAGGTCCCAAAGTGGTTCTATGTTGTCTCATCTTTTGGTATTGCCAATCCTGCCAAAACATGGGAACCCCAACGTAATGGCGACCATACTGGGGACAGACCACTTTGCCTTTAGATCGGCGGTCACATTGCTGATGGTGGACAGCAGCCTGCTTCAAACAGTCAAATTCATCCACCTGGCGACTCCACACTCCCTATGATCCAAAGACCAAATGACTCCACTGGTGAAGAACACTGAACTTGTTGAGGAGAAGCGGTAGCCTTCTTTGCAAAAACATGAATCCAAACATGGACAGAGATGCAAAGTATGATGCTTTGTGCGATTGATTAATTGAATTAACAGAAACATTTGGTGAAATGCTGAAGATGCACATGGCTAATATGAATACAGATGATGACTATTTCGAGCAGCCTATGCATCCTTCAGAGCAAGAACAAACTCAAGAATCCATAGAAGATGAGGAGGTTACTGATTAGGAACTGCCTGGATGCTTACCTATGCCTTGTGTTATGCTGGCCAGAGAATATCAGGACCTATCAGCTAAGGTCAATAAGGAAAGCTGCCTTGAGGAAACAGAAGACTATATAGAAGAGGCAGAACCTGGTGTGGAAGATGAGGCTCAAGAAAACATCCAGCCTTCAAATCAGCTAATACAAGAGAAAGAGGACTGTTGTGCTTCTGTCCATGATGAAAGGGAAACCCCTCTTTTGACAGAGGAAGAGATTGAGCGAATACTAAACCAGCAGTCCACCCCAGAAATCTTCTATGGAACCCACGCTCCTGCTCAGTCATTACATGAGTTTGATGATTCAGATTCAGAAGACTCCTCTGTGGTCCATAATGAAGAAAGACCTGCTAAGAATACGATGGGTTTGAAGGGTGACATTACTTACAGTTATGTTTTCACTTTTTATGATCTGTTTGATCATGAGTGTTTTCAAAGGGAAACCGAGCTTGCAGGACCATCTTCCTTAGATCCGTGGGAGGAAAATCAGAGCCAACAACTCCAGAGAAGCAATGAAACCGGTCAGCCTATCTATGACACTGATGGGGAGAGTTATGACAGTATAATAGCAGATGAAGATTCTATGAATCTTCATTCTGTTTCACCTCAGATCATCAGTGAGATTGGCAACCAGCAGTTGTTATTTTCAGAAGATGAGGAGGAAAGCAAAGAAGAGATTCTTTAGCAGAATGTAAGCAAGGAGCCTTCTCTTGAAAAAGAGGAAGCAATGGAACATGTCCCTGCTCAAGAATACATGAATCTCTTCACCGAGCTCAGCACATCAGATCAGAATATATCAGAGCTCCAGGAGGACAACACTGCCATATATGATGAGTCCTCTAGTTTAGAAGATGAAGAAGATTCTCTTCTCCAAGAGAGTCTCATCCTTGATCCAGTGGAAGAAGAGGAAGTCCTGGTTGAAGCCTGCCTGCCAAATATTCATAACCAGGTATCATTTCATGATCCTTACGCATATTTTTTGCAAACATTTGAAGAAGGATCTAGGGTCTTTTTGAGCAGCATGTTGCAAGTAGAGAGAAAAATTTTCAAGGCTGCTGTTATGGAACAAGAGGAGTGGGAGTTGCCCTGCCTATCCAGCATGCTCAAGGAGTTGAGCAAGAAGGACCAGCCATGGGATCATTTGTTGGAATGGTTACTTTGGAAGAAAAATGTTTGTAAGCTAGACTTGTAAATATTTCAAAAGAGAGTAGGGTTGGTAGGAAAAGCTAAATAAAGCTCACCATGAGCATGTAGCTAGTCGTTTTATGTTCTATCTTAGAATGTAGGTGAAGGAAACTCATGGGATGGGCTTTAATCTTAAATATATTAGATTAGTAGAGAAATAGATGAGGTCATCAATGAACTGCCTCATGGAGAATTAAGGTGGATTGACTATAGGTTTGTTTTTGTTTTCTTTTTTCAATAAAATGTGTGAAGGGATGTTAGCTCAAATGCACCCAAAGGGAACAAGAACCTAGTCCGGTAGGATTGTTGAAGGAATATTTCTACTAATGTTTCAATCTTATGGTGGCAATAAAATCAAAGAAGAAAGATGGCTTATAGCAACAGTATCCGGCCTACACCAAGAGATCAATTTCTTCGAATTTCGACCCTTCCAAGAAGAAGCCATCCCCATGTGGAGCTGCCTTTAGCCCCTATGAAAGGCTGAATGATTGTTGAGCCTTCAAGGGATGCCTTTCCCTGAAAAACAATTCTCCTTGAAGTCTCCGAGTGCTTTTCCTTGTATAAATCCTATCTGCTGCCCCTTTTCCAGAAAGGCCATTCATTACCCCTCGTATCACTGCAAACACCGCGTTTTCCCACTAGACCCCCCCCCCAAAATCCTAATCAGATCCTCCATACACACTTTGTTTCATTCAAATACACCTTGGACCTTCTATCGTTGCTCTTCCACGGCCTCAAAATACATCATAAAGGCTTGAAAAACCCACTTTAAACCTTATGTTAAGCCTAGCCCCTTTCTCCATTAGCCTCCGCACCTTTCTCTCCCATAAGACCCAGCTCCAGAACCACTCGCTAAACCTGTTGGGCGCTTATCCCCTCCAACCCTTTTTCCGCCCAAAAATCATAAAAAACCTTTGATAAATCACATTTCTAGGTTTTAAAGGTTTGCCGCCGGTTTGATTTTTGGTAAATCTCCGCCGTCCGTTAAACGCCGGATCCAGCGGTGCGGTGCTCACCCGAAACGATGGTCCCCACCCCGCCTACGCAGTCTCAGAAAACCACATTATTTATTCCGCACCACTCATCCGCATAAGTGGTTTTCTTCAAGTGACCAACGATTCCATTCAGCGTTGGCCACGTGTCCTCGGTACGGCGGCAAACCCGCTCTCATTTCGCACATTAATGTTCGGTCGGTGGTCGGGTAGCGGAATTGCTAAGATCCGTCCGATCCAAAGCCCTTCATCCAACGGTTGTCGTCCATCTGAACCACGCATTGTTTAACTCCCGTCCATTGTGTCAGCTGGCCCTTCGTTCGTCCCTCCTCGCCGTCGATCTCTTCCCGATCGACGGTCCAGACCTGTCTATGCATGGTTGACCATTCCGTTGCCCTCGGGCCGCCACGTCACTCCACGTACACCCCCCGTACAGTCTCTCATTCTCTTGCGTATATACGTTCAAAGTTCATGTTTTTTTAATGTTTTTCATGAATTTTCGCTCTGTGTTCTGCCAACCCCAACCAGAGCAATTTTTCACTGTTTCCTCTGTAATTTCTTCCACCATGTCAGCAAATGCGTCCCTTACCTCCATCCACCTCATCCGTTGTTCACCTTCAAGGTTTTCTTCATAGTTTGTTGTTTTGCAGGGTCGCTAGAGGTGAAAGACTCTATATTTATGTCGTACCATCGTAATGGATAAGTTTGCAGACAGAATTAAATCCAAGGGCCGGCGCTGCTATAGAATTGTCAAGGAAAGCGGCTAATGGGATTTGCACTAAAGAAAAGCAGGATTTCGAACTCTGAAAAACTCCCATCACCATTAAAACCCGAGCTAACCTGTCAGAGATGGAATTGAAGCAGCGGAGTGTCCCAGTACAGAGCAGAGAGATTAAGGCAAACTAATGAGGATCTTAAGCCTTTAATCAGAGGTTTATAAGGCAAAGCAGCAGTTTGAAGACCCCGAGGATCGATCCAAAGGATCTTGAGCACAGTAGCAGGTACCATCTGGGTTTATTTACCAGCAAAATGCTTTTCTCCATCAATTACAGGGCACCCATACAGCTCTCATTATGCAGAATGTCCCTGAAAGAATTTTCGCCCTAACTACAGTTCAAAACAAATCAAACATTTATGAGACAGACTTCTCTGCAGATTTTTTTATTGAAAGCACAAGGGGTACTACAGACAAATTATGTCAAAGTCATATCTGAAGAATATCACTCCTGCATAAAGAGGTGACGGGGATTAAATAATCAAGCATTCAAACAGAATGGGTCTCGGCCCTGCATTCATTTGTGTATTTAATGTTACATTTAGTGTTCACCTACCTTCTCAGTCGATCTTCTGATCCATCATCTGCTATAAAGCACAGAAGGAAACATTGTAATGGTTGTTGATGAGATATCAATGAAATGCATGTATTTTCCTCTTGAGACAAGTTCTTTGTGTAATATTGTAAGATAGACTGAGACTAGATGTATTTAGACTGAATGTTCAAGCTGTGGGCTACGATGTACCTGATTGGTGTTGTTTTTAATATGACAAGCATGTTTCTTTGCATCCTGATCTAAAGCAGCTGGTGATGTTTCCTCTTTCTCTGTATTTGTGATTGACTTGCTCTCATTGCATGCTACATTTCATTTCATTTCTGCTGGTAGGCAATAGAAGTATAATATAGGATTCACCCTTGATAGGTGCCTTATATTTCCTGCTCTCTCTGCCTCAATGTTTTCTGCTTATATGTGTATCTGAATATTGATTTCGATTGATTTAACCAGTGTAGTGGATGTCATTGCCTGCTCTCTGATGTATGAATTAATGGAATTAGTATTTATATGTTCTTGTTAGGATTTAGTTGAATGTGTTGAGAACCTGGGAGGTCTAGGATCCTGTATCTGCCTCACTAGGAGCTTTCCCATCCTAATTGAACCTTTCCGAGATCCCTCGTAATAGCCTCTAATTCTTGTCCAAGGTGTCTAGAGTTAAATGACCTCCCGACCCGATCTATAGAGCGTAGTTGCTGGTTCTCCTCCTTTCATCTTCCGCCCTTAATGTCCCATTCCAAATATCTCCTTTAAGATCCAAATGCTCGATGACTAGCCCAATTGAAAGCTTGCAATACTGACACCGCACCGCCTAAGCTTCTTCTTTGCTCACCCTTGTCTTATACCTATCCTTCTATTCCCGATTTCCTTCAACCAAACACAAACAATCAAACAAACAACCTCCTCGAGCCTATAACTAGCCTAAAACCTTTACTTCGAGCCTTAAAGACATAAACCTTGGCTATCATAGAGAGATCCCTCTCCTCTCGGGACTTGTGAGGGCCAGATCCTGTCCGAAAGTGGTTCTATGTTGTCTCATCTTTGGTCTCTCGTCAACCTCGGGTTAAATGATGGGAACCCCAACATAATGGCGATCGACCGGGGAACGAGACCACTTTGCCTTTAGGTTGGCGTTCTATCGTCGATGGTGGACAACACTCCGGCCCAAACAACAAATTCATCCACCTCGGGCGACTCCACACTCCCTATGATCCAAGACCAAATGTAGACTCCAATCGGTGAAAGACATTGAACTAGTTGAGGAGTAGCGTAGCCTTCTTTGCAAAAGCATGAATCCAAACATGGACAGAGACGCAAAGTATGATGCTTTGTACGATCGCTAATCAATTAACAGAAACATTTGGAGAAATGCCGAAGATGCACATGGATAATATGAATGCAAAGATGATGGTTATTTCGACAACCCATGCATATTTCGAGAAAGAGAAAACTCAAGACCTAGAAATGAGCAAGACATGTATGAGGTTCACGAATCCGTAGAAGATGAAAAGTTAGTGATCAGAACCGCTCGATTTACCCATGCCTTGTGTTATGCCGACCAAAGAAAATTAGGACCTATTGAAGAAGGTCGATAAGAAAGTTGCTCGAAGAAGCAGAAGACTACATGGAAGAGGCACTGTGTGGAAGATGAGGCTCAAGAAAACATCCACCTCCAAATCATCTAATATGAGAGAAAGAGGACTCGTTGTGCTTCTCCTCGTCCATGATGAAAGGGAAACTCCCTCTTTTGACAAGAAGAGATTGAACGTATATTAAATCACAGTCCACCTCTCGAGGTCTTCTCGTAGAACACACACTCCTCGCCGACTATTTTATGAGTTTGATAATTCGTATTCATAAGACTCCTCCAGGATCGAATGAAGAAAGACCCGCCGAGAATCCGATAGGTTTGAAGGGTGACATTACTTACAATTATGATTTTCCTTTTTATGATCCGTTTTACGATGATTGCTTTCAAAGAGAAGTCGAGCTTTCGTGTGACCATCATCCTTAGATCCGTGAGGAAAATCGCAGCCAACAACTCCGTAGAAGCAATGAACCGTCAAACCTATCTATGACACCGATGGGGAGAGTTATGATAGTATGATAGCGTATGAAGATTCTATGAATCTTCATTCCGCTTCACCTCGTATCATCGTGAGACCGGAAACCAGCAGCTTTTTCTTTTCTCGTAAGATGAGGAGGAAAACCAAAGAAGATACTCTTGAGCAAGAATGAAAGCAAAGAGTTTTTCTCTTCTTGAAAAAGAGGAAGCAATGGACCAAAACCCCGCTTCGAAGAATACATGGGATCTCTCACACAAACAAGACCTCGCAGCAAAATATATCGTAGCCCTGTGAGGACAACATCGCCATATATGATGAGTCCTCTAGTTCGAAGATGAAGAAGATTCTCTTCTTCAAGAGAGTCTTATCCTCGATCCAAAGAAGAAGAGGAAGTCCCGGTTGAAGCCTCGCTTGCCGTATATTCATAACCGTGTATCATTTCATGATCCTTATGCAATACTTTCGTATATATCAAGAAGGATCAAGGGTCTTTTTTGAGCAACATGTTGCAAATAGAGAGAAAATTCTTCAAGGTCGTTGTTATGGAACAAGAAGAGTGAGCTGCCCCCGCCATCCAAGATGCTCAAGGAGTTGAGCAAAAAGGACCTGTACCCTCCTAGGATCATTTGTTGGACTCGGTTACATTGGAAGACAATGTTTGTAAGCTAGATCGTAAATATTCCAAAGCGTAAAGTAGGGTAGGTAGGAAAAGCCGAATAAAGCTCTCGCGTGTGAGCATGTAGTTAGTTGTTTTTAATTTATGCAAAGTCCAGTTGTCGATGCTCTAACTCGGCTTGGCCGTGTTTAAATTTCCGTCTTAGAATGTAGAAGAAACCGTTGGACAGCTTTAATCCCCCAACAGTAGTAGATTAGGTAGAGAAATAAATGAGGTCAACAATGGACCCAGTCTTCATGGAGCAATAAGGGTAGATTTAGAATAGGTTTGTTTTTGTTTTGCAAAATAAAATGTAAAGGGTCTGCTAGTTTAAATGCGCCCAAAGGAAAATTGTAGAACCGTAGTCCGGGTAGGAAGGTTGGTTGGGAAACGTTTTTGCGTTGGGGTTTGCGTCATACGTGCGGTACCGAAATTGAAGAAGAAAGATGGCTTATGACAGCAGTATCCGGCCCACACCTAGAGATCAATTTCGAATTCCGACTCCTCCAAGGAGAAGCCATCCCCATGTGGAGCCACCGTTAGCCCCGCTATGAAATTCTCGACAAGCAAGCTGGGGGCTAGAATTGTTCTCGGGGAGCCTCCAAGGAATGCCTTTTCCCCCCGAAAATTCATCCTCCTTGGAGCTCGTATTGTGCCTAAAATGTAGTCCCTTCCGCCGATCCATTCCTCAAAAAGGCCCATTATTGCCCTTTATACCTTTGCACAACATCACCTTCCCTTCCCACTTTGTCAAACTCCCTTAATTTCCCCATTATCCCCTTAAACCCTCTCTAAATCTTGTTTTTGCCTCTCGTTTTGGCCTTCACCCTTCATTTCCCTATCGTTCCTCCCCTTGGGCCTAAAATACTTTAAAATGTGCAAAAATCATATAATAAGGCCTAAGCCCTTTCGTCGCAATCCCGCACCTTTTTCTTCCCATAAGACCCGGTGCCTAACCCGCAGCAAATTCTCTGTGCGCCACCCCTCCAACCTTTCTCCGCGCAAAAATTCATTTAAAAACCTTTTGTTAATGCAGCATTTTCTTTGTTTGCATTAATACTCTGCTTCCGATCAACGGGATCTCAACCGTCCGTTAAACGCCGGATTCAATGGCGCTGGGCATGCCCGAAATGTTGGACCCCTCCCCGCACACGTCATCCGCCAAAACCCGCTAGTAATTTCCGCACCACCGTCATGTCATAGGCGGCTTTCCCCACACAACATTCCATTCAAGTAGCGGGCGCCCACCGTCTCTCGTACGGTGGCGAAACCACCACCTTTTCCCACGCGTTGTCCCTCCTCGCTCCGCCCTCGGCAACAACCACTATCGTCGTTAGATCGCGTCTCATCCAACCACGATATCGCCCGAAGCGCGTCTTTAACACCGTCCACGAAATCGGCGTGGGTTCGCTTTCCTCCGTCCTCCGGATCCGTCCGTTCGGTTGTTGACTATTCGTCGTCCCGGACCTCCACCTCATCCGTCCACTCGGCCGTCCGTATGACACGTCGTTCCCACGTGCATGTTCCGTACCTCACAACCATTTCGCCGCATATAACATTTTACTCTCGCATTTTTCAATGTTTTTCATGCATTTTTCATTCCCGCAAACGTCCGCCAACCCTACTCCGAGCAGCTTTTTTCTTACTCATTCCTCTCGCGTTTCTTCCGCCATGTCGCCGATCGCACGCCCATTTCTCCCATCTACATCGCCCTCCACCCTCGTACATGGATTTCTTTCTTACCGCTCGTGTTTCGGCAGGGTGTTTCTAAAGAAAGAATGGTCGCTGCACACATTTATGTGCTACTAGGATGCCTAAATCCGAGGAAGATCACCCAAAGCGGCCAAATTTATGAATAGAGGCCCTGGAAGGTGGAGATGAGACGTTCATTGGGAGAAAGAGTTCGAACCTTATGGAAAAATATCCCATCACCATTAAACCCGAGCTAACTTATTAGAGATGGGATTTGAAGCAAACAGAACGTTCCAAAGACAGCAAAAGGAAGATTAAGGCACAACCATGGAGATCTCAAGCCCTAAGTTAATGTGTTCGTAGGCAAAGGCGATCACGTACCCCGAGGATCGATCAAAGGATTCTCGAGCGTATAAAAGGTAATACTGTGGTTTCACTCGCAAAATGTGTCTCTTCGTCGTGCATGCGGCATCCATACAATTTTTATTACGCAGTAATGTCCCCCGAAGAATTTTCCTTACCGCATCATTGGGCCTCAAAGATACCAAGAATTTATGAGACCGGCCTTCCTCATGCGCTTATTTCTGATTGCTCAAATCACCCGGAGTGCAAACGAGCCAAAATGTCAAGATCAAATCTCGGAGTTGCATCATTCCTTACTAGAAGGTGGCAGAGATTAAACATAGAGCATTATCATGTACGTCTCGGCCCCGCATTCATTATTGTGTTTAAAGATACATTTAATTTCCACCTACCTTCTTACCATCTAGGGTCATCCTTTGCTATAAAGCACAAGAAAGAAACATTGTAATGGTTGTTGATGAGAAGTCGCTGGAAACGCAAGCATTGTTCCTTGAGACAAAGTTCTCCGTGTATACCGTAAGATAGGTCGAGATATGATGTATTCAGATCGAATGTTCAAGCTAAGGGCTATGATGTACCCGATTGGTGTTGTTTTTGATAAGGACAAGCATGTTTCTTTGGACCCTTATCTAAAGCAAATTTCGGTGGATGTTTCCTTTCTCTCGTATTTGTGATTGACTTGCTCTCATTTCATTATGTTTCTTCAGCCAGACTAGAAATTGCATAAGATTTACCCTCATAGGTACCTTATGTTGTCAGCTTCCCACTTATGTTTTCTCGCTTATATGTGTATCCGAATGTTGATTTTAATTGATTTAACCAAAGGTAGCGATGAACATTTCCCCGCTTCCTCTCGATGTATGAATTAACAGAATCAGCGTATTTGGACGTTCTTGTGAGGATTTAATTGAATGTGTTAAGATCCTAGAGGTTGTAACTCGCATCTACCTCACTAGGAGCTTTCCATCCTAATTGAACCTTCGAGAGATCCCTTGTAATAGCCCCCACTCCCGTCCAAGTAGGTCCGGAGTTAAATGACCCTCTCGACCTCGATCTATAGACAAGAGTTGGTTGTCTTCTCCTTTCATCTTCCTCGCCCTTAATGTCCCATTCCAAATATATCCTTTAAGATCCAAATGCTTCCGGATGACTAAATGCCTCAATTGAAATCTTGCACATTGATTACCAAAGTAAATCCTTTTCGACTCCATGGCCCAATGGCTTTGATGTTCTCCGAGTTATCTATCTCCGCCTAAGCTTCTTCTTTGCTCACCCTTGTCTTATACCGGTCCTTCTTTTCCCCGATTTCCTCCAACCAAACACAAACAATCAAACAAACAACTCCGAGCCTATAACTAGCCTAAAACCTTATACCTTGAGCCTTAAAGACATAAACCTTTGGCTATCATAGAGAGATCCCTCTCTCGGACCTAGGAGGGCTAGATCCTAAGGTATGAAAGTGATTCTATGTTGTCTCATCTTTTGGCCCCGTCAACCTCGCTGTAAACATGGGAACCCCAACATAATGGTGACCTTAACGGGGGAATCCAGACCACTTTTCCTTTAGGCTACATTCTATTGCCGATGGTGATGAAGACCGCTCCAAACAAATTGTATTCATCCACCGGGCGACTCCACACTCCCTATGATCCAAGACCAAATGACTCCACCGGTGAAAGACACCGAACTCGTCGATATAGAAGTAGCCTTCTTTGTAAAAGCATGAATCCAAACATGGATAGAGACACACAAAGTATGATGCTTTGTGCGCATCAAGCACTGAATTAACAATAAAACGTTTGGAGAAATGCCGAAGATGCACATGGCTAATATGAATGCATGATGGTTATTTTGAGTAAATTTCATATGCATATTTCGCAGCAAGAGCAAACTCAAGACCTAGATAGTGAGCAAGACATGTATGAGGTTCAAGAATCTCGTAGAAGATGAGGAAGTTAGTGCCTGTGAACTCAGCTCGCTGGGATTGCTTACCCATGCTCAGAGCAGGCCGACCAAAGAACATCGTGACCTATTAGCAAAGGCCGATAAGAAAGCCGCCCTCGAAGAAGCAAAAGACTACATGGAAGAGGCACTTCCGGTGGAAGATGAGGCTCAAGAAAACATCCAACCTCCAACCGCCTAATACAAGAGAAAGAGGATTGTTGTGCTTCTATCCATGATGAAAGGGAAACCCCTTTTGACAAGAAGAGATTGAACAGATATTAAATTAGCAAAACTCCACCTCTCGAGGTCTTATGTAGAACACACACTTATTACCATTTTATGAGTTTGATAATTCGTATTCGAAGACTTATGGACCGAATGAAGAAAGACCTCGTTAAGAATCCAATAGGTTTGAAGGGTGACATTACTTACAATTATGATTTTCCTTTTTATGATCCGTTTGATGATGATTGCTTTCAAAAAGAAGTCGAGATGGCAGGACCATCATCCTTAGATCCGTGGGAGGAAAATCGAGGCCGCAATAACCTGTGAGAAGCAATGAAACCCATTACCCTATCTATGAAACTCGATGGGGAGAGTTATGACAAGATGATAGCAAGATGAAGATTCTATGAATCTTCATTCTCATTTCACCTTAGATCATCGCGGAAGACCGGAACTGTGCCAGCTTTTTCTTTTCAGAAGATGAGGAGGAAAACAAAGAAGAGACTCTCGAGCGTAATGAAAGCAAAGAGTTTTCTTGAAAAAGAGGAAGCAATGGACCAAACCCCGCTCAAGAATACATAGATCTCCTCACATCTCAAAGACCTCGCAGCAAAATATACTGTAGCCCCGTAGGACAACACCGCCATATATGATGAGTCCTCTAGTTCAAGATGAAGAAGATTCTCTTCTTCAAGAGAGTCTTATCCCCCGATCCAGTGGAAGAAGAGGAAGTCTCGGTTGGTTTTCTTGCCAGATATTCATAACCAGGTATCATTTCATGATCCTTATGCACATTTCGCATATACTTGAAGAAGGATCAAGGGTATTTTTTGGAGCAACATGTTGCAAATAGAGAGAACATTCTTCAAGGTCATGCAGCAGTGGAACAAGAAGAGTGGGAGGCCCGCTTCATTATCCAACATGCTCAAGGAGTTGGAGCAAAAAGGCGACCCGAAATTTCGGGATCATTTGTTGGACTCGTTACATTGGAAGACAATGTTTGCAAGCTAGACCGTAAATATTCCGCTAAAGTAGGGTAGGTAGGAAAAAGCTCAATAAAGCTCGTGTGTGAGCATGTAGTTAGTTGTTTTTAATTTATGCAAAGTCCAAGAAGCTTCCATGCCTTAACTCGTTCTGGCCGTGTTTAAATTTCCCCGTCTTAGAATGTAGGAAGAAACCCTTTGTTGGATGTTTTAATCCTAACAGTAGTAGATTTGGTAGAGAAATAGATGAGGTCAACAATTAACTGCCTCATGGAGCAATATGGGTAGATTTAGAATAGGTTTGTTTTTGTTTTGCAAAATAAAATGTAAAGGGTCCGCTAGTTCAAATGCGCCCAAAGGAAAATTGTAGAACCGTAGTTTGGGTAGGAAGGTTGGTTGGGAAACGTTTTTGCCGATGTTTATGTCATACCGTGGTAGCCGAAATTGAAGAAGAAAGATGGCTTATGACAAGAGTATCCGGCCCACACCTAGAGATCAATTTCTAAATTCTTGACCTCCAAGAAGAAGCCATCCCCATGTGGGAGCCACCGTTAGCCCCTCAGAAATTCTTTGACAAGCAAGCTTCGGGGGCTAGACTGAGCTCCAAGGAATGCCTTTTCCCCCAAAATTCATCCTCCTCGAGCTCCTCTCGTACCGTGCCTAAAATGTAGTCCCTTCCGCTGATCCATTCCTCAAAAAGGCCCATTATTGCCCTTTATACCTTGCACAACATCACCTTCCCCTTCCCCACTTTGTCAAACTCCCTTTAATTTCCCCATTACCCCCTTAACCCTCTCTAAACTCTCGTTTTTGCCTCTCGTTTTGGCCTTCCCTAACCTTCACCTATTGTTCCCTCCCTTGGGCCTAAAAAATACTTTAAAATGTGCAAAATCATATAATAAGGCCTAAGCCCTTGGCCGTAATCGCACTCCTTTTCTTCCCATAAGACTTGGCGCCGCAACCCGCAGCTAAATCCTCTAGGCGCTTACCCCCCCTCCAACCTTTCTCCGCGCGCGAAAATTCATTTAAAAAACTTTTTTAACACGCATTTTTCGGGTTTTAACACATTTTGTTCGATCGATGGATCTCAACCGTCCGTTAAACGCCGAATCTAATGGCGGGGCACGCCCGAAATGGTGGACCCGTCCCCGCACACGTCATCCTCCCAAACTCGCTAGTAATTTCCGCACCGCCGGCGCGCAGTGGCGGTTTCGCCCGAAGCCAGCCGATTCCATTCCGCAGGCGCCCACCGTCTTCGTACCTGGTGGAAACCACCACCTTCCCACGCGTTAACCTCTCGCTCCTCGCCCTCGGCGTTGAAACGACGACCGCCGTTAGATCGCGGGGCCCCGATCCAACGGCCGACATCTCCCGGCCGCGTGTCTTTTAACACGGGCCCATTGTACCCACGGGCCCGCCTTCTCCGTCCCTTCCGTCGTCGATCTTCACCCGATCGACGGTCCGGACCGTCCGTTCATCGCTGGGATCATTCGGGCCCGTCCCGGACCTCCACTCATCCGTCCACTCGTCGTCCGTATGACACGTCACCCTACGTGCATGTTCCGTACCGTCAACCATTTCTCCACATATAACGTTCTACTCTCACATTTGTCAATGTTTTTCATGCATTTTTCATTCCGTAACGTCCACCAACCCCACCGAGCGGGGCTTTTTCACCATTCCTCTCGCGTTTCTTCCACCATGTCAATGATTACACGCTCATTTCTCCCATCTACATCGCCTCCACCCTTGTACATGGATTTCTTCACGCGTTTCCGTGTTTCGGGCAGTTTATAAAGAAAGAATGGCCACCGCAATACATTTCGTGCTAACAGATGGGGGCCTAAATCCGAGGAAGATCATCCATAGTGGTCAATTCTATGAATCGCAGGCCCGGAAGGTGGAGATGAGACGTTCATTAAACTAAAAGAGTTCGAACCTTATGGAAAATCTCCCATCACCATTAAACCCGAGCTAACTTGTCGCAGATGGATTTGAAGCAAGTTAACGTTCCAAGAGCGCAGAAAAAGGAAGATTAAGGCACAACCATGGAGATTCCGAGCCCTAAGTCAATGTGTTCGCAGACAAAGCAAGTTGTGATCACGTACCCCAGGATCGATCAAAGGATCCCGAGCGTAGATAAAAGGTAATATCGTGGTTTTCGCCGCAAATGTGTCTCTTCGTCGTGTACAAGGTATCCATACAGCTTTTATTACGAATGTCCCCGATGAATTTTTCCCACCAGACCACACCAAAGACAAATACATTTATTAGACCTGCCTTCCTTACGCTTTATTTCATTTCGTTCGAATCACCTCGGAGTGCAATGAGCTAAAATGTCAAGATCAAATCTGGAGCAACATCATTCTCTTACTAGGAAGGTGGCAGAGATTAAACATAGAGCATTATCAAGGTAATGGGCCTCGGCCCCCGCATTCATTATCGTGTTTAAAGATACATTTAATTTCCACCTACCTTCTCGGCCGATCTTAGGGTCATCCGTTATAAAGCACAAAGCAGAAACATTGTAATGGTTGTTGATGATGAAGTCGCTGAAACGCAAGCATTGTTCCTCTTGAGACAAGTTCTCCGTGTATACTATAAGATATGGGCCGAGATATGATGTATTCGTACTAAATGTTCAAGCTAAGGGCTATGATGTAATTGGACAGTGTTGTTTTTGATATGACAAGCATGTTTCTTTGGACTTCGATCTAAAGCAAACTCGCCGATGTTTCCTTTCTCTCGTATTTGTGATTGACTTGCTCTCTCATTTCATTATGTTTCTTCAAGCTTGCATCGTAAATTTGGCATAAGATTTACCCTGATAGGTACCTTGCGTTGCCGTTCTCCTTACCTTTTATGTTTTCTTCTTATATGTATCCTAATGTTGATTTTAATTGATTTAACCAAAGGTGTTGATGGACTATTGCCCTCGCTTCTCTCCGATGTATGAATTAATAGAATCAAAATATTTGGATGTTCTTGTGAGGATTTAATCGAATGTGTTAAGACTCGGGAGGTCTAGAATCCCCGCATCTACCTCATTAGGAGCTTTCCATCCTAATTGAACCTTCGAGGATCCCTTGTAATAGCCTCTAATTTCGTCCAAGCAGTGTGGGGAGTTAAATGACCTCTCGACCTAATCTATGCATGCAGTTGGTTGGTTCTCCTCCTTTCATCTTCTCGCCCTTAATGTCCCATTCCAAATATATCCTTTAAGATCCAAATGCTCCCGATGACTAGCCCAATTGAAAGCTTGCACATTGATTAACAAGAATCCTTTCTTGACTCCATGGCCCAATGGCTTTGATGTTCTCTCGAGTTATCTATCTCCGCCTAAGCTTCTTCTTTTTCACCCTTGTCTTATACTAGTCCTTCTTTTCCCCGATTTCCCTCCAACCAACACAAACAATCAAACAGATAACCTCGAGCCTATAACTAGCCTAAAACCTTATACTTGGAGCCTTAAAGACATGTAACCTTTGGCTATCACAAAGAGAGACGTTTCCCTGGACCTAGGAGGGCTAGATCCTAAGGTCTGAAATTGGTTCTATGTTGTCTGCCTTGTCTCTCACAACTCCGGCCAAAACATGGGAACCCCAACACTTTCATCGATGTAAATCCATACTCGATCACCAACTCAAAGTGATGATCCACCGATGCTTCATTAGAGAACTTTTGAGGTCCAAAATGGGCTCTCCTAAGAAAAATGTACAACCAAATAAACTTTATAAGAACCAATAGGATTCAAGATGATGATATCAACTATGGGGGATGATTCACCATATTTTTTTGGGTAAAAAATTAAAATTATTAAAAAATAATAAAATAATAAAACTACTTTTACAACTTGTAATTAACTTATCTCTCAGTATTTTACTCCAAATTTCTTGAGTAGACATTATTTGGATGCAAAAATTTAATCCTCAAGATCCAATGAGTACCCATGTTGCATACTTTTCGATAGAACCGGTATTACCTAAAATGAGAAATACATGAAAAATGTGATTGCAATCATGTTTTTATGTATTTATCATTTTTTATGTAGGAGTGTATATGAAAGTATGCAACATGTACTCATTGGATGAGGAATAAACAGGCATCCAACAAGTGTTCCCACTTGAAATTTGAGTAAACCCATAGGGAGATAAGTTGAAAAATACGAGTTGAAAACATAGTTTTTTCTTTTTTTCTCCCTCTAAAATTTGATGATGTAATCTAATAATATTTTTTATTATTTCTATTATTATTTTTTAATTTCCTTATGAGGCCCATTTTAGACCTCAAAATGCCCCTAATGGTCATGTGCATTTTTTAATTGGCTTGACTTTTTCTCCAATCGATCCCGCACCGTTTCATGAATCTTCCGTATTCGTTGAATGAATTTGATTGCTTTGTCAACATCTCCATGTCCATTCTCCTTCCAGCTTTGTCACCAAATAAGAAGTCCATGGATGATTTTGGAAGGTACCTAAAACATGTCTCAAAAGGAGATCTACCAAATAAAAGAATACAAGGCTCGATTGTAAACACGTTGGACATAGTGTAAAGATCGATCCCATAACTTAGGATGCTTACTACAATAGCTCTCCTCGAGAAGATATACCAATGTTCTATTTACCACTCGGTTTGACCGTCATTTTATGAATGAAAATTTGTGCTCTTTTTCATTTTAGTGTCCATGAGTCCCCATGCGGACAAACTCTCCCATGTACCGAGAGTCTCGATTTGAAATTATTGAAGTAGGCAACCTAAATGAACCCATACCTGAAAAGAAAAACTATGCAAAAGATGTTCCGTAGTTACTCGATTTCTACATGGAACAAGAATACACAATTTTCTAAATCGATCAACCACAACATACAGATAATCATGCCCTTTTCCTAGACATAGGAAGTCCACCTACAAATTCCATATATACTATCCCATGGCTCAAAAGGATCTCGGAAGTGGGTATATACAAACCTAAATTTCTATTGGTTGGTTTTCTTGTTAAACACATGACACAACCTTTTATGTATTTAGCAATTTTTTCATTCATTCGAGGTCAATAAAAATACATTTTCAACTCGTGCCATTGTCTTACCTACACCAAAATTCCCCCGAAATATGAGAAGAATGTGCTTCCATGATCACATGCACTCTTTCACCCCGTGGTATGCACAACTTACCAAGATGATATAATAACATGTCATGAACATGATAATTCGCTTCCACCTACACCATTAGTTAGTGATTCATAAACATCTTTGAAATCAATGTCTTCAACATATTGTTCAATGTAACTTTCATGCACTAAAGAACTATTTTGCAAAATAATCAAGCATTAAAAGACGGTTTGGATAACATATCGTATACTTTGTTTTTGATGCCTTTATTATATTTGATTACTAAGTGGAATTGCTACAAAAAACCCAACCATCTATAATGTTGAGACTACCGCAACTTATTCTAAGAATGAAGGTATTGAAGTGGTTGATGATTTGTATGAATCATTGTTTCCTTTCCCATTAAGTAACAAGCCTACTTAACACTTTCAAACTAATGCATATAATTATTTACCATATGTTGGATAATTTGCAACTCGCTTTAGAAAATGTTTCTAAATGAAAACAAATAGGATTCCCTTTTTGCAATAACGCACCCAATGCATATCCACTAGCATCATTACTATTTCAAAAGGCCGTTGAAGGTCCGGTAAAGCTAAGATTTGTTAAAACATTTTTTTCTTTAGAGTGTCAAATGCTTGTTGTTGTTTTCTCCCCACTAGAAAGAAAACTTAGAACTTGTTAAAGCATTTAGTGGTGATGCAATAAAAGAGACATGAGAAATGAATTTTCTCCAATACCGAACCGCACCCAAAAAGCTTCTAACTTTCATCACATTTTGTGTTCCTGGCCACTTAACAATCACATCTATTTTAGTTGGATCTATTTTAAAGCTCTTAAAATCGACACATCAAGCCCTCCAAGTTTCGTCTTTCTTAGGTACTAAAATGATCGGTGATCCACATGGAGAATAAATAGGTCGAATAAAATCTTTAACAATCAATTCCTAAATCTCGTTTAAATTTCTTCATTTTCTATGACCAACATACGATATACTCCAATGTTTGGAAGAGGAGCATCGATTGAAGTTGAATCTCATGTTGTATTTCTTGTTTAGGAGGTAACATTTTTGGTTCTTTAAATAATTCTTATAAGAATCAAATATTTCAACCAAGTTTTCCTTAAACCGAGAATCAAACCCTTTAAAAGAATCAATCTTATCTCTAGGTTGTTCTTTAACAAACATGAGAACATAATTTTTACTTGAACTTATGAGTCTCTTCATCCGACTAACATCGATTAATTCCAAGCTTGTTTTAATCTTATGTGCCCTAAAACATATTCAATTCCATCCTTAACAAGATTATATTTATGTTCTTTTCTATAGAATATGGCATCTTGATCATAAAGATAAGGACTACCCAACACAACTCCACATGTCCAAAGGAATCACATCTAAATCAACTTCATCAACAAAATTGGTTGTGATTGCAAAATTTAATTGACATTGTTTTGTGACATGCATCTGAGTGTTTTCCTTTAACCATCCTTGGGGCAAAAGGTTTTAGATGATTCTTAGTTTCCAATCCCAATTTCCTTAATAATTTTCGTATATTAAATTACCTTTGTGATCTACTATCAAATAATGTGTCAATTTTAGTGTGCTTGGATATTATCCTTATGTGAAATAATTCAATCCTCTTCTTATATTCAACCACTTTATTAGATTTAGAAGAATATGCAAAATAAGTAGAACTAGCATGTATCTGTATGATTACCTATCGTAACCATAGCGGTTATCTTTTGATCATCTCAAGAGTCGAATCCTAAGTCCCGTTGGACTATAGCATTAGCTTTCTTCTCGCCCTTCTTCTTAAGGAACTTCTTTGTCTTAAGTTTCGGATGGAGCTTCCAACACTTGGATTCATCATGTCCAACCCCGTCACGATGAGTAAATGTAGGCCTTTCTCCTTCCTTATTAATCGTTGTTGCTTTCCCTTTTATTTGTTTTTCCTTTGTTGTATTTGTCTTATGATTGCTTGAATGGTTTCTTCATAAACCGAAAAGGTATGCCACCCGGTTCAACATGAATGGCTTGCACACACACCTGTTTCAAAGTCGACGGATTAAACATAAGCATTGTATGTTGCAAATAATAATGAAAACTTCCAATGTACTTTAATAAACTTTCCCTTGTGTTTAATGGTATGTCAAGTGCTAATGCCTTCTTCCCGAATTTCTCGCATAAACTCTTGCACACTATGTCTTTTACCTTGTATTATACACTCGCCAATCCATTACAAAATTTTACTTATGTATCATAAAGGATAGAATTTATTTCTAAGAGCTTTACTAAACTTAGACCATGAAGAGATAATTACCTTACGCTTAAATCCGATTGAGTTTTACTTTCCCACAAAATCGTAGTTGTTCCTCCCATTCTAAGTGGCTAATCGAATTTTTGTAGAATCATCATCAATATTCTACATTCTACAATATACTTTAAGTTGTTTAATCCAAATATCTAACCTTTCGTGGATTCATTTAACCATCATATATGGACAAACAACTTTACATCAAGCTTCAAAATGAGATTTCTTATGTTTCTTCTTTGAGTCGAATCTAAACTTGAATCTACCAGAAGATGAAGATGGAGTGATAAGAGTGCTCATTACCATCAGCTTTATTCCTAGAATTTTCCTTTTCGTGTCTTTAGAAGACGAATATGGAGAAAGAGAAGACTTGTCACCATCAATTTTATCCTTGCCCTTTTTCTCCTTCTTTGCCTTTATAATACGAAGTTGCATCTGGTTTTCATAGAATTTTGCAATCATCATTTGCATACCGAGCAAAATCTTCTAAAATTTCTCATCAGCCTGGCTCGAGAGTTCTTCTTCAATTTCACCACCATCCTTCGAGAGCTTTTCCCTCTTTCCGATCTCCGGATCTCCGTCTCCTCGAAGTTTCCCTTATCCACATCGCGACTTTGACCATTCAATATTCATTGAAAATATCTTGTTTAATATGATCAACCGCTTTGATACCAAATTACAGGATACGAAATCGTCGTGATTGATTATTTGCGTTATTGACTACAAAGCGTTATGTGAATGATTGAGGTAAACTCGAGTTACTTTATGCCTTAAAAATAAACTTAGAGACTGAAATGAATAAATAAACATCAAGAAAGAAATAAACATAACACAACAAAATATCATTACGAAGTCTACCCTCCTGTAATTACATCTCCGGTCCGCTTCCAACTGGGAGTCCGTTTTATTAGGAAATGATCCAAATGGTATATTTACAAGAGAATTTGTCAACCATCCGTGCACGCAAGCACTACTAGTTATTGTAAGAATAAATCTCTTTGCCTCATCTTTCCAACACCAAGCATGTTCCCCGAAAGGCCCAAGGATGCTCGTTACACCAAAAATAGTATTTGTAATCAAAACTCCAATTCACTCGACCTAAGGTAATGGTAAACCTTTTATAGGCTCATGGGTAGGTTTTAGGATCGAATCACCTAGACTAAGTTTAGCAAGTGCTGTTTTGTTAGGTCTCGATGCAATGAGATGCTAATACTTAGGTGTTATCCCAAGTATATTGGTGCATACATTAAACCTACACCTCATCTAAATACACATGGTGCAATTATATTTGAAACCTTAGCCAATTATATTTAAAACCTTATCTTAACTTTTAATATTTCAAATAGACATGGTTTTCAAAAAAATTTATATTTAAATCATTACTTAATATAAACCATATTCTTAATTCCCATCCAATCCGCAATCCTCGATCGTTATAAAAACCTTTATATATACCGTAGTTTTTAATGCTAACCAACAAGCACGCGATTGCCCATATGTGCCGGACATGTTTCCTTCATTTGAACTATCATCACCACAATGTTGGACACCATCTCCAAGCCACATGGTTCCATTTTATCATTTTTGTTTGAATATAATGTTTGACTCCATAAATTATGTCCATATTATTTGTCTGAATAACATTGTCATTTCAAATTTTAATATCATGGTTTAGATCATAGGTTAATAATATAATCCGTCCATAAATATATGTATATCACAACATATACATATTTTCGCATAGGTTAAAACTCGCCACCATAATTTTTGCACCATATTGCCACTATAGGTTTATTTTAATGTTCCATAGTTTATAACCATGCGCCAACTCAGAATGTATTCTCCCTTTGCACCATGACCCTTAGGTTAGCATTTGACTTCTTGCATGGTTTTTAGCATAAGGTTTTAGTTTTGCTAATGCGCTGTAGTACAGTATTTCTACCCACCATGTGTATAAATTTCCATGATAGTGTTTTAGGTTTTGGAACAAAGTTTAACCATCAACTTGAGATATAACGGGAGGTAAGTTTTGACTTGATTTCATGTGTCAAATTGTAGAAACATCACTTGGCTCTTCTGCACCGTCGCCATACAACTTAAACGTATTATTTCTTAATCCCGAGACCAAATGAGAAACTCAGAATTTGTGCCGTATTATGAGCTACGGGCACTACAACTTGGCGCCATTTCTCAAGACAATCGAGACCTTAGAATTAGAACAATTCTTAAGAACAATTAGAGAATACTCCCGGATCATTTTTAGGCTCGCTCCTTGCTACCGGTGTGCACACAAATACCCACAGATGATCAAGAGGCAACAAAATGTAATCCAATACATAATAATCATCAAAATATTAGCTATCTATCACTCAAGGAGTACCGTAACATTGTACAAAGATTAGACAACATAGAAAGCAAACATCAAATGTTTTATTGATAAAGATAAAAGGAAGTGCTTACAACCCGTGCCTTGATGTTTGGAGGCCTCCTTTCGTGAAAATTTGGAGTCCTTCACCGAAGCTCTTAAAGAATTCCTTCTCTCGAACAACTTAGGAGTTATCAAAATGCAAGAATGTAAAGGGAATGAGAGTTCAAACCAACCCAACAATGACCAATCACTAGTGGAGGGATGGGAACCAATTTATAGGAAGGGAGAAGAGGTTGGGGTTTCCAGAAAGGAGGAGGAAGGTCCACTTTCTAAGGTAAACCCCCATGGATGAGACCAAAGCTCTAAAATTAGAGAGCTCAACTCTATCACCACCATTTAATAACCAACTCATTGTCGTGGAACTTCTGTGAGGTCGAAGCTTCTCCTCCATTTGAGTAAGCACCGCTTAAAAGGATCATCATGGTTTCCCAATAAATAAGCAAAGTAGCGCGCTAAGTCGAATCGTAAACCCTCGACATCAACACGAGCATGAAACTAGGAAATGCGTTGACCTGTGAAATCGGGGTTTTCACCAAGTTCCTTCAAATAATATTCCAAGGCAATTTTTTTTTAGTCTTCGTGGGATGTCTTTACATATTTCTTCATGGTAGAAAAACTGGTGATAGGGTCTTTCATGGGGCACTTCAAGATTCGGATGGGAAGTGAGCATGATGACAAATTACTCGTGTAACAAATTCCCCCAAGTATGAAGGCACAACAGGGAGTGACATGGAAATTATTTATGAACCAAGGAAAAGAACTCGGTATCACCGCCAGGAAACCCGAAAAAATCAAACATAATACAATATATATGACATATATGGTATGAATATGCCTAACCATAATTCGCACTAGGAACCAAATAATACATGAACCCACAAAGATGGTCACAGCCCATCCATCTAAAGAGATCATAGAATGGATCCACTATGAGTGGACGCAACATCCGTATAGATAGATAACGTATGAAATCATGAATACTCAATAAATCCATGTAGCCTAGATCAAAATCGATGCGACTCAAAAGCCTCACCGTGATCTCAATCCAACATACGAGTCTAGCCATGCATAGATGTGTTGGCCGTTCAACATGGTGAAAAACCACCTCGACATCGACCAATGAGGAAAAAATTGTTACTTAATACGAGAGAAACCACCAATAATGAAGATGGCACTCAAGGTACAACAAGACAATCTACAAGTGTGAATGAATGTGTTGAAGTTGAACACTCTTAATCATTTGATTGAATGCCAATGACGTGAACCTCGTCATCAAACATGAATAAATTGACATTGAGGCATGCAATATCCAACGTACCGAACAAAATTTATAAAACCATATTCTCGTTAATGAGATTAAGTTGATAGGAAGTTATTCGGTCAAGAAGGGCCATAATTGTTACCACATCATCAACATGAAAGATTCTACCGCAGGGGAGGTCATATAATAAAAGGATGTTTGACAAAAACAAATTCTCTCGAACATACCGACGTACACAACCCAGAAAGTGTGGCAAAGATCTCGACTCCAAATGGGATCACAGGTCATCATGAAAAAAACAATGATCGAATAGGAGGCAAATGGATTTCCCAAACTCAATGGAGGCATAATGACGAATGAAGGATATCCCCAACCCAAGACAAACTCGTATGAGTTTCATGTTCAAGAGCGTACAAGTCGCCCAAAATAGACATAAGATGTTCACTTTCTATTTTCCCATGTTATTGCTAACGAGTACCTTCTTTATTTTTAATAGCAAGCATGAAGAGGATAACATATGTTGAGCATGTAAGTTCATTTTTTGAATGAATACATCCTAGGTAATTTTAACGAGCCCTAGGAAGGAGGAACTCGTCTCCTCACGATGACAAGTCTTTCGTCATTTAATCTTGCTCCAGTCCAAGGAAAGGGTAACTCAAATAACTTTTCAGTTTTTAAGGAGTTTGAAAATAAACAAAAAGAAAACTCCATCATGTCCCTTTTCGTAAATCATCTCTCGAATCAATAAAAGTTAGAAAACAATATCCAAGAGAACCTCTTGACCATGTTTGATCAAGGTATTCCTTTTCGTAAATAGTGAATCTCACCGAAAAGGGGTAAATGTATATTGAGATTACGCCAATTCATTTACTTTAACGAGTTCGAAATGAAAAAGTACTCAAGAATCTTTCATTTTTCAAGAGTCGAAAAGAGCCGAAAGTTGACTCTAGGGAGGTTCATTTTTCATTTATTGCATTCGATTCCCTTCACACATCCTTAAGGTGGAAATTTGACTTTCCCTTTGTCCTTATATGGATGAAGCCTCAAAAGTTTTGAATAACCTTATTGCTACTCAAATTCTCGTCTTCCCCCGCCGGATACCAAAATATTTCCTCCGATCCTTCACTAGTTGATCAAGTGATTGATCGAAGTAATATCCGGTCAATCCCAATTTTCCGAATGTGAACATGGTGAGTTCGTTCCCACTCAACCATTGGTTGAGAAAACTACGACCCGATCTCCAAATTTAGTTTATCAAGTCTTTCCTATAGAGATGAACATCGTACCACCAGGTTCTTTTTGTTTCCTCGTATTATGATGAATCGAGGGAAATCCTCCCCGTTCCCACAAGGAGGGTGATCCTCCCATTCGCGTAACACAAGGGGGCAATTCTCTCATTCCCACGTACAAGCCCTCCAAGTAGTCCGGTTGCTTACTTTGATTGGATTCGAATGACAAGATATCAACTTCCTTTTATGTTCCCTTTGAGATCATGGTACAAACCTATAATGTTTCCATAACTAGAACCATAACAGATGAAGGCCATTAGGGGAATTTTGAGGTCCAAAATGGGCCTCCTAAGGAAATTATAAAATAATAATGGAAAAAATCAAATAAGATTTCTGATGACATCATCAAATCCTTAGAGTGGAAAATGGAAAACTACTTTTTCAACTCATATTTTCAACTTATCTCCAAAGTTTTTAACTCAAATTTTCGAGCGGGAGTAGCTCGTCGGATGCAAAATTTAATTTCCCATCCAAGGGCAACCCATGTTGCATACTGATGTGGTCTCAGCACGAAAAATGAGAAATACATAAAAACGTGATTACAATCACATTTTTTATGTATTTCTCATTTTTCGTGTAGTAGAGTTCATCGAAAGTATAACATGGGTAATTCTTTGGATGAGGAATTAAATTTCGCATCCAACGAGTACTCCCGCTTGAAATTTGAGTAAAAATTTTGGGAGATAAGTTGAAAATACGAGTTGAAAAAGTAGTTTTATTATTTTATTATTTTTTAATATTTTTACCCTTTTATTTAAAAAATGGTGAATCATCCTCATGGTTGACATCATCATCTTGAATCCTATCGATTGTTATAGAGTTTATTTTTGTTGTACATTTTTCTTAGGAGGCCCATTTAGACCTCAAAATTCCCCTAATGCACATCTCGCTAGTATTTTGTCATTAACTACTTGGCAAGTTTTCGCTTCTCGACAACTTGTGTCATACTCCAGAATTTGTTAGCGTTTAATAGAGGAACCAAATAATCGTTAGGGATCCTTCCTAATTTTCCTATTAATTTGGGAGGAAATACTATGTATATATACGTGATGTAGTTGTCCAAGGCCATTTTGACTTTAACTTACCCTTGGGCATATCTATACTTATGTCATGGAGCCTTGCCTCTTCTCCCTTTCGTGTGATGTGTTTTCCACATGTAGGAAGAATTCGTGACCATCGATCACCTCCTCGTCATTCATTGGTCCTAATCTAGTTCCCACTAACCAACATCTTCCCTACATGGTCCTTACATGCAAGTAGTATCTTCTCCACCATAGGTTAATTATGTGGCAACCCTCGTTCCATGCCCGTATCTACTACCAGATCTGGCCGTTGATACAACACGTCATGTACCGGGGGAATTGGACCCCACTCTGAAATAGTGTTGTTCTCTCGTTCGACAGAGAACCTCGGGAAGCCATGACCTCTTGCGGGTCGTGACTGCCCGCAGCATAGTTCCTTATCTTGTGTCGCTCCTTAAAAATGAAACAAAGTATTTGGAGCATAGTTCCTCTTCACAGGTCAAGCTCAGAAAATGAAACAAAGTGTCTCGGGGATAGTTCTTTTACTATGTCAACATTGTTAAAAAATGAAATAGGTCCCTATGAGCATATTTCTTTTATCGTGTCAATCTCATTAAAAAATGAAACAAATCCCCTTCTAATTCGAGTCTTTTACTAGATCTCTCTAAATTCCCGCCTGAGTCTTTCAAATTGATCTCGTAATCGAACCTTCATTTCATCCACATGTTAGTAACCAATAGTCTACTTAGGTGAATAACATGAAGCTTAGGGGGCATATACCTCGAATTTATTCACCATGATGGGGGCATGCAAACTTATTCCAAGCATAGTTTGTCTCATGTTTCAAGCTTGTGTAAAAATGAAACTAATTTCAAGCATAGTTTCCTCTGTTTCAAGCTTGTGAAAAAATGTGAAAAACCATTTATCATTACACCTCTCGTGATTGCCCTTTTATCTACCTCTTATACTCGCAGTCGGCCTTTGTTTTATAATTCCATCGTTAGCATCATTCTTGGTCGATCGTACACTCTCACTTTATTTTTTTACCCTTTCCCCGGGGGAACCGCCGTGATGAGTGGTCTTCGTTAGCCAAACTTTTGACCTTTACATGTTTTGAGCAATTCCACCATCATCGAACCATTTGCTACCTCATACCACTCTTGTTCCTCTAGGAGGAGTCAACTTTAAGTTGTTTTCTCGACTCACAAAACATGAAAATACTACGAGTAATTTTCATTTCGAACTCGTTAAAGTGAATGAATCGACGTGGTCTCAATATACGTTTACCCCTCTTTTGGCCGAAATTAACTATTTACAAAAAGGGAATCACCTTGATCGAACATGGTCAATAGGTTCTCTCGTATATTATTTTGTACCTTTGCCGTATTCGAGGGAGAATTATGAAAAGGGACATGATGGAGTTTTGTTGGCTTGAGGGGTCGTGCCCTGTGTTCGAAATTTAATTTAACTAGCAAAACCCTCTTAGTGACCGGCTCCTTTCGCAATGACCGTTTGCGTAATTCAAAGTCTCACCCGAAGTATGGGGGTGTTGGAACCAAGTTTCCCTCTACCCCGGGAGAGAATTAAATGATATGGGTGCCTTTAGATCTAAAACAATCATGAACAAACCTCCGCAAATCGTGTTCTAACTGTGAAACCCTTATCGCATGGTTTAAATAGATTCCATACATATGTAATAACCTTTAACAGATATTATTATAACCCAATAGTACTAGATACATTCAATAATTATTCATCTAAAGTTAAAAACAAATATACAATCAATCCGAATACAAATAACATAGTAATCGTAAATAATATGCAGAAATGATCGTAAAGTAAGTAACATGTGAATTTCAAATTCATATATCGACCAAAAATGCTTCTTCATTCATTCATAGTTCATATCTCGCTTACAAAACCTTCAACCACCCGCACACACAAAAGAGGACTAAGGTCTCCGTGCACACAGCCGCAAGGGCCTTTTTACCCATACAAGTTCACTATAATATCAAAATACAACATCTATAATTGATCATTCACCACTATCTCCCTATCGACTCGATCTAGAATCTTATTTATACTTTAGCTCCTGCGTCATATAAGGTCCAAAACCATGGTTTGTGGCCCCCAATTCTACCCTTTTGACCCATTACAACTCATGAGTCGCATTTGACCCGCCCCAAAGCTCCTTGACTTAGCCGCGCACGACTAAAATTACAAAATCTTTACAAAAATATACCAAAAATGACTCAAAGTTTTGACCTAGGGGGCCTCACCCAATAGGCCCCCAACACAATCATGTGACTCGTCTCAAGTCACGTCGACACTAGGTTCTTCATCTTATTCTCGCAACTCTTGATGGTAGCAGCAAATGGGGCGAAGATGCCTCGTACTCGATCTATCACTTTGCATGGTATCTACCATCTTCTATGAAGTCGGCCCTTCTCGCCGCTGTGCCGATACTTCCGCAAGGTCTCGATTTAAGGTCTTAAATGCAGATTCAAATCAAGACAACTTCATTGCCTCGTCCGCCCACGGCTTCATGTGGTCGTTGACAATTTGTTTCTTTCGCAGCTCTCGACCTCATCTCATAGCACTCCGACCGGTATGAAGGTGGGCCATGTGACCGGGCAGAATAAAGTGGGTATGGCTTCCGTAGATCGTCGACCATTCTCCTTGGCGCATAGCTCCTAATTAATCTTCTTGATAAGTGCGTCTGCTGGCACAGAGGTCCATGATTCCCATGGTTGTCTCGAGTAGATGTGAGCCTCGTCGACATTGGTTTTAATGCTCATGGATGCTTCTTTAAGTAGGGCGTGCCCCATTGTGTGCGCACCACTAGGGGAGTCTCGTGGTGCGCCTTAGCTCGCAATGCAGAAATTTGTTGTTCAAATTTCTCCTTCCGCGCCTACATTTCGGTGCCTGGGGAAGCCTCGAGTGCAAGAACGTAATTTCAAGCTTGACTTGTAGTGCGACGAACGTTGGGATGACCACTTCAAGAATATCACCGCACAATTTGGTCGGGGCTAGGATTTCCAATTTTTCACATTGAGCCAGAAGTTTCCCATCGCGATGCTTGTTCCCGGGAGTGAATCTTTCGTTTTTGTGGTAGGTGGTCTGCCTCGGCTTCACTTAACCGTTGTTGCATGTGTGCCTCCTTGCACCGCATCTCGTCAAAAAATAAATGTTTGGAGAGCGTCTAGATTTCCACCGGGCATATTTGCAAGATCGACTCCGACCTCAGTAAGGTGTTTACACCGCACACACAACTCCACATATTTCACTCATAGCTATGCTCGGGAAGGGTAGATTCTACTATCTAATGTTTTTGTGATGATGGCCATTGTCGGCTCGCTTGTACCGACCTCACTCGATCTATGCTCCTTGAAGTCGTGCGCCTTCGGCCCGCAAACCTCGCAATCCGCCTTTGTAGGGCCTCAATCATACCATGTGCTACTCCTCCATGGTAGCCCACCTATCTTGTGAGACAAAAGTGATCGCATCCTTGATTTTTTCCGCATCCTCCCCTTGGCCATAGTGACCTCGTCGCACCTCCAACTTTGGATCCCTCCCGATTCTTGTGCACTTTTGGGTTTTTTCACCACACTTGGTGTGGCGCAGATTCGGCACCATCGCCATCTAATCCATCTAAGCCATCGTGGTCTACATCCGCCTCACCTCCCTAATTGTGCTTTGTGTCTTTTCTCGTGCCAGGCTCCTTTCTCACCCTCACCGTTATTCTACTCCTTCTCACTCCCTCACCATTATTCTCGTGTGCCCGTTTCCCACCTCTTTTTCTGCATGACTCATCCCTTTATCTTTTCTCCCCGGAGCCATTTCTTTCCCCCGAAGTCAAGGCTATGGCGGGTTGAGGGGGCTGAGCCCCACCTTCCATGCTACCGCTCCGGTGTCGCAATGACTTGGTCGACCTCCGCCTCCGTTACCATAAAAGGTAAATTATACCATACCGGGTCACAAAGACACCTCGACTTCTTACACATGGTGCATTGTGACTCGAAAATTGATGATGCACTTGTATTTTTCTGCGTAATCGTGGCGTTTATAGTCTTGGATGTGAGTGGATCGCAATAGCCGTATCTCCCTCAAATAGGACCCAAAAAATCTTATTTTCCTTTACGCGCTCGGGGATGAGGGGAATCCCACAAAGTATGCACGCACCCCCTCGTACACATCGTGCTCTAATTCTAGGGAGAACCGCATCCGACAAAGTCTCCTATGCGATCATCGTGATAAGTAGCAACATCCAAGAGAAGAAAATGGGATTCTACCTCCGCACCTCGTGCATATTCTCCAAAATTTCGCAGAGGAACTAGACCAATTGTAGTTGATCCCCTTCTCACATTGTCTCGCCGCCTAAATTACGTGTTTCTAGGGACCCTCTTCGGTTGACATTTCTCATAAATTTGTAGCTCAGGGACCAAGGTTCCTAGGCATACAACTATGTCCGAAATTTTTGGACCATGAATCCACTATTATCCTCGCTCAACCTTGAAATACTTCGACCTTCGTTGCAACCTCTCGCTTCATCGTTTCTCTTACATCCTCGCCATAGGGTGAGGCCCTTCTTGGTTAGGTGGGTGATCCGTGCTGGATTAGCGTGGCATCGATGGGGATGTAGCCTCGGGATCCATAGGCACCCTTCATGAACTAACACGCGCAACTAGCACACAGATAGAAGGGATAGGGTACGACCCAAAATATAGAATCCTTAGCAAGCTTAGAATCGGCATTGCCTAGCCCGCACGCTCTAGCGGCATCGCATCAACCTTCATTACATCATCGTAGAGGATCCTTCTCCAACAATACTTCGACACTAACTTAGGGAATGTTTCTTCATTCACTGTGTCGTGGTCATTAAACTTGATATTCGACATCTTGCCAAACACATCTTCAATAAAGGAACATCCTCGCGAGACTAGAGGCGTTTGAAGGTAGTCCCTTACCGAGTCAACATTCTTTGGGGCTCGCATAGAGGGCTTCATGGATTGACATATGGAGGTCTCCACGAGATGGGCTTGACATATGCAGCTCCTCCTCAAAAATCACTCACCTATCTCTTCGAGGGGTCACCCATGGGCGACTTGTCCTTAGTGGCCCGATGAGGGGATGTCACGTTCCTCGAGGAGGTTCGTGGCTTCGAGGTGGACCACTTCGATGTTTTTTCTTTGCCTCTACCTACCAGGCACACAACTTTTTCAACTCGGGGATTACTTCATGGACATCGTCTCGATCCTGTACTAGTTTGCTGCCGTGAGAGGCACAAAGTGCTCTTCAACAAGTGCGCTCTCCGAATTAGTGGTCGTCATTCTCGCGAAGATGAATTCAGGATTACTACGTCATAATGGGGTCTCTCGACCAAACATACAATACTTATAGGCGTATTTACAATGAAGAATCATGGATAATCTTAGGGCGTAATGTATTCATAAAGCAAAGGAAACAATTGTAACCCGTACTCCTTTATAAGGTTTACCCAAGGTAAAAATGGTTGACCTTCATTAAAATGCAACTTACCTTCGTAAAAATAGTCAAAAATTCATGTAAGATCGCCCATTAAAATGCATAAAACCACCTCCATCCAATGGTAAAATTAATTTTTCACTCAATTTCATTGTTCCAATGGTTAGTTTCTTCTCTTGCGTTGTACACTCCCCGCGCTCTTGTCGCACTTGTTTGCGCCTTTCCTTTATGCCACACGTGTACCCTTGATTCTTATGCTTAAACCATATAATCAATTGTTCACACTCGTATTTTCCCTATATGGCTTCAAATGGCTTCCATTGAAATACCGAGAAGATTCTCACCAATACGTAGCCATGGCACCACCGCCATTAGTGAGCCTCTCTCTTCACAATTTATGGCCCCGCCTAATGTTTCTTGAACTTCCTTGGGTGGCTTACATAAAAATAATCTGCTTCATATAACAAGACCAAGTCATCCTCTTTGAATACCTTTTGTCCGATGTGTCTATCATGCCAGGCCTTTTCGCGCACCTTCGTACTTGCCGATGGAAGTTAGCGATGAACCAATCTTCCTCTAAGGAAACTAATTGCGCCAATCGTTACTCTATAATGTCGTTCCGCCATATTATTGAAAGTTGTGATGCACAAAGTTTGACAATATCTCCGTTGGCATGATCACTGCCCCATAGACCATCCTAAAAGGTTTTTTCCTACTAACTTCTTACATGTTGTCCCATAAGCCCATAAATACGGTATGATGCGCACTTCCCAATCATTCCGATTGGCATTAAAAATATTTGTGACCGTATTTTCCAACATTTTTTTGAAAGCTTATACCACGCCATTTTCTTGTGGGTGATAAGGGGTACTCTTCGGGTGATGGATCTAAAATTCCTATAACAATGCTTCAATTGTTTCATTATCCATAGTGTGTATCTCTATCGCTCACCGCATCTTTGGGCATCCAAATCTAATAAAATATGTTCAAATGAAGGGCGTAGTGGTATCTATAGTACAAGCCCTTAACTACCTTAGCTTCTCGCCCATATGGTTACATAATCAAGGGAAGTGATGATATAGCATGCTCTTGTATTTTTCCCTGAGGGTTAATGGGTCCAAAAAATCTATAGCCCATTTATCAAAGGCCCGCAAGGCCATCTCGTGGTTGCAGTGGAATTTCATATTTGCATGAGGGCTTCCTTGTTCTTTGACATGCATCATGTGCCCGAAAGTATGTATGTGCATCACTATTCAATGTGGGCCACCATAACCTAGCATGCAACACCTTTGTATAGTGGATTTCCCAAAGATAGTGGCCTCCTACCACTTCTCCATGAGCCTCAACCAAGATATCTTACCTCTCATGTTCCAACACATATCTCCTCAACACTTCATTTGCTTCGAGCTTATACAATTGATCCACAATCAAGGTAAAATCAGCTGTGCATGCAACCAAATCCTTCTTCTGATGTACTGAATATTCAGCAGGCATGCTTCCAAAGGGTCGTGAAGTGAATAATATCATCAAAGTGCTCATCAACCACCTCGATAGCAAAGATGCGCACGGTAACCCCTCCAAATTGGTTGGTTATTCCCTATTTTCAATCCGTGATAAATGATCAGTCCAACATTTAGTATTCCGTGCTTCACAATAATTTCAAAGCCATACTCGTGAAAGAGCAAAGAATCATTTGGCAGATCTTACCCCCAAAAATAGGCTTATCACCGTATTTTAAAGGTACGGTCGTGAACATTTTGAAATTCCTCCTAGTAGAGAGTGCCTATATTTTTCGCAGTGTACACCATGGCCAATCCTTCCCTTTATGTGCTGGAGTAGTTCACTCGACCTAGAGAGCTTCCTACCGGCAAAAGCAACCGGGTGATCAATGTCTCCTTCTCCTCGGTTGCACTCAAAAATGTACCGAGTGCTATACCAAATGCATCCACATGTACATGAAAACCTTAGACTAGTCCGGGAATATTAATATAGTGCAATGACTATTTTCTTCTTCAAATAGGCTCAAATTCTTCTAACATTCTCATCCTAGAAAATGACACATCCTTCTTTAACAATTTTTCCAATGCTAGCTGATAAGAGCATACCCCTTAATGAATTTCGTAATAACCATTGTGTCCTAGGATGGAGCATAATCGTTTCTCATTAGTAGGAACTTCTAGGTTGATGATAACTCCATATCTTGGCTGGCTCACCATCAATCCTTGGCCGTGCGCTATGCTCCTAACAAATTTCCAAAAGGCACGCAGACGATACATTTCTTCGTGTTAAGAGAAAACTCGGTGCTTTACAAGTGTCAAGAATAATGTGTAGGTTTGACACATGTTTCGACTAATCCAAATACTATCTAATCATAAAAATATACTCCAAGAATGTATGCATGAATTCTTGAACTCGTACACGACCACATGCGAGAAGCTCATCGGTGAATTTTTCAATCCGAAAGGCATGACATTGTACTAGAAAGACCCCAATCTATTATGAAGGTGGTCTTTGCCGCGTCTTCGTGTGCAATTTGATTCGATGATACCCCGAAAATACATCAATAAATGAATAAGCTTCTGTCCCCACATTATCCAGATTTCATCAAAAAATAGAGTAGCGAAGGTCATGTACACAAGCATCATCTAGCTTGCGCGTATCTACACAAATCCTTATCTCTTCTTTTCTTCTTCTCCCGGAACACCATTGGGCTTACCCAATCGAATGTTCTGCTGTGCTCAATGATGCCTCGAAGCCACCATCTTTTATAATTCCTCTTTTAATTTTTGCTTATATTTAGGGACCAATCGGTATGGTTGCCGCTTGGATGGTGCGCACATGGTTTCAACGTGATCTTCATAACACCTAGGTCTCCTACAATTCCCTTGATTTCGAGAACTTAGTAAGAAATAGATCCCGATATTCTTTTAGCCACTCCTTAATCTTCCCTATTGTATCATCATCCCAAGAATTCCACCTTTTGGCCAACTTGGGCTACTTTTCCGTCCTAATGTTGGCTTCCTTTAATTTTAGAGGTTTAGTGACATCTTACCATCCCTACGACTCCGCCCGCAACCGCACTCTCTCCTTTAGATTCAAGGATGTTAACATTGGTCATCTTCATTATCCTCTATTGATAAGTTCCTACATTTGATAATGTCTTGCATCGGCACATCCCATGCCGCAAAGAAATTCCTTTTCAGGGTTAGATTTGTCAAAGACAAGGGTATCTATGTCCCCACAGGCTTCAGATCCATTCTAAGCCCCCAACCAAGCCAAAGGTTGCCAAGAAATCCTCGCTCATCGTAGTCTAGTGGTGAGTGCCTCGTTGTAGCTCTCCGTTTCTAGATACCATGTGGTGGGTACCGGCCCCCAACAAATGAATAAACCTATGAACCCACTCTCGTTCCGTGTCTTTTCCTCCCATACCTCCATCCACATGGCCAGGTGCTTGCGCGGATCTCCCCGACCATACAAAACCTCATTTGTTGGGGTAGTTGGAGGTTCAAAGCACAATGCCATCATTTTTCATCATTCCTCCCAATCCCGAAAAGCTCCCTTGTGTGTCTCCCTCCAACGCGCTAGAGTTGCATGCATATCCAAATCAAGTGTCCAGAACCTTCGTTCCTCCAGGACGACCTTTTCCAATGCTTCCAGAAATATTTTGACACTACCAAAACCATCAAAATAGGGTAGTTCTCTTACCTCTAAGGAGATGCATCAGAATTTCTTCATGATCTTGAGGCAGCACAACGCAGACACATCGTGCAACTGATTCTACCAGTTCTCGATCTCGCCATCCAAGTATGAGAAACACGAACTATCCTTCTCCCAATTCAACATCCCATCAGTTGTAGGGTTAATCCAATCTTCGTCTCGCACAGTCAGCTTGTAAATATGGTCGACATCATCCCCTTCACGTACTGGCTTTGTATATCCATCCCCTTCTATTGGATCTAGTGGGACTATCGCCTGCATACCATCATTCTCGAAGATCATGCTTCTACGCTTCAAGTTGATGATGCCTCCCATATCAATGGCCCAATCAAATCCTAACACTAGAAGGTAGGGGTCTGCATCATCCACAATTTGTATTACTTCGAAATCCACGTATACCTTCACTCCAATAATGTCTACCACGACTTGTGGAAGCCTTCCATGTGGAATGATGTTTTGATGATTAGCCATGCATAAATGAATGGTGGAACATTCTGACTTTGGTTCTCTTATCTTCTATCGGGTTTTCTTAGTTAGGACATTTGCACCAGACCCAAGATCCAAGATGGCTTAATCCATATCATACTATCCAATCTGTACAGTCATGTGCATCTCCCAACCAGTTCTCTTCTTGTTCTTATAAATCTTGTTCACGACCTTAGTATTCATTCAAGGTACTTCTTTTTCTGCGCAGTTGTCTATCAGGGCCTGGAGATTATCTACTGCCTTCTGATTATGCATTAGCTTAATGCAATATTGTAGGAATGGTTTGACTTCATCATCATCCTTTGGTTCCATGATAGACCTTGAGGTGTATGCTCGTGCAGCAGAAAAATCCTTCTTGGCTTCAATGAAAGTATCCTTTTCTTTCTGCAGGTTGAGTCCTTCCTTCTTTTCATACGCCTTTCTGATTAGTGGATCTGCATCAACCTTTCCTCATTTCCTCCAGTGGTAACACCATTGCGTGTAATTACATTTACACTTGGGCCATCATTGTGTGGTTCATCTTTAACCATTTGTATGTTTTGCGTAGGCGTCTACTACTTTTCCTGCATTTTAGCCATTAAAACAGGACAATCTTCAATTACATGATCAAATTTCCTATAGTACCTACAGGATTGTCACGTAGGGTTCATAAAATCGCGTGCATACTGTCCAACGTCTCCACAGTTATAGAAAATTGATTACCCTCTTCCTCGACCTGTGCCTCCACATCTCCCCCCTCCCCTTCCTCTTGTTTGGGATCCTCCCTGTCCAAAGGGAGATGATGGTGACAAAGGGTCGGCCTATACTCTGTAAAGGTTCGCATTTCCTATAATTAGGGAAAACGTCTAGCAATGGTGTTCATCGTGACCAACTGAAGAGAAAAATATGCACCATTGTTACTTCAGTTCTGGCACATAGGCTCCTAACTGCGGGAAATGGTCTATATCGTGTCGTCCAGCTACCCTACAATCAACGCACCATAGTGTGGGGGTACTAGTCCCAACAACATCCCTAGGGCACAGTGGATTTGGTCCCCCTTCTTGTAGGTAATCTGAGAATAGAGGACACTGATCTTTAGTGTGGCCAACACCCTTACAGCGTATACACCAGAAATCTACGCCAACTTCTTTACCCCGGTCTCTATGTAAATTTTGAATTTCTAAATGCATAGCTTCCAGTTGGCTTTGAATTTGCAGCGGTCCGAATTGAGCATCTTCTCTAGGCGCAACTTCTAATTTCATAGCAACTTCCAAGGCTTCGGCCTGAGAATCAATATTTTGCTTACCCATAGGCCCACATAGATGAGGCAAGAGCATGGAAATGAACCATTCCTTATGCTACTTATCGTCGTTAACAAATCCTTCGTCGTTAATGGTTTGCTTCAACCATTGATCAGCTTCCCAAACTAATTCCTTCAGCCCTTGCTTGATATATTTTAGTTCTATTATGCACTGTCAATAGGACTTTGGCTTATGGAATTTTTTTTTCAGGGCATCCTTAATATGCGCAACAGTGGGATCTACATTTTGAGCAAGATATCCCATGAACAAGTCTAAAGCGCGACCTTCAAATGCCATAGCCAACTGCGCTCTCTTGACAGCATCAATATCAATATTTTGCGCAGTCCACACTGCATTAGCCACAAACCAAAACTGATCCATATCCTCATCCCCTGCACCCTTAAAGGTGTGTAGCTTCATGTCCATGGCCATATCTTCCTCTCGTGGGGGTGGTGGTGGGGTAGGAGATGTCTTACCCTGCGCGAGTTTGATGGTGGCGTAGTCGGAGGGCTACCTTCAGCGTGCGTAGCCTTGCTTCCTTCTATATCAAGTGAATTTCTCAGAGGGTTGTATACAGATCTGTCCCCTCTCTTATTTATCTGATAATATTTTCCGTTGTGTCATTCACTCAGTGTGGCTGCACAAAACACCCTTTTCACACAATATCATCTTAATCAACAGAGGAAAATTTCGTAATAATTTACCTCTAAATCGCTTGAAAAATCTCCTTTCAACTTCAGAATATGACATAAACTGATCTACAACAAATTCAGTCACAAACTTACACAAGGTGCTATCAACCAAGTGATCTACAGTCCGGGTGATGGAATTATCAGTATTTTCCAACTGTTGGATCAATTCAGGGGTCCACTACGTGACCTTATTGTCCTTCCAGCAGGTTTGGAATTCTGCTAATCTGGACAACCACTCCTGCAATTTGTGCGCGAAGGTCACGAAAAAAATCCTGTGAACCTCTGTGAAAATATACTTGTTCTTCCACTCTTCAGTAGACAACTTCTTACTTCTGTTTTCTTTTACGACAAATTCCTAAATCTGTTTTTCAAACCAGTCCTCTAGTTCCAGCTTTAATGGCTACCACTGACATTTCCACATCACCCAACCTCTCTCAAAATGATCTCGGTCCCAGCAACATAACCATTTGTTGGCTTGAGGGGTCCTGACCCAGGTTCAAAGTTGAAGTTAACCAACAAAACCCTCTTACAACTGACCTTTTCGGCAGTGACCTGCTTGCACAATTCAAAGTCTCACCCAAAGCAATATGGGGAGGTGCTGGAACCAGGTTTCCACACCCTGAGAGAGAATTAAATGAAGTGGGTGCCTTTAGATCTAAATAATCATGAAAAGACCTTCACAATAGAAGCCCTAACCAGGAAACCCTTATTTGACAGATTCAGGTCAATTATGTGGAATATCTTGTGTGCAGGTTAAAACAGAGTCCAAAATCCACGTAATAACCTTTAACAGATAGTATTATAACCCAATAGTACTAGATCCATTCAATAAGTATTCATCTAAATCCATAAACAGTTTCGAAATTAATCTGAATACATATAACATACTAATCGGAAATAATATGCAGAAATGATCATAAAGTAAGTAACAGGTGCATTTCAGACTCATATATCAGCCAAAACAATTCTTTATTCATTCATAGTTCAAATCTCGCTTAAAAAACCTTTAGTTCACCTGTGCACACAGCCAGCAGAGTCCGCACACAGTAGGACTAAGGTTTCCGCACACACAGCCAGCAGGAGCCTTTTTACCAAGACAAGTTTGCTAGAATATCAAAAGACAGTTAGATCTATCATCAATCATTCACCACTATCCCCTATCGACTCGATCTAGAATCTTATTTATACTTTTATCCTACGCTCATCTAAGGTCCGAAAACCGTGGTTTCAAGCCCCTAATTCTACCATTTTGACCCATTACAACTCATGAGGGGCTTTGACCCGCCCCAAAGCCCCTTTACTTATGCTGTGCATGACTAAAATTACAAAATATTTACAAAAATATACCAAAAATGTCTCAAATTTCGAACGTAGGGGACCTCGCTCCAACACGTTTTCTTTTCATTTCTTTTCAAGCTCCATAAACATGAAAAGTTACCGAGTTACCCTTTCGTTGGACTGATTAAATATTAAATGACGAAAGACATGTGACCATGATGAGACTAAGTTTATCCTTCCTAGGGCTCGTTAAAATTACTAGGATGGATTCATTCAAAAAATTAACTTACACGCTAAGCGTATGCTATCCTCTTCATATCAAATATCAAAAATAAAGAGGTACTCGTTAGCGATAATGGGGAGGAAATTGAAAGAGAAAATCTTATGTGTATTTTGGGAAGCTTGTTTCTCTTGAATATGACACTCATCTGCAGTTCGTGATGGTTTGGGGATATCCTTCATTTTTCATTATGCCTCTGCGAGCTTGGGAAATCCATTTGCCTCCTATTTGATCATATTTTGTCATCATGACCTCTAATCCCATTTGAGTCAGATCTTGCCACACTCTAGAGTCATGTTGCCAATATATTCAAGAGAAGTCCTTTTTGTCAAACATCCTTTGCTTATTTGACCTCCTCTTTTACAATCTCAAATCACTCCTATCATATTGAGATATTTTTTTTTTCATGTTGACTTAAGCTCATTATCCGGGAAGATGGTTTTAGAAACTTCATTTCAGTACCTTGGAGCTTGCATGCCTCAATGGTAAGTTCTTCGTGTTCGATGATAGGTTCACATCACTGGCCTTCAATCGAATGATTCTACAAGTGTTCGACTTCAACACATTCATTCACACTTGTATATTGTGTTGTTGTACCTTGAGGGTCATCGTCATTATTGGTGGTTTCTCTCATGCATGTTAACGGTTTTCCTCATTGGCCGGTAATCAGTTGATTTCTACCTTGTTTGATGTCAACACATCTATTCACATGGATAGACTCATATGTTGGATTGATTGAGATCGCGGTGAAGACCCTGGGTCGCATCTGATTTTTATTCAGGTTGCAGGGAGTTATTGAGTATTCATGATTGCATACATGATCCTATCTATATGTATGGTTGTGTCCATACTACAGATCCATTTATATGATCTCTTTAAACGGATGGCTACTACCATGTCATGGGTTCGTGTATTATTTGGTGCCTAGCGTAAACTTATGTGGTTAGCCATATTGATACGAGAGATGTCATATATTGTATTATGTTTGATTTGGCAGGTTTCCTAGTGGTGATATGAGTTCTTAGCCTTGGTTCATAAAGAATTTCCGCCATCACTCCCCGTTATGCCTTCATGCTTTAGGGGGAATTTGTTACACAATAATTTGTCACCGTGCTCACATCCCATCCCTGATCCTGAAGTACCCCATGACAGACCATGTGTAATGTTTCCACCATGAAGGAATATGTAAAGGCATCCCCTGAAGACTCAATGAAATATTCCTTGGAAGATTACTGAAGGAAATTGGTCAAAACCTTAGTTTCCTAGGTCAATACATTTCCTTGTTTCATGCTCGCACTAATGTTAGGTTGAAAATTATGGCTTAGCATTGCCAGCGGCCTTATTTCTTTGGAAAATGCGTTGATCCCTTTCTCACAGTGTTTCCTCAAATGGAGGAGAAGATTCAACCTCTAGAAGTTCCAGGGTAGCGAGTTGGTTGTTAAACGATGGTGATAGGGTTGAGCTCTCTGATTCTAGAGCTTTGATCTCATACATGGGGATTTATCCCTTAGAAATTGGACCTTCCTCTTCCTTTCATGGGCTCGCAACCTCTTCTCCCCTCCTATAAATTGTTCCCCATCCTTCCATTACTGGTTGGTCATGGTTGGGCTGGTATGAACTCTCATTCCCTTTACATTCTTACACTGTGATAATGACTAAGTTGTTCAATAAAAGGAATGATTTAGAGCTTCAATGAAGGACTCAAATTTTCACCAAAGATATGCCTCCAACATCAAGGACTGGGTTGTAAGCTCTTCCATTTATCTTTATCAATAAAACATCTGATGTTTACTTTCTATATTTGTCTAATATTTTATGCAAATATTCTGGTACTCTCATATATGTTAGATAGCTAATGTTTGATTATTAATATTTATTGGATTACATTTAATGTTTCCTCTTGATCATTCATAGGTATTCGTGTGCCACCAGTAGCAAGGAGCGAGCCTAAAAGGATCGTGGATCAAGGTCATCGTCAATGGGTTGAAACATAGCATCAGCAAGAGGTACCTCTATCTCCTTTATTTTTGCATTTTCAATATTAGCTAAGAAAGCTTTGCATTAGAAAGTATCTCAAGTTTCTAGACCCACTCTAGGGCTAGAGACATCACCTCTGTCTGCAAAGGTGATTTTCTGTTTATTTTCACCGAGTCTAAAAAAGAGATAAAATAAAAATCGTTTGCATCGGAAATAATCACCAATAGTGTAGAGGTCATGTTACTACAAAAAAACGGAAAACATCACTGATATCGAGGAAAAATAATAAAATAAGGGTGATAATATTTCAAAAATCTATAAATTCATTTTCACCTTTCTATTTTGAGTAAATTGGAGAAGTGTATTTTACCCATTTTCCCTCTGAACTTCCGATCAGTGGTGTAGTCGATCCAAGAGACCATCTAGCAATCCATCAGCTCCAAGTAAGAGTTCAAAACCTCCTACTCATTTTAATTCCATTCTTTAAGTATTTACCTTTAGAAATTGAGAGATGCGGGGAAGATTTCAAACCTCAAAATCGCCCATGGCTAGCACGGGTTCGAGCTATCGAACCCGCGTTGATCGCACATAGATTGTTAGGGAAGTGCGCCGCTTGCACCAAATTAATTTGAACAGTCACGCTGGCTGCGGGGAAGATTTTGAAATCAGAAATCTACCCATTCCAATGAAATATTTCAAAAACTAGTTCGATGAAAGCTCTTAAAATGTCGTTTGAACATATTTTGTAGGTGATTTCAATAGAGATGGTCATCGAATGGAAAGAATGAGGCCACGAGGTGGAAGACCACCAAGCACTCCAAGACCACAATTGTGTAAATGCATTGCGCAATTGTAGATTTCTAAAATTATTTCAAACATCTAGGTTGAGAGCTCAACTTGAGTTGCTTCATTATTTGATTGGCCTATGATGAGTAGATCGTCAGATATTCATAATGGGAGACCAGGAGAATTAGATGTCATGGAAATCTACTTCATCACAAGCTTATCCAGGAGAGGGGAGAGGATCCAACTCTCTAGAGCTCGCGTAGGATGTGAGAGTACCAATATGCTCATTCGAAGATATTGTCCTGGGGAGAGAAAGACTTAGAGTGGGAAGATAGAAATATCCTCTATCAGAGTTCTTCCCTTGTGCACAATCCTTCACTACATCACTCGAATGGCTGTATCCCAAGCGTTTCATGAGGCAAAGAAATCCCAATTCCAGTTTGCGGTGGATTTTCTAGCCCCTACTATTTTCAACTAGTGTGAAGGGTTATTTGCTAACATGAAGAGCCAATTGACCAAATGCAATGTTGAAGTTTGCAACAAGAAACTTGAAATTGGCATCCAAAAGCAACATGACAACACCTACACTAGTGTGGGACCACAGGTCATGTAGTGATGGGTCCCAGCGATACAATAGTGTGTAATTCAATTCATTTAATAAATTGGAAATGTGTCTAGTTTAATTATCCCTTAATTAAATTGGACAATAAAATGTAATCTTATCTCATGATCACTTGTAATAGTTAATTGAGTGTGATAAACTCAGTTATCTCATGAATTTCAAGTCGAGGGTGGTTGATGAGGCATGCAGAGTGATTCTATGTGTGTTAGAGTTCAACTTGCAGTTAGTGCATTAGTTTAATGCATGAGAAATCAGTTAACTCAGTTAAGTGAGTTAAAGTCAGTTTAACTAGTTGTGACTATTTGTTGCACTAGTGAGCGATCAAGTGAATTAAATCATATTTAATTCACATGCAGTGATCTGCCATGCAACTGATGATTTACTATTAATAATTGCATGCATGTCAATTCCAGAAGAGACCTAGTTGGGACAAAGGTTAAAGGGAAGTTGACTATTAGTTGTGTTATTCGCAAACTGTTGAAACACCACAGGATTGCGCATGATAATAGCGCAATTGAGAAAGGCTAAAATTCCTAAGGAATAGGGATTGCATTCCTCATGAATTGCATGAGCAAGACAGGCCGAAGATAGGCTGAGAATTGGCTAAGTGTTGGCCCGATTTTGTCTAGAGCAGTGTGACACATTCAGGATAGTACAATAGACTCTTTTGAGAAGAGTGCATTCTATTGTTTCATGATTCCTTGGTTCATTATACAATATAGATAGAGGGGTTTTGAGTAGCAAGCTTTCCCTGGGAAAATATCTATGTTGCGGTTTAATTTTCTTCTTTATTTACTTGTTGTGATTGGCGATCGTGTTTATTTTCCGCAATTGATTTGTAGAAGGATTCAGTATCTAGCTTCAGTACATTACTTGATCTGATTGAATCCATTTATATACATATGTTTGCATAATTTGTACATGGAATCAGAGCACAGGAAATTATTATAATGGAGGAGAAGTTCAGTTTGTGACTGAATAGAATTTGAATTTGCAAAAGTATTCTTGGTGTGACAGGTGAATCAGGATTGAAATGGCTTTCAATGGCTTGAGATTGGAGTATGAACTCGACGAAATTTCCAATTATATTGTGTGGAAAGATCGAATGGAGGCATTACTAGAGGACAATGGGTTGAAAGAATTCATTGATAATGATGTTCCCAAACCTGCTGTAGCAGATACTACAAATCTTGATGCTTGACAAAAGAAGGTTGCAAGGGCGAGGAGCATCTTACTGGAGGGAGTACGAGACCACATTGTCTCAATTCTCCATGGCAAAGAGACTGCATATGAAAATTTTAAGTCTTTGACAGATCTGTTTCAGAGCAGCAATGATCATAGAAAATTTTCACTGAAGGATAGGCTCAGGAAAATCAAAATGGAGAAAGGCGACACTATTCTGATATATTTAACAAAGTTTGTCCAATGTGAGGATGAGATTGTGAGCTTCATAGTTACTATCGTGGATGATGACTTGGTGAGCCTATCTCTTCTAGGCCTTCCCAAGAGTTGCCATAGTTATTAGGACTCTGTCAATGGAAGAGAGAAGCTGCCAGATTGGGAACAATTTTGGTCGGATTTGGTGCAAGAATAATTCAAGCGAAATAGCAGGTATTGATCTTCATCTAAGGAAGATGATGAAGAAAATTGCACCTTGGCTGGTAAAATGAAGAAGGGGAATGGAAATAAATTCTATTCCAAATCTGAGTCTGGTGAAGAAGGCAAGGAGTGCGACATGTCCAGAGTGAAGTGTTTTCACTGTCACTAGCATGGACATTATGCCACTAATTGTCCACAAAAGAATAAGAAAAAGAAGGCTTTAGGATTTGAAGCTGGTGAGGCTTTTTCCTCACAATTTGAGTTGGACTTCTCGCTGATCACATGCATGGTGTCAAGTGCGATGGGATCAGGGTGGTACTTGGATAGTGGTGCATATTTTCACATGACGGGAGACAAAGAAAATTTCATTAGCTTGGAGGAGAAGGACCTCCAGATGCATATCGAAATGGGTGTTGACGAAAGGTACAGTGCTACCGGGATTGGTACAGTTACTTTCCAAAGATAGTCAAGTAAACTATTTTTATTAAAATATGTAATGCATGTACCAGGCTTGAAGAAAAATTTAGTTTCAGTCACAATGTTGGAGGATAGAGGCTATGATGTTGTTTTCAGTGAAGGAAAATCTTTCCTTCGACACAAAGCAATAGGAAAAGCCAAGAATATTGGGATTCGTGTGAATAATATCTATAAACTTGATGTAGATGGTTGCGCAACATTGATGGGTAAAGCAAAAGAAGTCGTGAGCCGGGATGAGGATGAGTTATGGCACAAGAGATTGGGCCATCTACACCACAGAGATTTGAAGGTCATGCAACATATTTCTACGGGGCTTCCAAAGGGTACTCTTACGCAGATAGAACATGCAAGGGATGTACCATGAGGAAGTGTGATAAAGCCATGTGATTTTCCCTTGAGAGGGAGATGGATTTGCATGTAGATGAGGAACTCCTGGTTCTAAAGAATGAACCTCAAGATGTGGAGCAGCCACATGTGGAGAATCATGGAGTAGCAAAAACCACTCAAGAAAATAAATTTTGAGCCAGATGGGTAGAGGGAGTACATGCAGTTATACCTCCAGGTGTGAGGTGGGGCGATGTGTAGAATTCATCCCAAGAATAAATTTGGGCAGTGTCCTAGAGATGGTGTGTCTCATGGATTGAACTTGGAAATGAGGAGCCCACAGTACAACACTAGCAAGATCAGTTAGATTGATGCAGTCAGATTCAGGAAGACATAAGTCAGAGTGACAGGTGTCAGATATTGCAGTGTGGATCAGAGTTGGCAGCAGTACAGAGTGCATGGATGCAGATGTCAGCAGTGCAGGGAATCTAGTAGACATGTGCAGTAGGTAACAGCAGTCAGAAGACTCTGATGTTAGATGCATTACACTGATTCGGTTTTTTGGAGGCTATTCAGTTTCAAAAATTTTGCATACAAAAGTTGCATGTGCGAGAAACACTAGAAAAGTGTTGCATGTGTGAGAAACACTAGAGAAGTGTTGCATGCAAGAGTTTCATGTCGCATGCAAGAGTTGTAGGTTGCATGAAAGAGGTGCATGTGCGCATGCAATGACATTCCTTTCTTGTTGAGAGGGAGTGTTGAAGTTTTCAACAAGAAACAATGAAATTGGCATCCAGAAGAAACATGACAACACCTACACTAGTGTGGGACCACAGGTTGTGTAGTGATAGGTCCTAGCGATACATTAGTGTGTAACTAAATTTATTTAATAAATTGGAATTGTGTCTAGTTTAATTATCCCTTAATTAAATTGGAAAATAAATTGTAATCTTATCTCATGATCACTTGTAATAGTTAACTGAGTGTGATAAACTCAGTTAGCTCATGAATTTTGAGTTGAGGGTGGTTGGTGAGGCATGCATATTGATTCTATGTGTTTTAGAGTTCAAGTTGTAGTTAGTGCATTAGTTTAATGCATGAGAAATCAGTTAACTCAATTAAGTGATTTAAAGTCATTTTAACTAGTTGTAACTGTTTTTTGCACTAGTGAGAGATCAAGTGAATTAAATCAGATTTAATTTGCATGTAATGATCTGCCATGCAACTGATGATTGACTATTAATAGCTACATGCATGTCAGTTCCAGTGGAGACCCAATTGAGACAAAGGTTAAAGAGAAGTTGAATATCAGTTGTGTTATAGGAAAACTGCCCATATGCAGTTAAAACACCACAAGATTGCCCATGATACTAACGCATTTGAGAAAGGCTGAAATTCCTAAGGAATATGGATTTCATTCCTCATGAATTGTGCGAGCAAGGCAGGCTGAAGACAGGCTGATAATTGGCTAAGTGTTGGCCAATTTTGTCTGGATCAGTGTGAGACAGTCAGGATAGTGCAACAGACTCTTGTGAGAAGAGTGTATTGTATTTTTTCATGACTCCTTGGTTCACCATACAATATAGATAGAGGGGTATAGAGCAGCAAGATTTCCCCGGGAAAATATCTTTGTTGGGGTTTGATTTGCTTCTTTCTTTACTTGTTGTGATTGGTGATCGTGTTTATTTTCTGCAATTTATTTGTAGAAGGATTCAGTATCTATCTTTAGTACATTGCTTGATCGGATTGAATCCATTGATATATATATGTTTTTATAATTTCTACATTCAAAACAGGTCGACTAAAATAATTTGGGTATGGGTCCATCTTGGTTTCCTTTTTCTTGGAGAGAGTACCTTTGTTCCAGTACCAGCGGTTGGAGATCCATGATCTGGCCCTGAGGGACACGAGACTGATGAGATGCTGTGAGATCATGCCCCGTCAGGGTGGAGGGCAACAAATGCATTTCCCCACAATGTTTTTCAGCTGGTTAAGTTGTTAACTCATCATGGTTGAAGACTATGCATACGTCAGCATTAAGTTCAGGGGATATCTAGATCTACCCATTCTGCAAAGCACATAATGGACTGATGCACGTAAAAAAAAAAAATTAACATTTTTTGTTTTTTGAATGTTTTTCTCATGTATTCTGAGATCTAAACTTATGATGTTTTTATAGATATGGGTCCTCAGAGACTGCCAGGCATGTCACCAATCGCAAGGAGGGTAGCCCGCCCGATGGAGGATGTCCCCTACAAGGAGGGAGTAGACCCATTAGCCCAGTTAGAGTGAAACTTGGTAGGCCTCACGAGAGGTGTCCCAAAGTATGCTACCTTTGATGATCGTCCTCTTTGCTTTCAGAGGAATACGGTTGGGGTTCCAGGCAGACTGCATCATTTACTCTTGTGAGTGATCTGAGTGGTCACCTGCTATCACGAGCACCATACGGGCGGATAGCAGCCCTGTTTTTACATTTTTGTACTGATGTAGGCTTAGAGAGCCATTTTTGTCACATTACACATATTTTTTGAGATTTTGATGTAACACACTTGACAGACACGATATATATATATATATGTGTGTGTGTGTGTGTGTGTGTGTGTGTGTTATAATGATGTGTTGGTTTTTACATTTTGCATAGATGTTTATTTAATACATGATTTGATAATGTATCCGTTAATGTGTTTAAACGTATTGGAATATGTTTATATGTAATAAAATCAAAATGTCCTTCCAATAATCAAACACGCAAATACATACACAAAATTTGAGGATTTCACACAGAGTAATGACCATTTAACTGTAACACAACGAGTTGTGAGTGTAATTTAACAACCAAATCTCTAATTCTGAGATCAATCCCATCTGATAATAGCTCGATAACCGCACTATATTTGGCAATATTGTTAGTTGTTCGACCCAAACAAATACCTTGTAAATTAATCAAATTGTCATTAGGGGCAAAGAGTTCCCATGCTGCAGAAGATAGGTTCTGTGTGCTACGACAAGCACAATTAGCAAAACTGACGTAATGATTTGATCACATCTACAAACCAAGTGAAACACAAGGTGAGTAGAGGAAACATGTCTATAAAGAAAAAAATCACACCAAACAATCCAATCAAAGAAAACTAATGAATAAAACACTAATATACAAAGCATCACACCAATGATAGAGTGTAATACTTCTTTAGATAGAGCCCATTTCAGGGCTCAGCCAATTGGTTTCCTTCGTAATCTGCCAGCTCATAGGCTCCTATTTCCAATACTCATTGAATTATATAGGGTCCGTGCCACATTGGCTCAAGTTTCCCGGCTCCCAATTTATTGTGGGCTTGGTCATAAAGCAGGACCAAGTCACCTTCAGAGAAAATGTGAGGGTTGGAAGATTTTTCATATTGAGCTTTAACTCACCTTTTTTGTGCTTCAATGACTAAAGCAACATGTCTTCGGGTCTCATCAATATGCTTGAGGTAAATCAAACATTCCTCTTCTAATGAAGTAGCAGGAAGTATTTCGACGACTAGCTTCAGAGAAGGAATTTCACACTCGATCGGGAGTGTGACCTCTAGACCATACACCAATTGGAATGGTGTGAATCCAGTGGCAGTATTAGTGGAATTTCGGTAATCCCACAAAGCTAACAAGAGCGTGAGATTCCAATCTCGTTTGTGTTTCCCAATGGTTCATTGAAGCATGGTCACTAAAACTTTGTTAACAGCTTCAACCTGGCCATTGGCCTATGGACAATAAGGAGTGGAGATATCATGATGTAACCCCAACTAAGTAATGAGCTCTGTCATCATATGATTTTGAAAATAAGAGCCATGATGAGTGACAATCGCTTTTGGGAAACCGAACCGAGCCATGACATGATTAAATAGGAATTTCACCGCAATTACACCTTCACTATCATATGTAGGCATTGCTTTGGCCCATTTAGTGAAATAATCAATGGAAACGATGATATAACCATGCCCCCTCCCGACCGTGCGAGGGTTACAAGTCATGAAATAAATTCCCCTTTCGCAAATGGTCCAATGGTCACAACTGGGTGCAAGGGTGAGGGTGCGGTGTGCTCTTTCCGAGAGTAGATTTGGTAGTCATCGCATTTTCTTACTGCAACAATACAATCTTTAAAAATAGACAGCCAAAAATACCCTGCGTGAAGGATTTTTTGGGCAGTAGCATAATCAGACATGTGACCACCACAAGCTCAGGAGTACCGTTCATTGATAACTTTCTCAGCTTCCTCGAGAGTCAAACATCGACGAAGGACGGATTCAACACTAATGCGATATAAATTGTTGCCAATGATACGGTAAGGTTGGGATTGATAACGAATCCATCATCGCTCAAAGTGCGATAGATCTGGCTAAAAATTTTGGGTCTGGAGATAAAAAATGATCACCCCATACCATGGATCAAGGGTATTGATGAGAAAGAGTGATTCATCTTGAATCGACTCATCAAGAGGAGTGGGATCAACCATGGCAGGAAGATCACAAATCAATTCAAAAAAGACAAGGGATGTCTTAGACTAAGCAGCAGTGAATTCTAACTTGAACTCTTGAAGGATAACAATCCATTTTGAGTAGTCTCCCCCAAGTAATTGACGCGTGAGAATGTAATTCATGGGGTTTCAATCAGAAACCACCAAATTTTTATGCAGGAGAATGTAATGATGAAAACGTTTGACAACATGGACCGCAGCTAGCATGAGTTTCTATACATGAGCATAATGAGTCTTAGTATCAAAGAGATTGTGGCTCAAGTAGTACACTACATTATCTTTACCATCATCGTCTTTGAGCCGAAAGGCTCATTCTACAATCCAATATGAGGGAGATGTTAAGTATGTCACGTCCTCAGAAAATAATAAAAATAATTTAAACAATTAAAAATCTATTAACCCAAAAATTAAGTGTTGATATTATAATTGAGCCAAAAGGCTCATTGAGCCGAAAGGCTCATTCTACAATCCAATATGAGGGAGATGTTAGGTATGTCACGTCCTCAAAAAATAATAAAAATAATTTAAACAATTAAAAATCTATTAACCCAACAATTAAGTGTTGATATTATAATTGAGCCAAAAGGCTCATTGAGCCGAAAGGCTCATTCTACAATCCAATATGAGGGAGATGTTAAGTATGTCACGTCCTCAAAAAATAATAAAAATAATTTAAACAATTAAAAATCTATTAACCCAACAATTAAGTGTTGATATTATAATTGAGCCGAAAGGCTCATTCTACAATCCAATATGAGGGAGATGTTAAGTATGTCACGTCCTCAAAAAATAATAAAAATAATTTAAACAATTAAAAATCTATTAACCCAAAAATTAAGTGTTGATATTATAACTGAGCCAAAAGGCTCATTCTAGAATCCAGTACAAGGGAGATGTGTAAGTATGTCACGTCCTCAAAAAATAATAAAAATAATTTAAACAATTAAAAATCTATTAACACAACAATTAAGGGTTGATATTATAATTTTATGCAACTTTATAGAAATAAAATATATATATAGAACTTAAAGAAAGTGTTTGAATATCCATATTAACTAATATATTTCAGCATGGATTTTCTCTCTCTACAGAAAGTGTGTATTTATATATGTGTGTGTGTGTTAACCTTAGCTTGAAAGGAAAAATTAATTGAAGGTAATGTAGAGTAGTTACTTTTTAATAAGAGGAAAATGTGTGACTAATTCAATTTTTAATATAAAATATTAATAATGATAAAATATAAAATTATACAATTTAAACAATGAAAAATTACCACATAAAACTATATTAATCACAAATTTACGAAGCAGTAAAATGTATTAATTGACATGTAATTTAAAAAAAAAGTTTGATATTGGATCTCTCCAGGCCCTTGGTAGATATGTGGTTGAACTGCATCTATATTGTTTCTACATCCCAGTGTGAAGGCTACGTTAAGTATGTTCATTCCTCGTAAAATAAAAATAAAATATTCTCTAAATAGAAAAACAATGTCGGCTATAATAAAAATGAATATATATATATATATGCTATGCATTTTTAATTAGTTGTCCATATGACCTAATATCATGTAGAGTAATTAGAAGTAAAAAAAATATGTGAGTAGTTACATGGATCTAAAATATATATATAGAACTTAAAGAAAGTGTTTGAATATCCATATTAACTAATATATTTCAGCATGGATTTTCTCTCTCTACAGAAAGTGTGTATATATATGTGTGTGTGTGTTAACCTTAGCCATAAAGGAAAAATTAATTGAAGGTAATGTAGAGTAGTTACTTTTTAATAAGAGGAAAATGTGTGACTAATTCAATTTTTAATATAAAATATTAATAATGATAAAATATAAAATTATACAATTTAAACAATGAAAAATTACCACATAAAACTATATTAATCACAAATTTACGAAGCAGTAAAATGTATTAATTGACATGTAATTTTTTAAAAAAGTTTGATATTGGATCTCTCAAGGCCCTTGGTAGATATGTGGTTAAACTGCATCTATATTGTTTCTACATCCCAGTGTGAAGGCTACATTAAGTATGTTCATTCCTTGTAAAATAAAAATAAAATATTCTCTAAATAGAAAAACAATGTTGGCTATAATAAAAATGAAAAAAATATATATATGTTATGCATTTTTAATTAGTTGTCCATATGACCTAATATCATGTAGAGTAATTAGAAGTAAAAAAAATATGTGAGTAAGATGTTTAAACCTTATGTTTTTAAAAAATATTTTAATAAGTGATATCAACTTTATATAAATCTATATATAGAAAAAAATGTTAAAAGAAAATATTTTAATGTATGATAGAATCAAATATCCAATGTGAGTTAAGAATAAAATAATTTAATATGAATTAATATAAAATGTTTCAATACACGTGTTATGTAATCTCTATAACAATCAAAAGTGAAATTTAAACAATAACAAATTTTTGTATTCTAAAATAAGTTTGCAACAAAAGGAATTTGATCCTTTTCCACTCATGTTAGATCCATGTTTTAGATGGATCTATGCCGGTGAAATAGCACCATACCGATAATGTTGTCTCAGATTCAAAGTTGAAGTAAAGAATCGCGGTGGAAAGAGGCTTTGCAATAGAGGAGCACTGATGAGGGCTCCCTAAAAAGCATCAAAAGAGCTTTAGGAAATTTCGTCTCAAAAGAATGGGATTCCCTTTTTCAATAAACAAGTAAAGCCTTTGGCAAGCTCAATGTAATTTACTATGAAGCAACGGAGGAAATTGGCTTTCCCCTGCAAGCTTTGTAGTTGGTCAACAGAGGAAGCAGGAGGAAAATTGATGATTGCCTCTAATTCTTTGAGAGGATCAATGCGGATGCCTTATTTGGAAACCACGAAACCAAATATTATACCGTATTTGATGCAGAAGACACACTTATGAAGTTTCAACCTGATATTATAGTGTCGACAATGAAGAAAAATGGCTTTGAGGTGTTCTGGGTGGTCTCGACGTTTTTCAGAATGAGCAGGAAGGTCGTCGAGATATGGTTGAAATATGTGCTTGATGTCATCGAAATCATACGACATAGCTCGTTGGAAGGTGGCCTCGACATTCTTGAAGCCAAAAGGGAGCTTTTTATAGGAAATGTACCCCATGGACAAATAAACATGGTTTTGTGTTGATCATCTAGAGCAATGTTGATCTGGGTATAGCCAGAAAAACCGTCCATTGAGGAAAAAATCTCACTCCTAACGCACTCATCAATGATTTGGTCGATAAAATTAGTGGGGTAATTATCCGTAGGACATGCTCGATTGATATCACGGTAATCAACGCAAACCCAGATGGTCCCTTGTTTCTTAGCAACGAGAACAATACTGGATACCAATCTGTCAATGGTATGGGATAAATAAAACCAGCTTTGAGAAGTTTTTCACCTTCACCCTTTATGGCTTCAACCTTTCTTGGGTGCACAAGATGAAGTCGTTGGTGAATGGGCCTCGAGTCCGAATAGGTAGGGATTTCATGCACGAAAATACTCAGATCAATGCTAGGCATATCTTCATATGACCATGTGAAGACATTGTGGAACTCTTGGAAAATATCGATGAAGATATTGATCTCATTTGGAGAACAAGATGCACCAATGTGAACATTCTCGACAATCCTTGGTTTAACAAAGATGTCGATCGAAATGGTTGGAGTAATATTTCCCATGTTCCCTTCAGACCTCACTTCATGAATCAAGATGGGATTTTGAAAAGGACCAGTCGGTACAGATGAAGCATGGGATTCCAGACAGGCGGAGATGTCACTAAAAGTTGGGAGAAATGAGGAACGACGATGTCCATCATCCCACGGGGTTTCTTTGAGAGACATTACCTCCACGATACTTTCATCAGTGGGGAAAGTCTCATTCAAGGGATAATCAGATTCCCAAGAACCAAACTAGGGAGACAGCGCATAAGTGTCCATAGAAGAAACCAAACGGTCGTTGGTTTTGGATGGAGCCTCAGAACCCGTAAGAATACTCTGATACATTTGTTCAGGAGGGCTCAAAGGCATAATGTCGCCAAATCTTTCAATCTGGTCAGGATTGGAAACAATCCATGGATTGTGACCAAGCGATATCATATTTATAGTGGTGACATTCAAAGGTGAGAGTGGAAAAATTTGCATAAGGGACGAGTCTTTGAATAGACCTAGCCTGATGTTCTCATAGGGGGTAGCGGTATTCCCACATATGGAATGTTTCCTGTTGAAGAATCAGAGGAAAAGAAAGCTAACTGATCAACAGTCACGATTTTTCGTTGATGAGGAAAGTGGAGGACACGAAAAAGGGTGGAGACCACACAAACCATGGCATGAGTCCAACTACGTCCAAGAAGGATATTATAATTTAAGTTGGCATATACCACCTCAACCTCTAAATTTAATTTCTTTCCCTCCGACAGGATGGGCAATGATTTGAGAATATCGTACAGCTGATAAAATCTACCCTTGAAATTTTCCAAAGTATTCGGGTACTGGCTCAATGGAGGAGAGCCGATGGCTGTCCAATAATGGATAGACATGATGTAGGTCGAAGCGCCTTCATCAACAAAAGTCCTATGAATGGTTTTCCCCATCACAGTAACTTGAATCAAAATAGCCACCTGAGATGGGAGGTGAGGAATGAAGTTCTCAAGATCGAAAGTAATAAGATTGGAATCTACGGGATCAATCCCTACAATAGCCAAAATTAGTGTCTTTCGTTGTGATGGACATGACTGAAGGACTTCCAAAGCCGACATTGCCAAAGGCGCTTGAGCTAGATCCTCTACAATATTGTAGTGTTGTGCAGCTCTCACATTCAAATTATAAGGCAATTTCTTAAGAACACATTAGCGGAATTTTGAGGTCTAAAATGGGCCTCCTAAGGAAATTATAAAATAATGGTGGAAATAATAAAATAATATTAGATTACATCATCAAATTTTAGAGGGAAAAAAGAAAAAACTACTTTTTCAACTCGTATTTTCAACTTATCTCCCTATGGGGTTACTCAAATTTAGAGTGGGAACACTCGTTGGATGAAAATTTTGATTCCTCATCCAAGGACTATCCATTTTGCATAATTTTGATGGACCCTGCTACACAAAAAATGGGAAATACATGAAAAAACGTGATTGAAATCACATTTTTTCATGTATTTCTCATTTTTCGTGTAGCAGGATTCATCAAAAGTATGCAACATGGGTACTCCTTGGATGGGGAATTAAATTTTGCATCCAATGAGTACTCCTGCGTGAAATATGAGTAAAAACTTAAGGAGATAAGTTGAAAAAATAGTTTTATTATTTTATTATTTTTTATTATTTTTACCATTTTACCCCAAAAATAGTGAATTATACCCCATGGTTGACATCATCATCTTGAATCTTACTGGTTCTTATAAATTTTATTTTGGTTGTAAATTTTTCTTAGGAGGCCCATTTTAGACCTCAAAATTTCTCTAATGCCTTTTGGGGGTGGTCAGATGATGGATTCACTACTAGGTATCTCAATCACGAGAGAACCAGAATTAGGAAGCGTGGAAGAGGAAGGGTGATCTATGACTTCCAGTTCCACAAGAGATTTGGATGTATTGGGGTAGTATTTTGATCTTGTAGTAATAGAGATCGGTTTCATGCCAGCCATGAAAACTTGAGAATTTCCAGACAATTTTGAAACCCGATCTTTGAAACCAGATATTTTGGGTTCGATCCCCAGTGGAGTCGCCAATTTTGTTGTCAAGATAAATACCCTCTATGGAAAGAGGCGATCTCTCTAGCCCTAGAGTGCGTCTAGCAACTTGAGATACTTTCTAATGCAAATATTTCTTAGCTAATATTCAAAATGTGACAAGAAAGGAGGTAGAGGTGCCTTTTTCCTGATGCTATCTTCAAACCCGTTGACAATGACCTTGATCCATGATCCTTTTAGGCTCGCTCCTTGCTACTGGTGGTACACGAATACTTTTGGATGATCCAAAGGCAACAACAAACTTAATCCAATACATAATGATCATCAAACATTAGTTATCTAGCAGATCAAGGAGTACCGAAATATTTGCATAAAATATTAGACAAATATAGAAAGCAAACATCAGATGTTTTATTGATAAAGATAAAGGGAAGAGCTTACAACCCAAGCCTTGATGTTGGAGGCCTCCCTTTGGTGAAAATCTGAGTCCTTCACTAAAGCTCTAAAGAATTCCTTTTCCTGAAAAACTTTGGAATTATCATAGTGCAAGACTGTAAAGGGAACGAGAGTTTAGATCAGCCCAACAATGACTAACCGGTAGTGGAGGGATGGGAACCAATTTATAGGAAGGGAGAAGAAGTTGGGAGCTCATGAAAGGAGGAGGAAGGTCTACTTTCTAAGGGATAAACCCCCATGGATGAGACCAAAGCTCTAAAATCAGAGAGCTCGACTCTATCACCACTATTTAACAACCAACTCGCCGCCTTGGAACTTCGAGAGGTTGAAGATTCTCCTCCATTTGAGGAAACACTGCCAGAAAGGTATCAACGTAGTTTCCCAAGAAATAAGGGTTCTAGCAGCACTAAGCCATAATTGTCAACATGACATCAGTGCGAGCATGAAACTAGGAAATGCGTTGACCCAGGAAACTAGGGGTTTGACCAAGTTCCTTCAGTAATATTCCAAGGCAGTTTTCTTTGAGACTTGAAGGGATGTCTTTACATATTTCTTCATGGTGGAAACATTGCACAGGGTCTATCACGGGGCACTTCAGGTGTTCGCATTATGATTCATTATGATTTCATATGTTGTCCTTGATGGAAACTCTCTTGCAAAATATGAAGTATATAGCTTTTGGAGAAGCACTGTGGTTTAGCAGAAGGTCTAGTAGAAGATGGATAAGTTCATATTTAAGGATCTATATGCAAGTTTGTGCAGGAAAATTCACGCATACATGTGGAAAATAAGATGCAAAGTAGCGTATGCCTTTTGCACTCTAAATTTATGATACCATGGGTCCTTACCATGGTTTTACCCCACAATATTGAGGGTTGTATCGTCTATTTGGTTCCATCCAAGAATAGCATCGGCACTTGTATAGTTTTGGCTCATGGTATTGAGAAAGGCTCAAACTATATAAGGAGAAGAAGATCATAGTGCAAAGCGTGCAAGTGTATGGGTTTTGATTGAATACTTCACTCTGAATTATATCTGCATGGAATGGGTTACAATTTATTGATAGATTTGAAATAATGATGCACCTATGAAGACAATGATGGATCAGTATCTCTAGACCTAAAATGACTATTTATTTGCTTGATCTATTTGTGAGATGTTTAGATCTATGATCTGGCGCATGTTTGCTGAAGTGAAGGGTATGATCTCAGTAAGTTTGTTAATCTGAAACTTTACACAGTCCTGAATATTTACAGATCTATACGATGGTTCGTCACAGTGAAAGCACATATACTCGTGGGTTCATTTCAGCAAAAGCGCGTATGGAAGTTAGGGTTTTTCTGAAGATTTTTGAAGAGAATTTCTGATCATTTATGCTATATTTTTGTTGTTTTTCAATGATGTCTTCATGTAGATTTGGATTGTTTGAATAATGTATATGTTGCTAGTTGACTACGTATAAATATGATCAGTGACTGGGTGATTGAATGTGATGGATGTTGCTGACTGAATAAGGGTTCTGTAAATCTGACAAAGTATGCCTGAATACTTCAGATCTATTCTAAGTCTAATCATATTCTTAAAATTCAGTATACATAGATCTATATGCAGGTTGGTGTGTAGTAAAGCGCATATATACGTAGGTTACAGTAAGTGAAGTAGTATATGCATTTGGTTTTTTGAATGATCAAGGTTGAATTGATTATGCATGTTAGTTCAGAATTCTGGGTTTATTACTATGTTCTGGTTACAGTGATCTCACTGTTCTAGGTAAAGTTTGGGTTATGGATATTAGTGTTGATCTACAAATTGAATTGTGTTGAAGCTGTTGGATCTAGTGTGAAAATTTATGAAACATGGTCTGCAGTGGGTTTCAGGGTTGAAGCCTTCAGTGTGGAAGTAAGAGCTTCCTGCTAGTAGAAGCTGGTGTTCTGTTCAGGGGGTTGTAGCTCCCTTCCAGTAGTGGCTGGTAAACGATGTCAGGGGGTGGAGATCCCTTCTAGTAGTAGCTGGAGAACGAGAGAAGGTTGCAGTCTTCTGTAAGTGGGTGCCTGCATACTGATATGAGTCTGCATCAGTACAACATTGTAAACAGTTTTCTATATAATAAATATTGAAAATAGAGACAACAACAGTTGTGGGTGGTTTTCTCCCAACTTGGGTTTCCACCTTAAATCTTGGTTTTCATGTGTGATGTTGTTGTGTGATGATTTATTCTGTTATTACTGCACATGTTTACTGCTTAACTATCTGATGCATAAATGATGATCTGGGCTAATTAATGTCACTAAATATTTATCTGAACAGTAAAGTTATTTTGGTATACGCAAGTTTCTTTTAGGATAGTCGCGTAAATACACTAGTTGGTCTAATCAAAGTCGTGTATATAGATCAGTAAAAGATTGTGATTCTTGTAAATACTGATTCACCCCCACCCCCTCTAAGTATTTTTACCAAAATTTTGTATCAGAGCAGGTCCTTCTGAAGAAGCTTAATCACTAGAAGGAAGATCATCTAAGATGAGCAATCAAGATGGGACACCATCTATCAGACCACCACTATTCGACGGAAACAATTTAATCTTCTAGAAGACAAGGACAAGATCCTATCTTCAGTCTCTTGGAGTAGATGTTTGGGCTATAGTTGAAGGCGGTTACCAATATCCAGCTGTAGTTCCAGCAAATCCAGCAGCAAGGAAGAACTATGAAACCAATGCAAAGGTTGTCAATGCATTATTGGGGAGTTTTACTGAATTAGAATTTCTCAAAGTTATGCAGTTAAATACAGCAAAGGAGATATGGAAAAAAATCATTCTGAGCTATGAAGGTGATGCCAAGGTAAAAAGTGCTAAATTCCAAACTCTCAGAATTCAATATGAAAATCTTAGAATGCATAATGATGAAAGTATTGCTAGTTTCTTTTTACATATAGATGAGATCGTAAATCATATGAGAAATCTGGGTGAAGTCATGAGTGATACCACTCTAGTAGAAATTTTTTTAAGAAATATGACTCCAAAATTCGAGTCAAAAGTGTTTGCTATTGAAGAGAATAAGGATCTACAGACTCTTACTATTTTTCAACTTCATGGGATTTTGAATGCGTGTGAAATGAGGAGAGGAGGTCCATCTGAAGTCAAAGAAGTTGCTTTCAGAGCTACTGCAAAAGGAAAGGACAAGGAAGAACAAAAAGAATCAGGGTATGTATTAGAAGAAGATGAGGTAAATTTTGTAAATAAACTTCAACTTGGCACTGGAAGGTTCAAAGGTAAGCTTCCATTCAAATGTTTTGCTTGTGGAAGATTTGGTCATTACACTGCTAAATGTCCCCATAGAGATAATCATGAAAAAGGAAAGGATTTAGCAAAAGGTAATACGAGACAATTTGTCAATAGAAAAAGTTACTATACTCATGAAGGTAGTGATGGTTTATCAAATAGTGAAGAAGGAGAATTTGATCAAGATATTAGACTACTCATGTCATTTGAAAAAGACACTAGTGAGGCTAAAGATATGTTTATGGATGCTTTAGAAGAGAATGATTTTCTTAAAGAAATAAATAAACTCAAAATAGGTTTGGAAGAGAATAGAAAAGCCATAGATTCTCTAAAGAATAAACTCATATAAAAGGAGAAGCACAATGAGAAATTAGAATGTGAAATAGTAACTCTAAGAAAGGAAATTGAGAAAGTAAAAACGTTAAATCTTATATTTTCTAAAGGATGTGAAACCGTAGATGAAATTATCAAGGTTCAATGCTCTCCTCTTGTGAAGACAGGTCTTGGAGATATCGGTGAATCTTGTCAGTCAGAAAAGTCTTCAGCTACAAGCTATCTAAATGCAACAAAATCTAGCCAGCAAATCTTCATCTCTCAGCAAAAGAACAAAGAAAATGTCCATGTAAAACATGATCACCCAAATTCAAAGATGAACAATAACAGAAATATCAGTCAAAAGGTAAACAACAATAGAAGGTTCTATGATCGTAGACATTTCTTCTTTAATGGACAATCTTTCTCATGTCATAATTTTAGTCACAAAGATGCTCAATGTGTTGCATACAAAACCATTATGACTAGAGAAGCAAGAAAGCAAAGAAATGAGACAGGAATAAAGAAGAATACTTATAAAAAAATTTCTCCTCTTCAAGGCGGAATTGAATGTTCATTTTGCAATAACTTTGGACATGAAGAATCTGAATGCGGGAGCAAACTTCAGCCAAAAGAACATATATCCACAAGTTCCAAGGTATGGAGAAAGAAGGACTTACAGTTTGAAAGTTGTGGCATAGGTTTATTTGCAAAAGGATAAGAAAATAAATGGTACATTGATAGCGTATGTTCAAAACACATGACAGGTGATAAAGATAAACTTATTTCATACAATGCATTAGAGAAGGAAAAGAATGTTACTTTTGGAAATGACTCTCCTGCTATCATTAAGGGTAAGGATATATTTTTCTAAAAGAAAAGGTTAAAGCTAACAATGTTATGTATGTTGATGGATTAAAGCATAACGTGTTGAGTGTGAGTCAAATGTGTGATCAAGGAAATAAAGTTTTCTTTCATTCAACAGAGTATGCAGTTTGTGAACTTGACACTAGAAAGACCGTAATAAAAGGAACAAGAACACCAAGAAATATGTATATATTGAAAGGTGGCCAAGAGAATGTTATCTAGTTAAATCTACAAAAAAATGGTTATGGCACAAAAGATTGGGACATTTGAGTTTTTCTCAAATAGGCAAATCAAGCAGGCTCAAAGCTGTTCGTGATCTACCTAATATCACTTTACCCAGAAGTACCATATGCAAATCTTTCCAATTCGGTAAGCAAACCAGGGTGCAATTTAATGCCAAAGAAGGATCACCAAGTAAGCCTCTTGAACTTATACATACTGATTTATGTGGTCCTGTAAGGAAAAATTCACCTTGTGGAGAACAATACTATATCATATTCATTGATGAATTTTCTAGAATGTGTTGGATAGGTTTATTGAAACATGAAGATGAATCATTTGAAAATTTTAAGATCTTCAAAGCTTTGGTTGAAAATGAATTAGATCTAAGAATCAAATGTCTTAGATCTAATCGAGGAGTATAATACATATCAGATGAATTCTTTGATTTCTGTGAACAATATGGCATAAAAAGACAATTTTGTGTAGCTAGAACTCCACAACAAAATGGCATGGCAGAAAGAATGAATAGAATAGTTCAGCAAATGGCTCATGCTATGCTTGATAAATTTGGGACTCCTAACACCTTTTGGGGAGAAGCAGTGCATACTGTATTAAATAATCTCAACAAGGCTCATGTGCGTGTAAGCAGTGATAAGTGATAAAACTCCTTGTGAAATCTGGTATGCTAATATTCCCACTATGAAGCATTTTAGATTTTTTGGAAGCAAATTTTTTATCAAAAATAATGATGAAAAACATGGTAAGTTTGAGCCTAGAGCATATGAAGGAATATTTCTTGGTTAATATTCTAGAAGTAAACAATACAAATGATAAAATAAAAGACTTTGGAAGATTTCGAATGTATTGATGTTGTAATTGATGAGTCTCTCACAACTCCCAAAATGGAAATAACAACAAATGAGGATGATGATTATGTATATTTTCCCTCATCAAATAATAACAATATAAAAGGAGAACCCAATGAAGCACTAGAAGAAGATATATCATAAAAGGCTCCATCCAAGTACGTTCAAAAGAATCATCCAGAATCTCAAATATTGGGAGAAAAGGGATCATGTGTTCAAACAAGAAGAACTCTTGTAGGATCTCCCAGTTATCTGGCATTCTGATCCACCATTGAACCACAGAATGTAAATAAAGTTAGTAAAGATGAATGCTTGATTCAGGCAATGAATGAAGAACTTGATCAAATTGAAAAGAATAATACTTGGGAATTGGTTCCAAGACCTCATGATAAAAATGTTGATGGAACAAAATGGATATTCAAAAACAAGTTAAATGAAAATGGAAATGTTATTAGAAACAAAGATAGACTTTTTTGTAAAGGGTATACTCAACAAGAAGGTATAGACTTTGAAGAAACATTTGCACCTGTAGCCAGACTTGAAGCCATAAGAATGTTTCTTTCTTTTTCAAGTTTTCAACAATTCAAAGTTTATCAAATGGATGTAAAATTTTCTTTCCTCAATGGTGATCTAGAAGAAGAAGTTTATATAGAACAACCAAAAGGATTCATTCTGGGAAATGATGAAAAACTTGTTTGCAAACTCAAAAAGGCTCTATATGGTCTAAAACAAGCTCCTCGGGCATGGTACTACCGTCCTGACAAATATCTTCAACAACAAGGTTTCAAAAAAGGATATGCAGACAGTAACTTATACAAAAAAATTGAGAATGATAAAATGTTAATTATTGTTTTTTTATGTTGATGACATCATTTTTTGGAGTAATGAAGAATCCATGAGTCAGAAATTTTCTTCTATTATGCAGCAAGAATTTTAAATGTCTTTACTTGGGGAACTAACATATTTTCTTGGCTTACAAGTGCAACAAGCAAAAGATGGCATATTTCTCTCACCAGCAAAATATCTCAAACATATCCTGAAGAAGTATGGGATGGAAGATTGCAAACCTGTGAGCCTCCAATGGTGACCGGATGTAACCTCAGTTCTCGTGATGATTCTCCCATGGTAAACCAACCAGAGTATAGATCTATGATTGGAAGTCTGCTTTATCTAACTGGGACTAGACCCGATATTATGCATGCAATTGGGATTGTTGGATGATTCCAAGCCAATCCAAAGGAGTCACATATTTAGGCCGTAAAAATGATATTCAAATATTTACAAGGAACTCAAGATTTTTTTTTATGGTATCCAAATAATGTTTATCTTACTCTTCATGCTTACACATATACAAACTGGGTTGGAAATATTGATGATCGAAAAAGCACTAGTGGTGGTGCATTTTATATGTGGCCCCGATTAGTATCCTGGTTCAGCAAGAAAAAAATTTCCATTTCCTTATCTACAGCAAAAGAAAAATATGTGGTTGTCGCATCATGTTGCACACAACTTCTTTAGATGATGCAGACATTACAAGATATTCAAATAAAATGTTATCCTCCCATCTCCATCCTATGTGATAATACAAGTGCCATCAGTATCTCAAAAAATCCTTTTATGAATTCCAAAACCAAGCACATTCCTATCAAACATCACTTTTTACAAGAACAATGAATTGAGAAAAAGGTTAAATTGGAGTATGTTCCCTCCAAATAATAAGTTGTTGACATATTTACTAAACCTCTTCCCAGGGAAGCATTTGAATATCTCAGACAGAAGTTGGGATTTGTCTCTACCTCACTTATCAAATCTATTTGATTTCAGAAGATTAAATTTGGTACGTGGGTTTCATGAATCCTAGTTGCATATATACGCGAGTTCCTATCTATACAGTCGCGTATGGATCTTGCTGTCATAACATATATGGGTCAGCATTTAGAAAAATCTGTGTCATATTTTTGGCTCTGATTCTCAGGTGTTGATGGGTAAATTATGTTGTTCTGGTATTCGCCTTACAGTTCCTTTCCTTGATATTTATATACTTGATGAAGATGCTTTGATGAATTGGTTGTTGAAGTTATTCAGGATGCACAGGTTTAGGGGGAGCATTAGCCTTGTTGAGAATAATGCATTGTTGGCATTGTCTTGGTTGTTGAATTATGTTCAATGATATCTCTCCATTGAGGTCCTTTGGCCTTTATTATATTGTCATTTGATGTAAGGGTCATGTTGAGACCTATGATGTAAATATTGTCATATTCAGTCATGTATGGTCTTCATCAAAAATGTAAACCCACTTGGATTGGGTGCTTGAGTCAAAAATGTAAACCCACTTGGTTGGGTAGTTGAGTCAAATATGTAACCCCACTTGGTTGGGATATTGATGTAAGTATGAGTCCTTGGTTGAAGAGTCATAAATTCATGTATTCTATTGAAAATGAGAAGACTCGGCATGGGCTCAGGGGGAGAATGGTCAGTGCAGATCTGATCTATAGAGCTCTTCCTTCTATAAGGAAAGAGAAACCTTGTTTCGGCATTAGTCCACCCTTTAACCTTGATGTCAAAGGGGGAGAGTATCTTGGTGTTTGATGTTTGAATAATGCTTTTGTCTTATGTTGATGTATCTATCAGGTATCTACAGATTGTGGTGATCAAACAGTCTGCATCAGTACAACATTGTAAGCATTTTTCTATATAATAAATATTGAATATAGAGACAACAACAACGGTGGTTTTCTCCCAACTTGGGTTTCCACCTTAAATCTTGGTGTTCATGTGTGATGCTCTTGTGTGATGATTTATTATGTTATTACTACCCATGTTTACTGCTTAGCTATTTGATGCATAACTAATGATCTAGGCTATGTAATGTCACTAAATATTTATCTGAATAGTAAAGTTATTTGGGTATACGCAAGTTTCTTTTAGGATATCTGCGTACATACGCTAGTTGGTCTAATCAAAGTCGCGTATAGAAATCAGTAAAATAAATTAAAATATTATCATTCTTGTAAATACTGATTCACCCCCCCCCCCCCCAGTATTTTTCCCAACATCAAGATCAGGGATGGGAATCGATCATGGTGACAAATTACTATGTAACACATTTCCTACCTCAACCTCTTGCAGTTGGGCTCTTAGACCGAGCCATATCCCCTATCTTATCGTCTGGTGAACTGGGTATAGGATGGTTGTGTTCTTGAGGGTAAATGTGTAGGCGATCTCTGTTCCCAAGATTACTTGTCCAAGTAGCAATAGAGGAGCATAATTCTAGAAATTGAGTCAGGCTTCCCTTCCTTTAATCACAAAAATTGTTAACTTCGTTCCAATATACATGCAAGGTTCTGTTCATGGTATGCGGGCAGGCTGAGCCTTGCATGCGGGGCTGCCCAACCTCAAGGTTATTGACTATGGTCCCCTAACATGATGTTGACCAAAACACCTGGGGAGGACATGACATATTATTTTTGTAAACATCCCAACTGCAGCCAATGAAAATCCTCGGTCGAGACAGGGGAACAACCTACCCAACATCGATTTGACCCTTGCCACAATCCCATAAAACATGCCCAACAATAGCCCCATCCCAATGCAGACTCAGCGCATTTGCCACCCACCTTGCAGAGGCAGGTTCTCCTAAATGATGCACATAGAGCACATTACAAACATAATTAAAAATTTTAAGACCCAACATAGACACAAACTGAGGGTGAGCTTCCCTGCCCGACTCGGCCAACCCTGGCTTGGGAGCTCCAAGCCCTCTCGGCTTAGCCCATTGACTACCTTGGTTTGTAAACGGCCAAATACATGTAACATAATCTATCCCTACGAGGGCAAGGCAACATAGGATGCACCCAAAAAAACCAAAGATAATATGAACCCAATTAACATAGGTCCCCCTACTACAAAACATCCGCATATAGGGAGCCAACCACAGACCCACATACTCTCACAACCTCTAATTCGATTGACCACAATTGTCTATACCATAGACTATCATGGCGAGAAAGGCTAAAATTATAGTAAGACCAGTAATGTACCATATCACCACTGCATAATGTTGAGGGAGCACTGGATCCAACCTTTCGCCTTCACTGTGAGCGAACAATCCCAATCTCTCACCACCAGAGCGAAACCAATTTATCTTTAAATATTCAAGCCTTGGATGGCTCTAATTAATTCCTCCCTTACACATAACATCCATCTGCAAGTTGAAGGACACCCTGCCAGCCTTGCCACGCATGTGGAAGGTGGTGGGCATAAACTTTAAGGCCTCCGTCATAATGTTTGATGGGAGTGTCATCCACTGGGTACGCACCCCAATTGGGGGTTCGTTTCAGATGTCCGTGGGTTACCCCCACTGCTGACCTTATCCTGCTCCATGATTCCTTGTATCGGTTCTAGGCATCCATCCTAGGGGTAAGGAGGCTAGATAGTCTCTAAAGTTTCATTTGTATGGGCGCATCCCTAGTTCACTAGGAAGTTTGCAACTCTATTTCCTTCACACCTCACATGTGTTATGATCACATACTCAAACTTCCGGATAATTTCCCCCAGTTCTTGAACATGTCTAGTAGTTCTCTAGATGTGGCTGAGGTTGTCCCGTTTAGTCCCTTAACTTAGTTTTTTAAGGGTGTTTTCTACTAGTTGGGAGTCCCCTTCAACCACTAGTTTTTTGAAACCCAACCTGATTGCTAGGATCATCCCTTGAGGAGCTCCAGTGAATTCCACTTCTTTGTTACTTGCATACCCATAGGAATCCGCATAAATGAAGCAAGTTAAAGCTCTATGATCTCGAAATACGCCTCCAAATCCCACTTGGACCGAATTTCCTTTCGATGCTCCATCAAATTTTAGTTTCATAAAACCTTCAGGAGACGTAATGAAGGCCCGAGTGATATCTATTCTACTTGGAATCGATTTTGATGATTTTGGAGCTATCATGGTTGGTTCTAGTTGAAGTCTTCACATGATCCTCACCTCATGGGGTGCAACTTTCCAGTCATCTTGTGCCCAATCTTCTACCAGGATGGTTTCCCATATATTTTTCTTTATTCCCTCCCACACTACCTCCTAATCCTGCCTCATATTCTTTAAAATCTTGGGGTTTCTCTCCTTCCATATAGCCCAAAGGGTGAAGCCGAGGGACAAATCCCAGGCTCAGTTAAGTACCATGCTAGAGTATAGGCCCTGTCTCCAGATTAGGATGGTTTTTCGAATACTCTAGGGGTCACAATCCATCCGACCAAAGAGGTATTCCACTTGGCTCCATTTTTGGGTGGCGTACTGACATGAATTGAGGAGATTCTAAAGGCCTTCAGAGTGGCATCCATATAGGATTCAGACCGAGGGTTTGTAGAAGCCTATTTAATCAATTGATCCCATGTCAGGATTCTGCCCCTTGAAACCAACCAAAGAAAACATGCCCACTTTCGGCGACCACCTTCCTCCCCATATATTCTTCCAAATTTGTTGTCGGTTCCCCTGTCCCTGCCCTGCTTTCAATCTGTATGCTTCAAGTATGGTGAAGGATCCCTTCATTGTATAGCCCCACATTAGAATATCTAGGCCTTCCTGAATCGTGATCCTCATGGAGTCTAGCTCTTTACTCAATTACTTCCATTGATCTGAGTCTGGTGCATCCAGCTAGTCTTCCCTATCCTTCCACCTTCTCCAGCCACTGTTTGTTGCCTCCTCTTTCCAATACTGATTTACCTCCCAAAAGAAGTGTTGCTGTATGATTTCTCTGTTATGAGTAGCCCGGTTCTAGATCGCAGATCCTTTTGGATGGTCTCAGTACCTTAGGATGTTCTCTGTGAGGGTAGGCATGTCGTACTTATGGGTCCATATTTGTAGGCATGTCATACTTATGCATCCATAAGTCCTCCACTAATGCTTAGCGGATGTTTCAGCAGAAATCATTTGTATACCTATGTCATCTTTCTGTTTTCTCTATTCATAGAAGGAGATTCATGAATTTGTTTGACTTATGTAATATTTTCATTCCAATGAGAGATTTTGTTTTTCTTCCATTCTCAAGAGAGGGTAGTTCATGGATGACTAGGACTTCATAATGTGGGAAAGAGATATCATTACATTTTGGATTTGAGCAGGAATTTTTTATCAGAGTAGAAAGTGCCTCGCCAGTTCTAGGATTAGGAATTATATGTACAAGGAATTATAAGTTGACTAAATATTGACAAGAAATAAAATTGACTAATAAATCACAAAAATTCAAAACTTGGGCAAGCTCAAATAGCTTGGTATGGATACAATTTGTACAGGCGAATGATGATTCTGATGAGGATGCTTCAGAATAAATGGGATGTGAGTTTTTGTATTCTTATACCTCTCTTTCTATCCTTCTTCTAGGAATGGTAGAACTTATTGGGAAGGATAAGATCACAGAAGAATAATCTTCTTTTATCTCGACAGAAGTTATATGTTGAATTTTTCGTGTCTTTGGTATATCAACCACCCAGTTTTCAAGAAAACTCAAATCTTCCCACTTTATCATTTGGTGTTCTATTTTCTGATTGTGGGCATCTGTAATAACTACAACACTTGACTTGGACTCTTGGCTAGGGGAATGCAGCACTACAGGATAAAGTGTATTTGTATGATGAAAACAACCCCTTGTATGAATAGAAATATTTGTCCTTTTCTTCTTCATATCAAACCTAGAAGTTTTGATTTGCAATTGTAAAATATATTTGATGTGTTCATCAAAGATGTATGTGAAAAAGTTTGGATAACAGTCGAACCAAACTAGGCCATTTGAAAGAGGAGAAACAACCCCACCAAGGAAGGAGTCAATATATTTATTGTGTGCCATATCTCGGATTGTGGCCAAGACAAAATTATTCAAACCCTTGTGGGTTAAGGCAGAGATTCCTACACTTATACACCTAAGATGAACATAAGACATGTTATATGTTCATCCTACGAACACAACCCATTATTAATTCAAAAAAAAATATTAAATTAAACGGTAACGTAAAACATGTCGATCGGCATGAAATTTCATCCCTCCATGTCAATATATTACTAATAATATTCTCTTGGTGTGAAATCTTAACCACCCATTTGATTTTAAAAAAAAAAACTCTCCAAGCCTAATTCCGAAATAGACCAGGCTTATCGGCATAAATATTTTTTTGATCAATTTTGTCTAAAAAAATTCCTCCTCGCCCCCAAAAGAAAAAAAAACAAGTCTAATGGTTAGACTTCTCCATGAACCAGGATTTGAATTATGAAGAAGTACTCACTTTATTCACTAAATCTTCTTTCCGAGATTTTTTTTCCAAAGCCTATTCCTAGTAGTTAGCATAGTTACTCCATTACTCTCACATTCCGCTACAATTTGGGACACAGATGCATCAAGCATCTCTAACAAGCTAAATTAGAACACCCATGGATTTCAATGTATTGGAGGAATATTAAGTTCCCAACTTAGACTGGGAGATTCTACAGATGGAGAACGACCTCAAGCAAATACTTTGGAGGCTAGTTAGGTTACCCGAAAAGTTTGGGAGTGTCTCTATAGAGTGGAGAAACTTAGTCAAGTTGTTGGAGCCTTGTCAAGTTCCCCACCAAGTCAAGGAGCATCTGCAAATAGAAGCACCTAACCAATTCAAGATCTTGAAGATCCATTAAATTCCCAACAAATTTTGGGAGTGTCTGCAGATTGGAGCACTTGGTCAAGTCAACACATTGGAGGGTCGTCAGGTTCCTGATCGAGTATGGTAGTATCTACAGATTGGAGCACCCATATAAGGAAATAATTAAATTAAAGGCCCATGGGGTTCCCAACCTTATTTGGGAGAAATTGAAAATTGGGGCACTGGCTCAAGTCAAGAAGGTTGAGTACCTTCAGGTTCCCAACTTAGTCCAGGAGTGTCTGTAGAGTGAAGCACATTTTCAAGTCAAAAATTTGGAGGGCTACCAGGTTCTTGACTAAGTGTAGGAGAGTATGCAGAGTGGAGCACCTACCCAAGTCAAGATGTTTCAAGTATGTTAGATTCCCAACCGATTCTGGGAGCATCTGTAGATTGCAGAAACCACCCAAGTCAAAATGTTGGAGGCTCACCAGGTTCACGACCAAGTCAAAGAGCATTTTAAGAATGGAGCTCCCACCCAATGCAAGACTTGGATGCTTTCCAGGTTCTTGGCCATGACTACGAGCATTTGCACAGTGGATCACCTACCCAAGTCAATATTTTTGGGGCCTATTAGGTTCCCTACCAAATATGGAACTATCTGCATAAAATGGAACCTGTCCAAGTCAATACTTTGGAGGCCTCGTTAGGTTCCCAACTGAGTCTCGTAGCATATACAAAGTGGATTTACCATCCAATTCAAGTGTTTGGAGGCTCGTCATGATCCTAATTGAGTCTAGGGGTGTCTGCAAAGTGGAGCACCAACCTTATTCAAGATATTGAGGGCTCGTTAGGTTCCCAATAGAGTCTAGGAGAATTTTCAAAGTGTAGCACCAACCCATTTGAAGACGTTGGAGGCATGTTAGGTTCTGCATAAGTATGGGAACGTATACAGAGTGAAGAACATGCCCAATTCAAGACTTCAAAGGCCCATCAGGTTCCCCACTAAGCCATTGCATGTTTTTTATATTTAAAGTTGTCTTATAGTTTATTTGTTCTAGATGTAGGTTACAAATTGGAAGTTGTATGGTTATGGCCATATCCAATTCAAATCATTTGTGCTTATATGCATGGTTACATATCAAATGCCAATATGGAGCAAAATACGTTGAATAGGTCTTTAAAGTTTTTAATTTTTAATGTTGTCTAAAGCCTTTTCACCAACTTTGGGGTCATTTTGTTTTTGTTCAAGGTGTTCTTCAAATAAACACTATAATCCCCTTTGAGTTGAAATTTGAATTACTCACTTCAAATAAGGCCAATGACATTTGTTTGTTAGGATTCTATTACCTTATTTAATGCAATTGAGTGATACACTGAAATCAGGTGATATAGTTTGGCTTGTTCCATCTTTCAAAGTGGCCCGATCACATCTTCAAAGAAGCTCAATGTAGAGGGCCAAGTTTTCAAAATCATTTAATGGGAAATATTTTAAAACAACCAAATGGCCTATTTCCTTGTGTCAAGGATAGCTTTTGAAAGCATCTAACGAGGGATCTTTCAAAATGGCTTCGCATTCCATTTCCTTCATCGTGAGGATATTTATAAATCACCTAATACGCAATCTTTTGAAATGGTTCGATGGTTTATTTCCTTGCATTTTTTAGACCTTTAGAGAATTCCCAATAGACAATTTTTCAAAATTGCCTCATGGTCCATTTCTTCACATCTCTTTCAAAAGTGCTTGATGGAAAATCTTTCAAATGACCCAGTGGCATATTTCCTTGCATTAGGTTGATCTTTCAAATATCCTTACAGGAAATATTTTAAAATAGCTCAATGACCTACTTCCTTCCATTAGGAAAATATTTCAAAAAGGCCCAATGAGTGATCCTTAGAAACAACTGAATGGCCTAATTCCTTTCTATCCAAAGGAACTTTCAAAGGATTTCTTTGGATCAATCATTCAAAGGGAGGAGTAACAACTTTATGCTATTGAAGTAATACTTCAAATGGGCCCAATGTAAGCATGGCAAGGGAGTTGTGTGTGATCTTTGACCCACATAATGCAATTTAATTTGGATGGAAATGAGTATAGAACCCCAAAAAATCAAGTATATAGAGAAAGGAAAAAATTATACTATTACTGAAATGTGGTGATGAAGAGAGAGGATTACATGAAAATTTTGTAACATTGTAAAATTGGTACTAAAATTTTATATATATATAGTCAATTTGGTCTAATTTTTGATTTAAAAGATAAATTTTTATCCTCTCCACTCAACCTCAAATCCAAATCCTACTTATATAGCTTGATCACTCTTAATGAGTCCATTGTTCTTTACAAACTCTTTTTGAGTTGTGAGTAATATCTCTCTCACTTACAAGTTGGAGAGTGGATGCAATGAAAAATTACATGTAGTTTCTATTCCACAAAGAGTGAAAATGCCATACATGAAAATCTAGCTCTCACTAACTTAATTGTTAAATATACAATTGCTTTTTGTCAAATATTTTTCAATATAATACAACACATGCACAATGGGTTTATTTTTCCAAATAGATATAAATGCAACATCAGTATTACTAATTGGGAAATTTTTATCACTTATAGGTGGTTTTCAGTGTCAACACCTCCCCATAAAATTTGAACTAAAATTTAATGAGAACTAAAGTCCACACAAACCAATTCATCTACACTTCATAAATATCTATTTAATTAATTACACATATATATAAATACATAGAAATTTTAAAATTACACTAATTTTAATAGATTGAAAATACCATAATGTGAGCTATACAATTTTTTTAATTAAAAAAAAAAAAAAAACTAAAAACTTTATAGAAAGTTATAAAGTTTTCTGACATTATGAAAGTACCATAATGTAAACGATACACAATTTTTAATTAAAAAAAAAAACTTTATATAATGTTATAAAGTTTTATGATATTATTTGAGCCACAAGATAGATTAATAATGAAAAATATAAATATACATTTAAAAAAAAATTATAAATAAATTATAAATTAGAAAAGAAAAGTTAAAATATTTAAAAAATAATAATATTAAAAAAAAACTTAAAATACACCTAAATTGTAATTCACCAATTAAGAAATAATACACAAATATATGTTTGGTCAAAAAATTTAATTTAAACATTTTAAATAGAAAAATAAATATCCATATTGAAAGTTTTTTATTTTGTCTTTATACATTTGATAGATGTATATATTAAAATGTAAATTTGTTACGATGATAAGTAGATCTAAGACTTTTGTGATCCATAATGTAGTTGCATGTCTTTCGGATTAGTCACATCATTAGGATTTGGTCAACATTTCAAACCAACTAATGTGTTTCGAACCAACTAATGTGGTTCATCCCTAGGAAATTTAATCCTCTCCTTCATTTTGGATCAATAACAAGCAAGGCTTACGTGGTGGCTCAATGTAATCGACTGCAGGAGCGACCTCCTCTCAGCGTCCTTCTTCTCCAGTGATCTGCATGCAGGTAGAATCTATCCATGATTTTTTAGTTGCTGCCTTGTCTTCCTCAAACTTGAACGTTTGTGTGGTGCCTCCTTCAAATTCTCATTCGCAGTTTTGTGTGGAGTATGCATCCTTGGTGAAGGTCCATGCCTCTTCACCCTCTCCTCCTCATGGTGCATCTGGTGGTCCCTCATTTCGCTCCGATGAAATGTCTTCTGTTGACCTGAACTATAACAATTATAACATTGATAATATAAACAATCTTAAAAGTAGTGATAAATTTATTAATAATATTAATTCTAATAAGAACAACCATAAGAATTGAATTAATAATAATAAAAATAATTTTAATAACAATAATAGTGTTATCAATTATAATAAAAACAATAACAATATAAATAATAATAATTATGATATTAATATATATAATAATATTAAGAATAATAATAAAATTAATATTAACAATAATAAGAATTTAAATAATAACATTAATAATAATAAAAATAATGATTCCCTTGCTAATTTGAAGAATGTTGCTAACTTCCCTAGCAAAAATTTTGATTCTTCTATTTTTAGTCTCCTAAATAAAGGGCTTAATTTTTCCCTTGCCCCAAAGAAGATTCCCATCGATGACATTATCTGTAACATCGAATATGGTATTAGGGACTTTCTGAATAATGTAAAGGAGACTATTAGGCAAGATTATGTAGTTTCTCTTAGGAAGGCTAAGCCTCATAAAAGGAACCTTAGCAAGCCTGAGTTTCTTGCCCTTAAAGCCTTGAGGGATGACCCCAACATTGTCATCCTTAAGGATGACAAAGGTGGTGCCATTGTCATTCTTGATAAATCTGAATATTCCAGCAAAATGATCAACCATCTTTCAAATAGTGGCAGTTACGTCAAGCTGAAAAAGGATACCATTAAATATGTTTCTAAGGAGGTTTCCCTCGCCATTAAGTTGAATTTAGCTCGTAATCCTCTCTCTAGGAAGCTTATTGAGAGTAATCCCCTCACCCCTAGGATTTATGGTCTTCCTAAGATTCATAAACCCGAGGACCCTTTGAGACCTATTGTCAACACAATAGGTGTGCCTAATTATCTTCTTTCTAAATTCTTAGCCCAGAAGCTTAAACCCCTTGTGGATCTCACCAATTCCTATGTCAAGGACTCAGTTTCCTTTATCAAGGAATGGAAAGATATTAGGTTGGAGCCTGGAGAGTTGTTATTAAGTTTTGACATTGTTTCCTTATATACTAAAATCCCATCCAAGAATCCATTGATTTCATAAATCACATCTTAGAAGAGGACAATGCTAAATTAGTTGGTCTTTGCCTCACCTCAACATTCATCAGCTTCCAAGGTGATATCTATGAGCAAACATGCGATGTTGCTATGGGTTCCCCTCTTTCCCCTATTTTCGCAAACTTATTTATGGAGGATTTTGAAACTAAGGCCTAAGCCTTAGCTCAATTTCGCCCTATAAAGTGGAAGAGGTTTATGGATGACACTTGTGTCATATGGCCCCATGGTCGAGAGAAGTTAGAGATATTCTTGTGCCATATGAATTCACATTTAGATTCCATTAATTTTACGATGGAATTTGAAGTGTACAGGTGCATGCCCTTCCTGGACATCCTCTTCTATAGAATGTATTATGGTTACATTTCTCACCAAGTTTTTCGCAATAAAACTCACACGAAACAGTATCTTCATGCTGGTTCTTATCATTTTCCTTCCCATAAATTTGGTGTTCTCTGCACTCTTGCTATATGTGCTCTGCGAATTTCCGATGACGACCACCTAGAGTAAGAGAAATCATATCTTCTTGATGTCTTTGAAAATAATGGATATAGTAGATCTCAGGGCCTTAAAGCCTTTCAAAAAGCCTATAAAGGTTTAAGTGGAAAAATTGATTGCATGGATCCTATCTCCAAGGTGAATCTCTCATTTATCAGAGGGACCACAGAGAGGATTGCTCATGTCCTTAGAAGGAATAATTTCTCCTCCTCATTCAAACCTCTCTGTACTATCAGAAATTCTCTTAGTTTTGTCAAGGACCCTGTCAAACCTAAGGAAAAAAAAAAGGGGTTTACCTAGTTCCTTGTTCCTATGGTATACCCTATATTAGATAAACAGGTCAGTCCATTAAGAAGAGAATCCAGGAGCATGTTGTATACATTAGGCACAATCGTTCCCACACATCGGTTCTTGCAAAGATGCGGAAAAATCCTATCACCATGTATGTATTGAGGATTCCAAGGTCATTTTTAGGGTTTATCATTTCCACCATAGGAAGCTTAGAGAGGCTATTGAGATTGAGAGGTATGCTAAGAATCTCAAGAGGTATGATTGGTGGAAAATGAGTAAGAGTTGGACTCCGACCCTCTCTAGGTGATTCCTTCCCCTCTCGCATGGATTCTTAGCGAATTAGGTTTTTTAGTCTTTTTCTTAATTTTTTTTTCTTCCCTTTTTCTTATTTTCTTCCTAGTGCTATTTATTTATTTCTGTTAATATTCTTTAGTCTTCATCCTTATTATTATAATATTTTATTAATATTTTGATCTCTTCCTAACCCCCTTTATCCTTATAAAAAAAATTTACATCCATTTATTTGGTATATATACTTCTAATATCCCATAAAAATGATATTTTTATTATTATAATAACACTTTATTTACAAATAGCATTCTATAACACCCTATTTTATGTTAATTATGATTAACTAGATTTTATGATACATTTGAATTATTAAAAGTAGAAGGAATTAATGAATATGGTTATTCATTAGTGAGACTTGAATTTATTTATGAATACAAGAAAACTCGATAAATTATCCTGAGTAAAAGGGATTAATTGTATGGTAAATGATTCCAAGATTCTAGAGTAAAAAGTAGAGAGTTTATTACAGTTACTTCCCAAAAAGGATAAAATTGAAATCCTAAAGAAGGGAAGGGCTTCTGTTCAAAAAGATGCTAAGGGGTAACAACAGTATGTTGAGTAAATTTGTCCAGAGCTGGTAGGGGAAAATAGTGGAGCTTTGAAAACCCAGTGAAGTATAGGCTGGATTATAATCCTGAGTCCTTTCTTCTAACTAAGACTGTCTACTACCTAAGTCTCTGGAGAGGAGCACGGGGGGAGCAGAGGACGTGATTGCCTCTCTCAAGGTTGGGTAGAACCATCAGTTAATTAGAAAGAAAAGTACAAAGATAAGTGCCTTTTGTTTGTTTATTTTAATTATGCAAATGACAGCCTAAGAAAGTGACTATAAGATAAGTGCCTTTTGTTTGTTTATGAAATGATTTTTATTGTTCTATTAATGGTCTGTGACTGATAATTTTAGGTTGTATAGAGAACTTCTTTTTCTATCTTGAAGATGAAAAGAAAACTGGAAATAGCGAGAAATGTAAACTGTTATATGTATTATACAAAAGAAACCAGATAATACATGTATTGCAAATTTAGATCTGTACAGGGAGGCATAATTCAATATAACATATATAAAAAAAACAATGGTTAGTAGTACCACTCTATCATCTTTATTCAAATGGAAACAAATAACGTATGTTGTCTAAAAACTCATTAAATTCCAGAAATAAGAATAAAGGTGGGTTGTATAATATTAAATCATTAAACTGTTAAGGCTCAAAGGTTTAGCGCCAAGCCCCGCGTTGACAGGGCAAGGGTCATGGTCCTCTGGCCAATAAACCTCTAACTTGCAATAGATTACAATTACAATAACCGAAAACAAAATGCAACGATATATATATATATATATATATATATATAACTCTACTATCTAGCCACAGGAAAAGTAAAACCTATTGCAAGAGAATCTGGAAAGAAAACTAGAGACAGTATTTAACAAAAGAAAAAAGGAAATGAATAGTAGAATACTTGATCTAGGTGGATATTGGTGGCCACCCGCCTATTCCACTTGGGACCCCACCATTGTCTCTTTCAGTTATTTTTTCACAACTTACTATTTTTAGCAGTTTTTCAGGACTTGAACTTCTGGAGCCATTTTGAAGCCCCAAACGGAGATAGTATGCCAAAGTTACGTCCCTGGGAAGTTGAAACACCAATTTACCTAAACGGGGCCCATAGTTTTGGCGCTTCATCTCCTAGGGTTAGGTTTTTGGGATGTTTAGGGTTCTCCATTGTTTCTCAATAATAAACAGGCCCTCGAGCCTCATTGTAATACGGCCGCAGGTCTTAGGCTTCACATCTCTTCTCGTAGATTCGCCACCAAAGACCCCAGCTATTTTCTTTCCATCATGTTTGTAAACATATTTCTGTGATTTGATATTAATGAAATGAAACCTTATTTCCACTGTATTTCTATGTTTATGGTTATTTATGTATTCTGTTGCGTTCCTGCATAAATCTGAATCAGTGGTATCAAAGCGGTCTACTTTTTCTTGATCCTTCTTTGCATGTCCCCAACGAGGTCGAGGTATAAGGATTTAGGGCTCGATCTAGTGGAACCTTTGCAAGATTAGCCTCGCAAACCCCGACGGACACCCATGGGGGAAGAAAAGAAAGATGAGGGAGCAGGAGATCCTATCAAAATATTGCTCGAGGAGGCCCTCGAAAAAAAAATGAACGTGATGATAGATAACTTTGCCCAAATCCTTCAATGACTTCCCCCCAAAAGCGCATCTACATCCAACAGCCACTCTGGAGACGCAACTCCCTTTAAGGTACAAGTAAACTTTGACATTCCCATATTTGAGGGTCAAATAGATGCAGATGTCGTAGATAGATGGTTGAATCTATTAGAAGGATATTTCTGTCAGGAATTTTCCCACCTCCAAAAGATTATTTTTGCACCTCAAAGCTACCTCTATGTCAAGGATCGTGGAAACCCACTGTGAGAAAATGGATGAGACAACCCGATTCTCGTTGGGCCGTACCGACTCTGGAATTCTTCTCGAGATGCCATCAAGGAACAATACTATCCCGTGGGGAGCTATGAGGACAAGTATATACAATGGACCATGCTGCAACAAAAGCGGGATCAAGATGTGCATGAGCTAACGAATCCGTTCCATACCTCGCGCACAAAGTTGGGTATCAAATATTCAAGAGAAAATTTGGTGCTGTGAGATCGCAGTTTGGTTCCACAATAGATACATCTGTGAAGAAATAGAGTTCCTCAACATCTCCTCGCTTGGTACAACATACCGATATGCTGTCAAGATTGAGCAAAAATTCAAACAGAAGAAGCGAGACTTTGGATTTGCAAATCAAAAGCAAGGGAAAGGTGCCCCCAAACCGCAGAACAAAGGACAAAGCCAAGGCATGGCGGCCCAAGACAACTTGCCAAAGACACAAGCAAAGAACAACACCGCGAAGCCAAAGAAGGACACGGGAAAGTGGTGTGAGTTCCATAAGAGCTTCACTCACAACAGTGAGTGTCGGGCCAAGTAGTCGCTAGTGGCCGAGATGAGGGCTTCTAAATCAGATGCATGCTTTGACTCTGAATCAGAACCTGACAAGGTGAATGAAAAAGGGAAGCAGATTATTGATGCAGAGCCCAACGCCACTGTTACCACTACGAAGATCTAGAAGGAGGAACCAGAAGATCCAGAGGAGGTAGAGCGTCTCTTCCACTCCTAGATGTGGGTAAAGGGTTCCCCGCTACGGTTCATTATCGAAAATGGGAGCCAAACGAACCTCATTTCAGCAGATGTCATGAAGCGGTTGGGCTTGCCGACCATAACGCACCCACAACCATACACCATCGGGTGGCTTCACCAAGGACAGGACCTCTGCATCAGCCAGCAGTGCCGCCTTCCCTATAGCATCAAGCCCTTCACGGATGAGGTATTGTGTGACATTGCTCCTATTGATGTTTCTAATGTATTATTAGGCCAACTATACTTTTTGAAGCGACATGCTATCTATGAGTCCCAGCCTCGCGCTGTTATTGTTACTTTGGGAAATAAATTGTACAGGATACCAGAGGTACCATTGCCTCCCACTATCTCTTTGGTTACTGCAAAACAATGCAGTAAGCTCATTTCCCAAACCAGGAACTTTTTTTTCTTGATGATCCGCCCCCAGGGCAAGAAGAAGACTATGGCCACGACCTCTAGACATGGCTCCTCTGCACGACAACAACAAATGGACAAAGTTGTGGAGGAGTACGGGGACATCTTCACCTCACCCACAGGGGTGCCTCTACACTGTCAGGTCAAGCACCCCATTGACTTGACCCTAGGTGCACCGCTACCTAATGGACTGATCTATAGGTGCTCTGTTCTAGAGAATGATGAAATCAAGAGGTAGATTCAGGAGCTGCTACAGAAAGGTCACATCCGGCCAAGTTCATCGCCCTGTGGGAGCCTGATCGTGTTGGTATAGAAGAAGGATGGGACTTGGAGACTATGTATTGATTATCGGGCGTTGAACAAGATCACTGTTCAGAATAGGTACCCGATCCCATGGATTGGTGACATTCTAGACCAACTCAAAGGGGAAAAATATTTTAGCAAGATCGACTTGAAGTCGGTATATCACCAAGTACCAATTGAACCCTCTGATGTGTGGAACACTGCCTTCAAAGCCAAGGAGGCTCTTTTCGAATGGCTTGTCATGCCTTTCGGATTGACAAATTCTCCCGCAACCTTCATGAGGTTGATGGAAGACATCTTGCGTCCATTCACGAACTCATTTGTAGTGGTATACTTGGATGACATTATTATCTTCGGCCAGACTTGGGAAGAGCACCTCCACCACATCTGAGAAGTCCTCCAAACACTGCAGCAACACAAGTTGTGTGCCAATTTGGAGAAATGCACTTTTGGCATGACCCAGGTTCAATATTTGGGATACATTATTAATGAAAGGGGGGTGCATGTGGATCCAGCCAAGATCCAAGTCATTCAGGATTGGCCAGCCCCAACCATCCTAATTTTGCAGCTTTCTGGGTCTTGCTAATTTCTACCGCAGGTTCGTGTTGGGATTCTCTCATATCACTTGGCCCTTGAGTCAAGTCACCAAGGGAGGAGCGAAATCAAAATTCTGTTGGTCGGAATCTCAACAGAAGGCATTCGTAGAATTGAAACATCGCCTCTTTTCTGCCCCAGTGCACACATTACCAGACTTGCAATAACCAATTGAGATCGAGACAAATGCCTCTGACTATGCTATTGGGGCAATTCTTACTCAACAGGGGCATCCAATGGCATATCACAGTGAGACATTGTCCGACACAGTTCGAAAGTATCCCACTTATGACAAAGAAATGTACTCCATTGTGCAGGCTTGTCGACAATGGAAGCATTACATTTTGGGGAAGGAGACAATCATCCACACAGACCACTGACACCTGCAGTTCATACAGACACAAGGAAAGTTGCAAAACGATCGCCATCAGAAGTGATCCACATATCTACAACAATTTCATTTGAACATCAAGTACAAGAAGGGTAGCACCAATCATGTTGCAAATTACCTCAGCCGACCACCAATCGTGGCCATAACCACCGTTCTCAACTCTTGTGGGCATGAGACTTATGGTTGGCCGCTTCTCTACAAGAGCGATCCATAATTCAGCTACACATACAAGGCACTCTTGGGGGGTATGAAAGTTCCAAATTTTCAACTCCAAGATGCACTATTATGTCACCTGCGACACCTTTGTGTTCCTTCAAGCGAGCGTGCCAAGATGATATGGGAAGCACACTACATTCGAATCGTTGGGCATTTTGGGGTCGAGAAAACAGTGTCAGTACTACAGAAGTATTTCTATTGGTCGAACCTTCGATAGGATGTCAGAAAGTAGATAAGATCCTGCACTGATTGCGCCATTACCAAATCGACCATCAAGAAGCAAGGGCTCTATACTCTGCTACCTACCCCTAGTCGACCTTGGGAATCCATCTCCATGGATTACATGTTAGGCCTTCCTTCTACTAAGCATGGAACAACTGTGTTTTCGTGGTCGTCGACAGATTCTCAAAGATGGCCATTATGGCAGCCTGCAAGAAGAATATCACAGCAGAAGCCACTGCTAAACTCTTCTTTGAACGAGCGTGGGTGCACTTTTGGATCCCACAATCTATCATATCAGATCGTGATAGCAGGTTCCTCAGCACATTTTGGTCCAGCCTCTGGTCAATGTTGGACACCAAGCTCACCAAGTCAACAACTTTCCATCCCCAAACTAATGGCCAGACAGAGGTCGTCAAGAGGATGATTGTACACATTCTATGCATGTACAATTCAAAGCATCCACGTACATGGGATGAGAGCCTTCCTTATGTACAACACATTTATAACCGGGCTCTCCACAGCTCAACTGGCCACAGCCCCTTTCAGGTGGGCTTGGGATTCCAGCCACTATGTCTTATTGATGTAACCATGCCATTTGCAGCTACTCAGGCTGATTCACCTCATGTCCAGTCTGAAGCTGAAAAAGCAAATAACTTCATCGAGTGCATTCAGCACATTCGCTAACATGTTCATGGCATATTGGACAGAGCCAATGCTAAGTACAAGCAACGACATGATCAACATCGGGTGCCACACAAATTCTAGGTGGGTAAAAAAGTGTGGCCACATTTGCAGAAGGAGTGCCTCACTGGACCCCACCGCAAGATTTCCCCGCTCCGATATGGTCCATACACCATCACCAAAGCTGTAGGGAACAACGCCTTCGAGCTCAGTATTCCACCATTCCTTGGTCTGCACCCAATATTCAATGTAGATCGCTTTCGTCCCTACTTCCCACCTCTATTGGACACCTCTGACATTGCAGAAGAACTCACACCAAAAGAGTTAAACCCAGACTAAATGGAACAAGCCACCACAGACTGTATCATGGACATGCAAATCAAGAACACTCGCCGACAAAAGATCCAACTGTATCGGGTTGTCAAAGCTGGCCAACTCCTGCACCAAGGCAAGTGGTTCACTAGGGACCAAGTTCAACAGAAGTTTCCTCATCTCATGGAAGAACTCAATGCAATGGAGACCATTGCTTCCTAAGGGGGGAGGAATGATCCAGGTGGATATTGGTGGCCACCCGCCTATTCCACTTGGGGCCCCACCATTGTCTCTTTCAGTTATTTTTCCACAACTTACTATTTTTAGCAGTTTTTCGGGTCCTAAACTTTCGAATCCATTTTGAAGCCCCAAATGGAGATAGTATGCCAAAGTTACGTCCTTGGGAAGTTGAAACACCAATTTACCCAAACAGGGCCCATAGTTTTTGCGCTTCATCTCCTAGGGTTAGGTTTTTGGACGTTTAGAATTCTCCTTTGTTTCTCAATAATAAATAGGCCCTCGAGCCTCATTGTAATATAGTTCAGGGGTCTATAGTCACCACATCTCTTCTCAGAGATTCGCTACCAGCACCCTAGCTATTTTATTTCCATCATGTTTGTAAGCATATTTATGTGATTTGATATTAATGAAATGAAGCCTTATTTCCAGTTTATTTCTATGTTTATGGTTATTTATGTATTCTTTTGCGTTCCTGCATAAATCCGGAACAACACTACATTATATTGACGATCCGGTCACAATATTATACACATAGTATCATGCTGGAAAAACTGTAAACCCCAGTTGGGGAAAAGAAAGACCTAAAATTGTATCTAACGCATACATACACTAAATAAAGGAGGGATAAACTTAAATTTCAGAAAGGAGTAAGATAATAACTTCCTCGGTGGGAATTTATTTAAAATACTGGAAATAGTCTTTCGAACTTAAAGTATTACAACCAAATGTTTATACAGTCAAATAAACCTAAGATATAGGCTCAGAAGCCTTAAACCCTGAAGGGAAGCAAATTCATGCAACTTATAAAACCTATATACAGAGCCATCTCGAACTAATATCGAGCTATCAACATATTTCCGAACTTTTCACCGATTTGCATAAACCTGAAACAAACAACTCTTGCATGCAGGTGTTGTTGTGGCCTTAAGGCACCGTGCACACAAGGAGGGTTTTACCCTTAGCTGGATGGAAGAAAGTGATCATGCAACTTAGAAATAATGGGACATGGTGTCGAGACTTACCTGAGCATTAGCTAGGTGTTGTAGGCCGAGCCTAAATTCCCTTTTGCAGCATAGGTAAGAAACCTTGCCTATAAACCAACACAAATTACAGTGAGATTCATTGTAAGGGATAGTAACTAAAAACATAGAACCCAGAAAATTCAATGAGAAAATTGTCGGTTATGAAGACAGGGATTACCTATTTGGAATGGGCACGCAGATTTCCAAACTCCATTCTCCACTTGAACAAAGAAACTCAAACCATGTGTTGGGTTGCGATTTAATGCGTAGAACAATTTTGAGGAAGGATGAAATTAACATTTTCGACAGTGGAACCAACCATTCGGGAAGAACCTTCCATACAAGCAATGGAGCTTTGATGTTAATACCATCACAAGTTGAAAATCTAATAGAAAATTGAACGTGCAAGTATTTACAATAGGAAGAGTTACCTAACCTCTAGAACCAGAGAGAAATGTATTACAGAGGAAATAAGGGTTACATAGGAAATAGTAGTGGAACCCTTACCGGTCTCTAATGAAAAACCAGTTGTTGAGTGACAAAAGCAGGCAAACCGTCAACCATAAGGGTGGGCTTACAGAAAACAAAAAAAGAAAAAACTGAAGAAATTTGCAGAGCCCAGCTAAGTCTCGGCGACAACTAAAGAATGAGCTCGATGAACGAGATAGGGGGTCGGGTGGTTACCCTAACCACCCCAAACTCCATCAAAAAACTGTAGGATCTAGGGTTATGCCATATCGACGAACATGATGCGGCATCAAATCATGTAGGACAGTTGTGATCATAGTCTCTGTTGTATATATTCCCTTCTCCATATTAATTTTGGCCCCTGGCTCCTTTTAAAATTTGTTTCCAACGTTTCTATGGTCAAAAACCCCTATGTCAAGCTCACCGCCACTTTCTCCGCCCCGAAACATACTGTCCAAATGTTTAAAACCCGCATTTTAAATATTTCGGGCCGAAGCCCCAAGTCCTAAACTCCTCTCCTTATTGTTGTCATACGACCGGGGGCCGAAGACCATAAGCCAAAAGAAAAGGGGCTTATCCTTTGCGTATCGAGCGTGATATCCACCGTCTGATCCAACCCAAATCAACGGAGCGGATACCGTTATGCGGCGGCCCCCACATATGTACCCCGCGCATACAGAAAACAGGCGGTATTACCCCGCACCGCTCTCATTGAAGTGGCAGTATTTACCGTGGGGGCAGCGATGCCACAAGTCTTATGCCACGTGTTCTTGGTACGGGGTGGAAAACGCCTGTCTCCCGCTCGTTAAAGTTCGCAATATCGCCGGGCGGCGGGATTCACGAGGATCGTTGGATCTCCGATTTCAATCCAACGGCGGAGGTATACCAAAGTCACCCGCCTATTAACGCATGTGCATTGTCCTATGGCACTTCGTGTATTTTCCACCCACTTCCACCCCGTTAGCTCATTTGCCACGTCGGTCTCCACCGTCTTATTGTACATCCGCGTGTCTCCGTTTTATTATATCCATCGCATCCTCACGCACGCTATATATATATATATATATAAATGATTGTTCATATGTTTTTATTCATATTTGTCGCTATTCCTCCTTCACGAACTGACATGTCATGAACAAAATTCATTTCGTCCATCTGTCGAACCTCTATCGATTTTCTTTCACCACCATGCTGTTTCGCCTTCGATCCATGCCCGCCTTGTCATCTTCATCACCACCTCCATCACTCCCACCTTATTTGGGTCGGTTTTCTAAATATTTGGTGATTTTTGCGGGTTTCAAGGTAACGGGGGAAGATATTTTAACCCGGTTGCCACAATTACGAGAGGTTCGGGGCCCATGAAAGACATTTTCGTGGGATGAAATTTAATGAGAAAGCCGAGGTAGGTAGAAGGATGACCAACGCCATTAAAAAGCACGGATATGGATTCTCGGAGACCCTCCGGATAAACTCGCCCCGCATTAAAGATCCAAGATTTAATTCTAAAACGGAAAGCGAAAGTACGGTACGGGGATGCGATTGGTTCCAATCTCTTACGGCGAGCGGATGTCTTTCCTCGGATAAAAGCATCTCGGTGCATATATTTTATTATTTTTGTCTTGTATATAATAAGATTTTTATCTCTCGGCATTTATTTCTTGAATGATTGTTAGGTATCCTTTTATAGTCGATCATTCATAGATAAAGAGCGAATGTTTACGCATTTTATTAAGCGAGTCATTGATTGTACCTCATCCCCCTCCTCCTCCGGAAGTTTTTATCTTCTCTATAAATACTAAAAAAGAAGACATTGTAAAGGTTCCATATTTCTGTCGACCAAACTATGCGGCGAGAAGACTTCTGTATACATTTTTGTAATATTTACGTATGAGCTTGAGCCGTGGGGTCTCGGTGAGAGGGGTTATAACTATAATGAGGATTACGGTCTTTGGTATCTCACGGTATGTAATTTCTCTTATGTGTTAATGGCATTATCTCATTTCATGCAAATTGTCTTCTTGTATCATGTTCTAGAATGCGAGTGGCTCCTTTAGTTTGCGATAAGGATTCATCTTAAGTGGTGCCCTTTACGGGAGATTAGTCCCAGCACTTTAAATAGGCCTAGTCATGGTATGTTGTTCCATGTTCACTCTTTCCATATTTTTTACTTGCTATATTAGTTGCTTGAGGAGGGTGCTTTTAAACGCCATTGTCATATAAGGATTCGTAAATTGGTGCGCCCTTATATGGTTGTTGTGTATGTTTGGGTATCGGTCTCATGTCAGCTAATATCTTCTTATGTTTCCTCATTGCACTTACTTCTTGATATTTTATTTACGTGATATATTATTTGAATCGGCCCTCTTTACGGTAAGCGGTCTCTTAACTATCGATGTCTTTGTGCGGAGTTTTACATGATGTTTCTACATTATTCTCATCTTTGTCCCGACACGAGAGAGATTGGTCCCATTCAAATCTGGTTCCTTGTTCAAACAAAGAGGTAGTAAGAGAGTTCTTGGGCCGACAACCCAAACTATGAGGGCTCCTTGCTACATTAAGATGTCGCTAGACGCTTGGTCTATGGCAACTCTGTTGTCTCTAGGAGGGTGACAAAATCATCCACAACATCTTTACGGCGCGTTTCGGGGAACGGATTCAAGAATATACATTTCCCTGGGTTTCGACATCTCATATTCACTCTCTAATCGGTGAGCACGGAGAGAGGTGAAGAGTTGCGGTTCTCACCTTGGCGACTCCAACGGTCTTTATTTGATAAATTTTATTGGAGGTCCACGGCTCCTCGTAAGCCACATTTGAGGTCGAGATCTGACTCAGCGAAAACACCTTACGTGTCGACCCATAGAAGATTATTCACAAAGAGTTCGGAAGGAGAGGAAGTCGGCCATGCTTCGAAAACCACGAATATTCCGTTCGAGGGTATCACGCCTCCTTCCTCTCGAGAGGTTAGAACGGAAAATCCCGAGTTTTCTCGGAGACTCCACGTAGAGGAAGTGCCTCAATTAAAGAAGATCCTTATCACCGCACTCCCCGGGGAGGCCCAAGGAAGAAATTAAAGAGGTCAACGAAGTTGCTCCACATTAATCGAGAACTATTCCCATCTACACCTCAGACCTCTGTGCGATACATTCCCATTGTTATTCATACTCTGCTTCCTCCTACCCCTCTCCCTTCATTTGTTTCTCAGACTGTTGTACAACCCCCACCTCCTCCAATGGCTAATATTCCCGCTTTTCTATTAAATAAATATGCTCCTCTGGTTTTTCCCCGAGTATTAAACGATATGCCACAAGATTACTTGAAGATTTTGCCAAGGTTTAATGGTGAGAATGAACTTGATGCTCAGAAGCACCTCGAGACCTTCTGCTCTTTTGCAGAGAACTTAAATGTTGAACATCTGGATGTGGTCCTGAGGTTATTTGTGCAATCCTTGACGAGGGTGAAGTAGAAAAGTGGTTTAAAAACATTGGGAAATCACTGCAGCAGACACACAGGACCAAATGGAGAATGTTTTTGTGAAAGTGGGGAAAAGAAAGATCACCGGTCGGTGTCTCTCCAACGAATTCAATATGAAAAAGAAACGGAGAATGAAGGGGTATCGGGAATTTATCAAAAGATTCAATAAGTTATATTTAAACTTGCCTCTCCCGGAAATGAAGCCCCGCAAGAAGGTACAACGCCGAGATAATTTTCATAGCGACCTTTGATTCGGATTTTGGATTCTCCTTAAGAAAGAAACTTTGCCACTTTGGATGATGCACAATCGGATGCTCTTGAATTAGAAGCGAACTTTGCCTTTCCTTCAGAGCGAAAGGAAAGTTGAACAAGATACCGGGGAGAAAAGCAAAGAGGAGGTTTTTGCCTCTAATCGGGGAAAAAGACTCGAGACAAAATGGATGAAATAAGTAAGATGATAAAGAAGATGGTCGAATGGGCTGAGAGCTAAAAACACGGCTCCAAAGAATTTCTACAATACTCTAAACGAGAGGATATAACCCCCGAGTATAGAAGGCCTCCTTTGCGGATATTGCCAAGGGACGAAAAGAACGACAAGATCGGGTACCTCATCCCTTGTGCACAGAGGAGGCCCCGTGATTGACTCCGTATTTGGAGATGCGGCTTACGGACTAGAAGATTCGGAAATGCGGCTTTTTCAAATAACGATGATATAGGTGTCCCCTACAAGAAGAAGACGAAGAAGCGAGAGATTGACCATTACGCAAGCAATTTGTTGATTTCATGGAAGCCCAATTCAACGTCAAATATGATCTCGGATCCTCAAGGAAGAGGACCCGAACTCAGGTGCAAGAAGAAGAACCACTAGAGAAGAAGCATGCGCTCGAAGGAATCGACGACAAAGAAATGCGTTGAAAAAGGTAAGAATCTTCTAAACACCCCCTTGCGATCAAATGATCAAATTCCTTCTTCTTCCAAATTAGTCGATCCTCCTAATGCGAGCCGGCGTCGAAAAGAAATCAAATCTTGAGTTAGAAATAAGAGGTCAAAAGAAGTAGTGATAGAAAAGCCTCCATACGCACGATTTGCAAAGAACTTGAGAAAATTAAGATTCTGTCCTACGGCCAGAGTTATTAAAACGAAACACCGCATATCGGTCAAGTTACCTCTTTCATGCTTCCTCCTGAACTACCAGTTGCACATGATAGTTTAAATCTTCAAGAATAAAGACCCATGGTAGTCTTTGGCCCACATGTCGAGGAGATAGACCCCTCTACTCCTCCCTTTTATGTGTCCCTAGTCATTCATGACCTGCTGTTACATAATTGTATGCTGAGTTACGGGGCTTCCCATAATCTTATGCCTTTGTCTGTCATGGAGCAACTAGGGCTACAAATAACAAGACCCTATAAATATTTATATTCATTCGATTCTAAAAGGGTTAAATGCTTGGGAATGATTAAGGATTTAGTGGTCAATTTGGCTCAAATCCCAGCAAAGAGTGTGGTCATGGACATCGTGGTTGCTGATATCCCGGCTGCTTTGGTATCTTGTTATTAAGATCTTGAGGGTACAAAGATTGGGGGATCAATCAAATTGGATTTAGCATATCTTTATCGTCCCAGTCTTTGGAGGTCAAGAAAGGAGGTTATACAGGGAGACTAGACTTGTCAAGATGGTAACCAAGGCCGACTGCTCAGATAATTCCTCAGTCTATAACAAAGAGGGAGACTTTTCATGTTTGATGTTAGAAGAAAATCAGAATTATGCACATGAACCCCTTTTTGGTCAAATTCAAGCTGAGCAACCTAAAGAAGAGCAGGAATCAGGACTTTGGACTTTACATTTTGATGGAGCTAATTCAAGAGAAGGCAATGGAGCTGGGGTATTATTGATTTCCCCTATAGGGAGTTGGGTCTGCTTGTCTTTTAAAATTTGGAGTATGAGGCTACAAAAAATGTAGCCGAATATGAAGCGCTACTATTGGGTCACCAAACAGCCAGGATATGGGCATCCGAGTGTCTAAAAGTGTTTGGAGACTACGGTGGTGGTAAGGCGGATCAAAAATGAATGTCAAACTAAGCATCCCGACTCGGAGGACGGCAGCGGAAGATGAAGTATGGGACATGATAGAGAACTTCTTCTCGGCGATTCAATATACGGTCCATGCCCTAGGGGCAAAACGGAATATGAGACTCTCTTGCGCCAGGCGCGGTATCCGTCCTCCTCGAATCCACTTCTAAGATATGAAGTGGAGGTACGGTACGGACCATCCATTCTAGATAATATAAAGCATTGGCGGGTATTCGAGAGATGATGAACAAATGAAAAGATTTATGGAGGCTATTGGGAGAATTCTCCAATATGGAGATTGATGATTATGAAGAGGAAGAAGTGAAAATATTATTTGAAAACAAATGGGAAGAAATAATAGCGAGGTAACAAGTGTTTTACTTGTTGAAAGGTAATGTTATACCTAGAGGTTGGTACCTCTAGAAAGGTTATTCAATAAAAATGATATGCACCTTTGCAGCCAAACAAAGTGGTAGAAGAAGATCAAGTGGGAGATTTAAATGCGGGTACTCCTACGGTCCCAAAATGATGAGTATCTAAAGAGTCCCGGAAAGAATACAAAGAAAAGTATTTGAGATTGTTTCAATCTTACAAAGATGTTTTTGCACGGTCCTATGAGGACCTAAAAACTTTTGATGTAAATATTATCTGACACAAGATTCCATGGGGAAGATGCAAAACCATACAAGCGAAGCTCGAACCCAGATAAACCCTTCTTGCTTCCCTCGAACTGAAAAAGAAATTAAGAAATTCTTGAAGGCCAAGATAATTGTACCACTAAGATACTCACGAATGGGTAGCAAATCTTGTTTACGGTAGGAAGAAGAATGGAGAAATAAGGTTGTGTGTAGACTTCGGGAACTTGGAACGAGGAGCATCTCTCAAAGATAACTATCCTTTGCCTAAAATGGACCACATCCTGAAAGTAGTGGGAGCATCCCGAATGTCAATGATGGATGGTTTCGAGCTACAATCGGTGGCCGTGTTCCCGAAGGACCGGAAGAAAACTGCATTTACTACACCATGGGGAACCTTTATGTATGCAAGGATGCCATTGATTAATTAATGCGGGGAGCTACCTTTCGAGAGGGCAATGGACATAGCCTTTGTCGGAGAACAGAACAAGTTCTTGGTGGTGTATCTTGATGATATCACAGTATTCTCAAAGAACGATGAAGAGCATATTGAGCATTTGAGAAGAACTTTTGAAAAATGTAGAAGGTATGGCCTTTCTCTTAACCCCCAAAAATCTTTGTTTGCATTAGATGAAGGAAAGCTCTTAGGGCATATTGTGACTAAAGATGGTGTGAAGATTGATCCTAAGAGAGTTGAAGTGATAAACAGCATTCCTTTGCCAAGAAATAAAAAAGAAGTACAGGTATTTTTGGGTCGAATTAATTTTCTAAGAAGATTCATTCCTAACTATGTTGAGATAGTTAGGCATATAACCAATATGTTGAAAAAGGATAGTGAAGTCAAATGGTCCCAGGAGTCTAGAGATGCGTTCACAAGAATAAAACGGGCATTTGATGAAGCTCACCGTATTAAACCCGGACCGGATTACGGTAGGCCATTTATGATATTTTCATTTGCTTCACCTCGTACGATTCTTTAGGAGTATTGTGCGAGGAAAAATGAAGAGGGATATGAACAACCCATAGCCTTCTTCGGTCAGAGTGCTTTACGATGCTGAATTGAAATATAATATACGGAAAATGACATATGCCCTGGTAAAGTCCCTTAAAGCTTTTAGAGCTTATATTTTAAATCTCACATCACCGGCCTATGTCCCTACGGCGGCGGTCGAAGACATTTTTGGTTCGAGGGGACGGCGAAGGTAGAAGGGGAAAGATGGATTGCAAAAATCCAGGAGTATGATTTGGACATAAGGCCTACTAAATTGGTGAAAGGACAGGGACTCGCCAAGATGTTATCTGAATCAAATCATCAAGCCTTGGGCATTAATCTGTCTGTGATAGCAAATGAAGAACCAGAAAAAGAAGAAGAGCCACAAGGACTAGAGATGACTACTCAAAAGATACATATGAAATATTTAACTAGTCCTTGGTACAAATAAATTGTTGAATACCTTTTGACACTTAGTTGTCCTCCAGGGTCCTGACGGAGTGAAATACGGAGGCTGTAAGATGAAATCTAAATATGCAATTGCCAATGGACGACTCTATTGGAGAGACCCTCTAGGCATACTCTTGTTATGCCTCACGAGGGAATGAAGTGCGGAATATAATGACAAAATTTCATGAGGGGATATGTGGAGGACATTACGGTACAGGCTACGACTCCTTAAAATCTTGAAGAAATTTGGTTTCTTGCAGCCAAAATTGTATTCGAGATACTTTTGCTCGGGTCGAGCATGTGATAAGTACGAAGGTTTGCGAGAAGACGAGAAATTAGCGGCATTGCCCTTGATCCCTATTAATGTAAATGAACCATTCCGAGCTAGGGATTTGATTTTATAGGTGAGATACATCCCCATCAAGTGGCCAACATAAATGGTTTCTATGAAGCCCTGATTATTTTACAAAAATGGGTGGAAGCCATACCAACTAGAAAGGCTACGAGATCTTGTGATAATGAATTTATAGAAGATAATATCATATCTAGGTTTGATCTGCTAAATTGCGGCGAAAATGCCTGACTTTCGAGTACGCAGTTTGTAAATTTACGCCGGAGATATAACATCATCACGACCCATTCCACATCTTATTATCCCGGAAATGGCTTAGCCGAATCATCCTAATAAAACCCTGGTAAGAGCCACGAAGAAGACAATAAGTGAAAATCGGAAAAGCGGGACTCTCAATTGAAGTTTGCTCACAGCAACAGGAAAATAGGATAACCGACGAAAAGAGCAAGGGGAAATCTCCTTATGGTAGTATATGGAAGAGCGAGTTGTGTTTCTGTTACGAGTGGCCACCGCCGATGGCACGTTTCATGCGGGGAGAACCGGGAAGAACCGGATGACATGATTCGGGGAAAAATTAATCGGTGGTAGAATTGAAGAAACAGGACCCCGGGTAGATCGAGAGATTGATAGAATACAAAGAAAAAATGAAGAATGTCTTTGATCGACACGCAAAGGGATAGGGATTTCCGAGTTGGAGACCTGGTTCTTAGATGGGATGTTCGCGGAGGCGAAAAGGGCAAACATGCTAAATTTGATCCATTGTGGTTCGGGCAGATTGAAGATAGTGAAGCTAGGAAGAAACAACACCTTTAATGTAGAAAATCCTACGGGGTGATTTGTTGGATGCACCGTGAATGGCAGTTCCTCCGGCGGTATTTTCAATTCGGCCAATTTTGGTAATGCACGATTGTATATCTTGTACATAAATTGTTATGGTTTATTCCTATTTAGGAAAGGATGCGATAATTACACAGACGGAAAGCGTAGAAGAAATTGAGCGACGGAATGAAATATTGAATGGTACGCATGTTCTCGACATGCAGGGACGGACATGCGGGTCCCCGGATGGAGCCGATGTTGTATATATTCCCTTCTCCATCTTAATTTGGCCCCCGGCTCCTTTTAAAATTTGTTTCCAACGTTTCTATGGTCAAAAACCCCTATGTCGAAGCTCACGCCACTTTCTCGCCCGAAACATCTTGTCCAAATCATTGAAACCCGCATTTTAAATATTTCGGGCAGAAAACCCCAAGTCCTAAACTCCTCTAGGTGTGCGGCTCATACGACCGGGGCCGAAGACCATAAGCCAAAATAAAGGGGGCTTATCCTTTGCGTATCGGGCGTGATGTCCGCCGTCACGATCCAACCCCAATTCAACGGAGCGGATACGAATTGTACAACGGCCCCACATATGTACCCCGCGCATACGAAAAACGAGGCGGTATTACCTAGCACCGCTCTCATTGAAGTGGCGGTATTTACCGTGGGGCGGCGATGCCCTGAGTCTTGTACCCGTGTTCTTGGTACGGGTGGAAAACGCATCTCCCGCTCGTTAAAGTTCACAATATCGACGGAGACGTGAGTTCACGAGGATCGTTGGATCTCAGTTGCCTAATCCAACGGCGGAAGTGCCACCGAAGTCACCCGCCCTATTAACGCATGTACGCATTGTCCTATAGCCCCTTAGCGACGCATTCGTTTTCCACCACTTCCACCGAATTGACTCCCATTTTGCCATGTCAGTCTCCACCCGTCTATTGTACATCCGCGTGTCTCCGCCCTGTATATCCATAGCATCCCTCCACACGCTATATATATATATATATATAAATGATTGTTCATATGTTTTTATTCATATTTGTCGCTATTTCTCCTTCACGACCCGACTATGTCATGAACAAAATTCACATTTCGTCCATCTGTCGAACCTCTATCGATTTTCTTTCACCACCTGCTGTTTCGCCTTCTATCCACGCATACTTGTCATCTTCATCACCACCTCCATCACTCCCACCTTCAAGCTGGGTGGGTTTTCTAAATATTTGGTGGGTTTTGCAAGTTTCAAGGTAACGAGGAAGATATTTTAACCGTGCCACGGTACGGAAGGTTCGGGGCCATGAAAGACGGACAGTGGGATGAAATTTAATGAAAAGCCAGGGTAGGTAGAAGAGATGACAGCCATTAAAGAAAGCACGGATATGGATTCTCGAACCCTCGGATAAACTCGCCCATTAAAGATCAAGATTTAAATCTAAAGCCGAGGAAAGGCTCGAAAGTACGGTACGGGGATGCGAGATTGGTTCCAATCTCTTACGGCGGCGAGATCTTTCCTCGGATAAAAGCATCACGATGCATATATTTTATTATTTACATCACAGCATATAATAAGATTTTTATCTCTCGGCATTTATTTCTTCGGTGATTTTTGGGTATCCTTTTATAGTCGAGTCATTCATAGATAAAGAGCGAATGTTTTACGCCATTTATTAAAAGCGAGTCATTGATTGTACCTCATCCCCCTCCTCCGAAGTTTCTATCTTCTCTATAAATACTAAAAAGACATTGTAAAGGTTCGATTTCTATCGACAAAGTTTGTGCGAGCGAGAAGACTTGTATACATTTTTGTAATATTTATTATGAACGAGTCCCGTAGGGTCTCGGTGAGGAGGGGTTATAGCTGTAATGAGATTGGTCTTTGGTATCTCACGGTATGTAATTTCTCTTATGTGTTAATACATTATCTCATTTCATGCAAATTGTCTTCTTGTATCATGTTCTAGAATGCGAGTAGCTCACTAGTTTGCGATGAGATTCATCTTAAGTGGTGCCCTTTTACGGAATTAGTCGAGCGCTTTAAATAGGCCTAGTCATGGTATATCTTGTTCCATGTTCACTCTTTCCATATTTTCTGCTATATTAGTTGCTTGAGGAGGTGCTTTTAAACGCATTGTCATATAAGGATTAAGTAAATTGGTGCGCCCTTATATGGTTCTGTTGTGTATATGGGTATCGAGTCTCATGTCGGCTAATATCTTCTTATGTTTCCTCATTGCACTTACTTCTTGATATTTGATTTAAACGATATGTTGAATCGGCCCTCTTTACGGTAAGCGGTCTCTTAGCGTACGTGTCTTTGTACTAGAGTTTTACATGATGTTTCTACATTATTCTCATCTTTGTATCGGCTTAAAGAGAGAGATTGGTCCCATTCAAATCTAGTTTCCTTGTTCGAACAAGAGGTAGTAAGAGATTTCTTGGACTGACAACCCAAACTATAGAGGGCTCCTTGCTACATTAAGATGTCCTAGGCACTGGTCTATGGCAACTCTAGACTGTCTCTAGGAGGGTGACAAAATCATCCACAACAGTCTCCAACTAGGTGTGTCTGTGCGAGGTGGAGCAGTAATCAAAAACTTAAATGCAATAATAACATGGATCGGTTTATGGATTGAGGTGTATGATTTCTAATTAAATCCAAACTCAAATTATTATGCGAGCAATCAAACCAAATATCCTAAGTACAAAGTCCATCGGTGAACATTTATAATGTAGTATTGTGGTTTCCGTGGAACGATGAACTCCTAAGGTTATGTGTATTGTATTAAAAATTATACCAATGATTCCTCATACCTTGTATTAGTGAATTGATGTAATTAAATATGTTTAACCTAGATGCATGTGTGAACAACATAGATATGTATGTAGCATTATATGTTTAATCTATGGTTAAAATAACTATAGGAAAGGTAAATTGGTATAGTAGAAATTCAAGGTTTTAACTTAGATAAAAAAAAAATGTATGGTAAGTTTGTATTTATGTATATATTTGTGACAAGTGGTATCAGAGCGTGGTTACACGCTGGGGCCATATAGGCCAAAGCAATAACGTGAGTGTTTTCATGTTGTTTCTTGTTTGAAAATTGTGCACAGTGACAGGAAACCTGATAAGTAATTACAATGAGGAGAGGGTCCAGTCATCAAATGCCAAGAACTACGGGGGAAGCCCACCACTGTCCAATCACAAAAGAAGTTGACAAGAAATGTCTGGAGTTTCTGCCAATTAACGTGGATATACCAACAAGCCAATATATTCTTTTGGAAGAACAACAACACAATCGGACAAATAGATTTTTAGATATGGTGCGGCAACTTCGGGCGAGGAGATGATTCGGGTTCAAAGTGATAATGAGAAGTTAATGAGAGAGAGCAATAAAGGATGTTGAAGAGCCTTTCGGATAAAGCTGAACCATCATATTGCACATCCTAGTCCCGAGAGGGGGGACACACGGAGAAGGAGAGCAACCATGACAGTTCATAACAATCCAAGGGTCATACCCATGAGTAATAAGAGTAGAACTTATAATGAAGTTGAATCTGTTAATATTTCAGATCAACAAGAATTGAAGAAATAGGTGGAATTACAAGGTGAATTCTGGAAAATCAAACCTCCTACATTTGATGGAGAAGTTGAAGAAGTGGTGGAAGCTTGGATAATAAATATGAATAAGTATTTCCAAGTTTATGAATATAACAACAAACTTAAAGCTACTTTAGATATCTATCAATTGTGGAAAAAGGCTACATTATGGTGGGAAGAGGTGAAAAATGTGCATAGAATTGAAGACTGAACATGACCTGGGATGAGTTCCGGCAGGTATTTCAAGGACAAGTACTTAAGCTTGAATGATTCTATGATGAGAAATCACAGTGAGGATTTCATGATCTAAAATTGGGACAAATGTCTATGGATGAATTTATCACAAAATTTACCTCTTTGTTAAGATACGTGCCATATTTAAGAGATGAAAAGGCAAAGGTATAACGGTTCTTGAGCAGTTTTCCAGCTCACATGAAGGAAAGAATCGAGTTTGCAAACCCAAAAATAATGGATGAGGTAATAAGAAAATCATGGATGTGCTATCAACAGTCCAAGGCAAAGGGAGAAGTTGGCAGAAGTTGGCCACCTAAGAAATGGCGAAGGCCCTGAATTTTAAAGCCTTAGTAGGAAACTATAAAAACGTTGCAAGGAATTCAACAAATACACGAGATTGGGAAAAATCAGCAAAAACCCAAATGGGCGGTGAGAAGCGGCATACTCGGAGCTTCTAGTAGGCTAGACCTTGGACGGAGTCCCAAAAACCCCCATTGCAATGTTGGGGATGTGGGGAGGTACATTATTTTAAGATTTGTTCTGGAATTGAGGGAGAAATAGAAGTGACGATAACCTACAAGAGGCATCTATAGTGGGAGATGTGGCGCGAAACATACCCAGAGATCAATGTTGCTTTGGAAGATTGACAAGCGGATTTCGGCCAACTATGATAGAACTAGAAGAAGGTAAGGCTAAAACCCAATACGTTTCCATTTTTCGTTGACCTACTGTTGGCTTAGGTTTGAGCTATATAAACCCCCACATAGTTGAAAATTGTAAGCACCAAAATTAGAAATTTAAGAACCCATGGCTGGTCCAGGTGGCTGTGGGGGGAAAAGGTGTGTGATGCGAAAGTTCAAATTGTGAGCTAAATATGGAGATGAGCATAGCTGACAGAAATGGAACACATTCTACCTGCGGGTTCCTATGATATTTTATTGGAATGGGTGGTTAGAAAGACAACGTCATTAGTAGTACAAAGATAAAGTCATTTATTTTTAAATGGGAAGACGGTACATGACAGAATTTACGGGGGATCGAAACCCCATGGGTCGCCCCATTACGCATCCAGTTGGGTAAATGAATTAGAAAGGTGTCAATCATGCAATTCAAGTGGGATTCTCTAACTCAAGGATAAATTACATATGGCAGGAAGATATTCCTATTTTATAGGAATTCATGGATGTATTCACGAAAATATTCCAGTTACCAACTGAAAACGAGATATTGATTTCATAATAGAACTAATACCTGAGGTAGCACCTGTCACGAGCTCCATACGGGATGAGTGTGCACGAATTGACAAAATAAAAATGTTGCGGAGTTAATGGACAAAGGATATATTCGACGAAGTGTGTCTCGCAGAGCGCTGGGTCCTATTTATTAAGAGAAGGGACGATACTATGCGAATGTGTGGATTTCCGACGGCTCAATGGGTCATTGTCAAAAACAAATACCATTGCCACGCAGACAACTTGTTTGATCAGATGAAGGGCAACGGTATTTTCCAAAATCGATCTAATGTGGGGGTATCATCAAATATAGATTAAGGATGAAGACATATCCAAAATAAGCACTTTTATTTTTCAAGTGAACATTATCATTTTTGTGAGCCTTTACAAGTTCAGGGTTAACAATGCTGACAACTTTCATGAGCTTGATGCATGGCATCTTCCACCCATTCTTGGATAGATTTTTAATCTTTGTTGGCAGTATATTTGATCTATTCTAAAGAATATGGGAAGAGCACAAGGAACATTTATGCATAGTGTTGAAAACTAACGGAACACAGCTCTACACCATTTATTAAAATGTGAATTCTATAAGGAGCAGTTGATGTCTATGACATGTGCTGATGCTCTGTTGAGGGGATTTACCTTAGACCACGAAAGATAAAAACAATTATGGAATGGAATGTCCCTAAAAATGTGGCGAACCATACGTTCATTCATGGGTTTAGTTGAAGTTCTTACCGTCGGTTTAATGAGATTTCTCTAATATCCTTTCTGTTACCATAGCCTCACGGTGGAAAGGATGAGTCTTTAAGTGGACTCAGAATGTCCAAAAAAAAAAATTTGAGTGATTGAAAGAGATACTAACTATTATTTTGTGTTAAATACAGGATGAAGTAAGGAATTCGAGTATACCTTGTTGCAAGGAAGGGGTGGGGGCGGTTTGACCAAGAAAGGTAAGGTCATAACATATGAATCCAGAAATTTGAAGGATAATAGTGAGAGGTATTACTTTTATGATTTAGAACTAAATGCGGTGGTGCATGCCTTGCTAGTATGGATACATTACTTGCTAGGAAAAAGGTTTGTTCTAGGCCGGCCATAGCGGTTTAACTAGATATTTTAAACAATCTGATATAAATGCTGTTAAAGCAAGATGGAGTGCATTCTTAATTGAATTTTATTTTGATATTGAACATGTAAAAGGTAAGGAGAACCGTGTTGTGGATGCTTTAAGCAGAAAATTGCATTGCATCTATGAACTCTATTTTAACCAAGTTGAATTTAAGTTCTAGGAGTAGATCGAGGAGGCATTAAGAAAGGACCCTAAATATCAATTCCTATTGTAGAAAGCAAAAGAAGGTGAAAAGAAAGAAAATCAATGGATTACTGAGCTTAATGATAAACAATATTTAGTATATCAAAAGAGGATATATATTCAAATCAAAAGGTTTGAAGGGGATGGTTTTGGATGAATATCCTTAAGTCTTTATAGGGACCGTTTTGGATATCAAAAGATGTAACAACAATTAGGAAAGATTATTTTGGTTGGGAATGTGGAAGAGACATTGATGAATACTTGACGAGTGCTTGGAGTGCCGGCAAGTCAAGATAGAACACCAAGTGACCGGCGGGGATTACTTGACCTATCCCTATGCACAGATGATAGGAAGTCATTTCACTTAATTTCATCTTTGATTCTTCGAAATAAAAGAGCACAATGACTCAATCATGGTGGTAGTGGATGAGCTTAGCAAAGACGTATTTCATACTGTCCGGTCCACATACAGGTATTACAAATAGTTGATATCTTCATGAAGTGAATTTACCGACCGCATGGTATACCAAAATTGTTATCTCGAGACCAAGATGTAAAATTTATCGGCTTTAAGAAAACACTATTCATCGGATTGGCTGCAAAATCTAGGTTTCGTACCGCACCACCATCCCCAAACGGATGGGGAAAATAGAGAGGGTGAATCAAGTTTTGGATGATATGTTGCACATGTATGTAATGTATCAACCTACAAAGTAGGAAGAACGAGGTGGTGATTTGCTTATAATAATGATTTTGTCAAAGATCTATAGATCGGTGTGCACAGGCAGGCATGACAGAGGAGTAATACCGGACCTATAGTTAGCGATAAACAGATGATATGGGCAGAAGTAGCGAAGGGAAATGGACGTGGGGGAGAAATATTAGATAGAACTTAAGGAACACAGTGGAAACCAAAAGATATATGCATACCGAAAAGAAGAGACCTTCAGGATTTTTGGTGGGAGACCACATATGTGGTGTGAAGGAGTACCTTGGTGGAATACTTCATGCAAATTGGCTCCTAGGTATTGCGGACTATTTAAATTTGGAATGCATTGGGGCCCAGATTATCAACTTCCTTTCTACCTACTCCTTATAATGGTACGTAATGTGTTCCATGTATCAACATTGAATGATACATACATGACCCTAAGCATGTGATACATTGTGAGAGTATACATGTAGTCATGATACAGTGATTTGAAAAATAGAAAAATTTCTTGGCTTAAGATTAATTAATTGTTTCATGCTACTATTTTAGAACCGAGGCGACAAGTTTACGGTAGAACCTTATCATATTCTCGATCGAGAGAGCTATAATGCTTAGGACGTTCCTCTAAGTTAAAGTGCAATGGAAGCACTTTGGCCCGAGAGGAGGCCACACAATGAGGATGGTGTGACTTAGAGGCATATCTGGGTACATTTCTCCAATGATTAAGTAACACCGAGGGGATAGTGTTACACCTTTGAGGGAATATAACACTCTTTTTATGTTAATTATGATTAATATACTTTTATGATACATTTGAATTATTAAAAGTAGAAGGAATTAACGAATATGGTTATTACGTTAGTGAGACTTAGTTATTTATGAATATTTTTTTTTATAATTATCTGAGTAAAAGGATTAACTATATGGTAAATGATTCCAAGATTCTAGAGTAAAAAGTAGAGATAGTGTCGCGGAGTTACTTCCCAAAAAGGATAAAATGGAAATCCTAAAGAAGGGAAGGGGTTATATGTTTAGAAATATGCTAAGGTAACAACACTATGTTGAGCAAAGTGGTCTAGAGCGGTAGAAGCAGGTGGAGCTAGAAAACCCAGTGATATAGGTTGGATTATAATCTTGAGGCCTTTCTTCTAACCGTTTATCTACTACTAGCTTTTGAGAGGAGCATAGAGAGCGAGGACATGATTGCCTCTCTCGAGGTTGAGTCAGACATCAGGTTAATTAGAAAAGTACATAGATAAGTACCTTTTGTTTACATTTTATTTTAATTATGCAAATGTTTGACCTAAGAAAGTAAAGTGTGTGAAATGATTTGCACAATACATTACAAGTAGGTATGATAGTATTAGGTTGTACGAGAAAACTTTTTTTATCTTGAATGAAAAGAAAATTGATAGAGATAAATGTAAACCGGACTAGTACAAGTGTGCAAATTTAGATATGTATAGGAAGCATAATTCAATATAACATATATAGAAAAAAAAACGATTGATGATAGTACACTCTATATCATCTTTATTCGGATGGAAACAAATAGTGTGGGTTATATAAAAACTCTGGCATTAAATTCTAGAAATAAGAATAAAGGCGGGTGTATAATCTTAAATCATTAGAAAAGCCCCATTGAGGCTCGGAGGTTTAGCGTTGAGCCCGTGTTGATAAGGCGGGGGTCATGTTCCTTTAGCCGATAAACCTCCAACTTACGATAGATTACAATTACAATAACGGAAACAAAATGCTATGATGTATATATATATATATATATATATATATATATATATATATATATATATATATATCCATAGAGAAAAGTAAAACCTATTTGAAAGAGATACGAAGAAAAGCGAGACAATATTTAACGGAAGCAAAAGGAAATGAGCAGGTAGAATACTACTTTATATTGTGGAAGTCGGTCTGATATTATATGCATAGTATCATGCTAGAAAAATTGTAAACCCAGGTTGGGGGAAAAGAAAGACCCAAAACTATATTCCCAATGCCTCCCCAGACCTTTGAATAAAGGAGGGATAAACTAGGAAAGGTAAGAGTAATAACTACCTCAATGGTAATTTATCCAAAATATTGGAAAGAGTCTTACGAACTTAAAGTATTACGAAAATTTTTATACGATTAAAATAAACCTAAGATATAGGCTTAGAAGCCTTAAACCCAAGGGAGAAGCAAATTCACGTATTTGCTAAAACCTATGAACAAAGCCATCTTGAACTAATATCCATTATCGACATATTGCCAAAATTTTCACCGTTTTCATAAACACCAGAAACAAACAACTAACTGCACATGCAGTGCGCACGACCTTGAGGCACCTGCACAAGGAGGGGTTTACCCTCGGATGAATGAGAAGAAAATGATAATGCATCTTAAGACAATAATGGGACACGGTGTCGGGACTTACTGAGGGTTAGTTGGTTGTTGTATTGAAAATGAAATTCCCTTACGCGGCATAGGTAGAGAGCACTGCCTTTAAACCAACAAAAATTATAGTGAGATTCATTGTAAGGGATAGTAACTAAAAACAGAACAAGAAAATTCAATGAGAAAATTGTTGATTATGAAGACAAAGATTACCTATTTGGAATGGGCATGCGAGTTCCAAACTCCATTCTCCACTTGAACCAAGAAACTCAAACCATGTGTTGAGTTGTGATTTAGTGCGCGAACAATTTGAGAAGAGCGTTGAAATCGGCATTTCGACGAGTGGAACCAACCATTCGGGAAGAACCTTCCATACGAAGCAACGAAGCTTTTGAAGTTAACACCATCACAAGTTGAAAAATGTAATAGAAAAGCTGAACACACAAGTATTTACAATAGGAAGAGTTCACAGGAACCTACAGAACCAAAGAGAAATGTATTACACAATTTTACGAGAGGAAATAATAGTGGAACCCTTACGAGCTCTATTGAAAAACTAGTTGTTTGAGTGACGAAGGTAGGCGAACGAGTCGGCCATGGGGCGGGCTTATAGAAAACTAACGAAGAAAAAATTGAAAGGTTGCGAGCCCGGCTAAGTCCAGAAGCGACGGCGAAAAGATGAGCTCGATGAATGGGACAAGTGGTCGGGTGGTGCCATAACCACCCAGACTCCATCAGCTGTAGGATCTAGGGTTACACCATGTCGACGGACATGGTGCGGTAGTCGAGATCATGTGGGACAAGCGTGATCATAGTCTTTGGCTAGGTGTGTACGCGTGCGAGGGTGGAGCAATAATCGAAAACTTAAATACGATGAATAATAGGGATCACATTATGGATTGAGTCGTACGATTGCTAATTAAATCCAAACTCAAGTTATTATTCAAACGATCAAACCAAATATCCTAAGTACAAAGTCCATCTTAACTTCGACATTATTATGATGTAGTATTATGGTTTCCACGGAACGATGAACTCCAAAAGTTATGTGTATTGTATTAAAAATTATACCAATGATTCATCATACCTTGTATTAGTGAATTGATGTAACTACACATGTTACTTAGGAATGCATGTGTGAACAACATAGATATACAGGTAGCATTATATGTTTAATCTGTGGTTAAAATAACTATAGGAAAGGTAAATTGGTATAGTAGAAATGCGAGATTTTAACTTAAATAATTTTTTTATTTTTATTTTTATAGTAAGTTTGTATTTATGTATATAGTTGTGACATATTCTTTTGGTATTATTTAATGATTATAGGCGATGATGCATCTTATCTCTTATTCATGAAGATCGATTAACTACTATTTATTCTTGAAGATAACTTTCTCACTTTGTCCTTGTTTTGAGGATGAACCACATTAGTTAGTTCGAAATGTTATTAAATCTAATGATGTGATTAATGTCAAGGACATGTAACTAAATGATAAGTACTTAAATATAAATTCGAGCAGACTAAAAGGTGCATTTAAATTTCTTAAAATAATAAATAGTTTAGAGAGTTAAATAGATAGTTATATAGATAAAATTAAAAAAAACAAACTAAATCTTTCTTTACAAATATATTTTTTAACATTTATGATTAAATTTATTAATATTTTAAGATTTATATAAAAGAATTTCGTACACTAATTTAATGTCACTGCGGGTTGTGACCTTAAATTGAATAATAATAATAATAATTATTTTTATAAAATAGATTTTTAATAATAAATTCATTCTTCTATTTAATTAAATATCAATCTAATTAAATATCAATCTAATGAATTGCAAGTTTTAATAATATTAATGTAAATTTAATAATACTAATGTAAATGTTTTTAAATTAAATTCAACAAAATGAACATTCTTTCGTTAAAATTTCTTGAATGTTAATTTACAATATATTTATAAATTTAATAATATCAAAGTAAATGTTGTTAAATTAAATTAAACAGAATGAATGCTCGTTCGGTAAAATTCTTTGAAGGTTACTTTACATTGAAATATTCATTGCTGGTTATCGCTTTGTTAAATTAATTTACACAGAATGAATATTCGTTCGGTAAAATTCTTTGAAGCTTACTTTACATTGAAATATTGAATATTCATGGCTGGTTATCGCTAAATTTTCCAGGTTAATTTAATAAATTAAATAATAAAATAATATTTTCTAATATAAATCCATTTAGATTGAAGTTATCAATAATGAAACTAAATATATAAAAAAATAAAATAAATTTTCCTTTACCTTCCGATTTATTAAATAATGATGGAATGAATTTCCATCATGACCATGTGCATCATATATTTGAAAACAATCTTAATCTTAATAAATAAAATATTTGAAAACAATCTTAATTGAAGTTGCTTATATTGTACATCGATCGTATAATTACAGCGCTTCGTTACCACGATCATCATCGTGAAGCTCTCTTATATATTTTATCAACTGCCACTTTCTTCGCTCGACAACTGCTGCACATCGGGCACATCAACCTCTCCAACAACCTCAACCGTTCAATTTCCAGAGATTGGAACAGTAACTCAGCGGGCACGTCGGAGCCCGTCAGGTTTCCCACCGACTCTGGGAGCGTCTACAGATTGTAAGAGGAGCTCAAGTCAAGAAGTTGGAGGCCCGTCAGGTTTTCCACCGACTCTGGGAGCGTCTGCAGAGCTTCGCACCTGGTCAAGTCAAGACGTTGGAGGCCCGTCAGGGTTCCACCGACTTTGGGAGCGTCTGCAGATTGTAACAGGAGCTCAAGTCAAAAGAAAATGGAGGCCCGTCAAGTTTCCCACCGACTCTGGGAGCGTCTGGAGACGTTGGAGGCCCGTCAGGGTTCCCACCGACTCTGGGGGCGTCTGCAGATTGGAACAGCCGATCAAGTAACTGGAGGCCCGTCAAGTTTCCCCCACTCTGGGAGCGTCGGACGTTGGAGGCCCGTCAGGTTTCCCACCGACTCTGGGAGCGTGTGCAGATTGGAACAGCCTCTCAAGTCAAGACTTTGGAGGCCCGTCAGGTTTCCCACCGACTCTGGGGAGCGTGTGCAGATCGAAACAGGTGCTCAAGTCAAGATGTTGGAGGCCCGTCAGGTTTCCCACCGACTCTGGGAGCGTGTGCAGATTGAAACAGTGGTTCAAGTCAAGACTTTGGAGGTCCGTCAGGTTTCCCACCGACTCTGGGAGCGTGTGCAGATTGATGCAGCCGCTCAAGTCAAGACTTTGGAGGCCCGTCAGGTTTCCACCGATTCTGGGAGCGTCTGTAGACTGAAACAGTAACTCAGTCAAGACGTTGGAGGCCTGTCAGGTTTCCCACCGACTCTGGGAGCGTCTGCAGAGCTTCGCACCTGGTCAAGTCAGAACGTTGGAGGCCCGTCAGGTTTCCCACAGACTCTGGGAGCGTCTGCAGAGCTTGGCACCAGGTCAAGTCAAAACGTTGGAGGCCCGTCAGAGGTTCCACCGACTCTGGGAGCGTCTGCAGATTGAAACAGTGCCTCAAGTCAAGACGTTGGAGGCCCGTCAGGTTTTCACCGACTCTGGGAGCGTCTGCAGATAAAAGCACCAGGTCAATTCAAAACGTTGGAGGCCCGTCAGGTTCCCAATCGACTTTGGTAGCTGCCGCAGCTGGGAGAACCGCAAGTGAAGACTTTGGGGTTCTGGTAAGTTCCAAAATTCATTTGGAAAAGTTTCCAACATTATCTGGCCACACAAGCTTTTCGGGGCTCTGAGGCTTTTTTCGAGGAACCTTATAAAGGGGAGCCTGAATATGCAACTCCCTCAATTGCAGGTGCCTGCAATGTTCATGCATTATTAGAGTGGTTTTTGAGCCTCTACAGCTTTTTGGCATTGTGGTATACGAGAACAACACTCTAGTACAACAGTTTTTACATTATGAAAAGAAAGTAAATAGATCTGTTTAAAAAGACACGAAAAACATCACTACTACCTGAGATTCATCTTCCCAGAGTGTTTCGAGTTGTCTTCCCTCTATATGTAACACTCTTAAATTCTTCTAATGGAATCGAGGGAGGTAAAGAGGACATCGGACATTTCTTCCAGTCGAGATATATTAGCGGTGGTAACTGACCTGTCCCGAATACTCGTTCAACAGAATGACCTTCCAGCCTTCAGTATCTGTAACCTGCTTAGGTTGCAGCGGGCCGCAAGGTTTTCAAAAGATTGTTGAGGGTCATTTCCGTGAACCTGATCAATTGTTCACCCCAGCTGTTAGTTTTAACTGTTAAGAATTCAAATTGACAGACAATTTTGATAACACGAGGCTATTTTCAACTCCGGTGGAAAATCTTCAAAATTACTTACAGGTGATTGGTCAAAGCTTTGAAATGACTGTTCAGAGTCATTTCCGTCCACCATGCTAATTCCACGCACCTGAATTGTTCACCCCCAGCTGTTAGTTTTAAGAATTCAAATTGACAGACAAAATTTTGAAAACATGCTTACAATATACTTACAGGTGATTGGTCAGATACAACATCAAGAAAAGCTGCTTCCTGAAGCGACAAAGACGACGCGGATATTCTGGATTTTCAGCTATATCTCTGCCCTGGGTCTCGAAGGTGGTCGTGCATTCTGGAGACAGTTCTCAGTGTCCCTCCACCAGGCATCTGTTTTCAACTTCCAAGGCCAGAAACCCTTCCCAGTTGGATCCATCCCATACTCCGATAGCGGTATCCCCTGTTTCCTCTATAAAGAAACAGGCGATGTCTAAGAATATCCTGTTTTCCTCCCTATCGAGAGCATCATAACTAATTCTAAGTGTGTTTTGTATATCCTCAGGAAGTACTTTCGAGATTTTGCGCAATTGCGCATCCCAATGCTTCAAATCATGTTTTCCACGGAGAAGCGCCCCAATCACTTTAAGCGACAGTGGCAAACCATTGCAGACATGCAAAAACTTTTTAACCACTTCCTCAAATCCAATAACAGGAAGGGGTTGAGCGAGCATGCCAACATAAAAATAGTACTTGCGAGTGCTCAAGACTGAGACCTTGCAGTGTATAAATGGCTGACTCATGCCAATACCTGCGCTTATAAGCACATCCTTATTGCGAGATGTAATTAAAATCAAGCTACCTACATGGATGGTATCTTTAACTGGTGCACATAATGCATCCATTTGATCGATATGATCAATATCATCTAAAATGATAAAAGCCCGTTCAGAAACTCTTTTGAGCGCCTCTATGCCTTCAGCAACGCTGTTTACGTGTGCATTGGTTGACTTAGATCTTTGAAGAAGGCTATTCTGCAGGAAGAAGTAAAACTGGATCTGACATCACATAAAACGCAAGATCGATTGTAATTTGATCTCTCTCGGTTGAACAATTGTCTAGCGAGGGTAGATTTCCCGACCCCGCCAAGACCTACAATTCCCAAAACTGTAGCCTTCTCGCTTCTCCGCTGCAATGACAATGTCCTGTCCACATCTTTTATTTTCTGATCGAGCCCAGTAGGATATTTAGCCACGTCCAAAGGTGGTTTAACTTTGCGGACCTTTTTCGAAACTTGTTTCACGACCTCCTCGACGAGCTGCCACTCTTTCCTGAATAATATCCACACTCACAGTTAATTGACTAATAAGAAACACCTACACAACTAATCTATGATATACTTACCAAGCCAGCAAAGTACAAAACTCAAATAATAGTGAGAGTTGGGCTCTTATATGCTTCCAGCTCAAAAACCGCTTATATCCGCCACAGCAGAAAGAGCATTCCTCCATTTTTCTATAATCTTGGAGTCGAATCGCGGTTGAGAATCAGATGTTCTCTTCTTTTCGAGCACGCTCAGAGCTCGAGCATAAACTGCATCTCCGCCGCGCGTCCACTAAGATCTGCAGGCTCGACTTTGTAGAAGACCGGAATTATTGTGGATCCCGACTCCAACATCTGTACGAGCTCGTCCAGACACCATCTTGATTGAGCATAATTTGGAGAAAATATCGCAACGTGCAGTGAGGCTGTTCGAATAGCCCCTTCGATTTGAGGATTCAATCCCTCTCCTCTTTCCGTTACTTCCTGGTCAGAAAAACTGCTAATCCAAAATCTGTAAGGCGATGGTAGATATGGCTAGCGAGGTCTTCCTTGACATCAGGACCCCTGTGATTTACGAACACGTCATACACATATTGTTTGATGCTGCCCTGTGACGTGGATGCGGAGGATGTTCCGTCACGGGCGGGAGTAGAGTTAACGTGTGCCATTGGATATAGAATAACAGAAAAGCAAGATCGAAGATATTTTGCAGAGATCGAAAGTGCGCTCAAAGCCTCAATATTTACGTCTGAAGATTCAGGAGGGCAAGGAACTTACCAGCTGCTAGTAATATGATTTATCTGTGTTCCAGACCCCAGTGGTTGGAGGCACGCTATTGAAAAAAAACAGCTCTGGTATCTGGTTGATTACTGAGCTTCATGACACTGTGACAAACCAAGCGGCATTATCTGTTGGGGACTTATGCCGTAATCTGAGCGGTGGGACTTGGAAGCATGAAGTTTCGGGCCAATTTTCCCTTCGTCCTGTCACAGCAAGCATGAAGTTTCCTGCTAGTTTCCTTCTCCGTCGTGTCACAGCAAGCATTAAGTTTCCTGCCCATTTCGTCACTTGAAACGAAGTTTCCAGGCAGGCTACCTTCGTCATTCACAGCATTGTTGAGCATTGCCATCTATCAGTTCCTGTCCGCCAAAAGCGTTTGAGAGGCGTTGATTTCCTTGCGCAAATCTGCTTTACCAAAGATATGATTCCTTCAGGTTGGGACCCAATTCTTTATGCAAACCAGCTTGCATCCACCAACATGTGATCTGATTTTCCTTGCGCAAATCTGCTTTGCAAAAGATATGATTCCTTCAGTTGGACCCAATTCTTTATGCAAACCAGCTTGCATCCACCAACATGTGATATGATTCTTTGTGATGAGCAAAACAGGTGGCATCCACCGACATAAAAAGCAGGTGGGAGTGGACGTGCATGCGTGGCGATTTCGTGGTGTACCCATTTCACCATTTTACGTGTCTCCCCCGTCAACCAAATGCTTTCAATAGACAATTCATTTCTTTTGACAGCGACGGGATCTTTTATGTTCGACTTATTATTATGCACAGAGTTGGTCGGTTTCTCTTTTCACTTTACCCGGAAGATTCGTTTCCCATGATCACCCAACAAGACGTTATGTTGTCCCATTCTCTTCAAGGGAACCCATTGGCATCCGGACGTAAAGTTTACGACGGCTTCATATTGTTAAAAGCCCTGTACATCAATTTGTTGAAAATTAGAATAATGAAATGAAATTAGATTTTAGTTTATGACTAAAAAATGTATTCTGTAGGATAGTGAGTGGAGATCCATGAGTTTTGATTTTTTGATTTTTGCATTTTCAATATTTTTTTAACTCAAATTGATGATGAGCTGTTAATCTTTCAACAATCTCATTGCTGAAAAGATGATGGCAAGAAACAGATGCTAACTCTAACATACATGTACAATTTTTTTTTACTTTTACCATAACTTTAAACTCTAACCAAATAAAACCTGTAAAATTATTTTCATAATAATTATATAACTTAAAACCCAGGATTATGTAGTAGTATAATCTTTTTCTCATCATTTGTTTACATTGTAGTTACAAATCTTAAACCATGGCCTACTTGGCACCTTTGATAATTTATAATAGGCTTTTCATAAGTGTTTTCATTTACCGACGCCATTCATTTGTAAAAGAAAACTTACCCACCATACACATCCAACCCATTGTATCTTCGATCCGGAAAATTGTGCAGCACCAGTAAGGAGTTAAGTAGGTAAGTTTGGTAATAAATTCCATATGACGGTACATTGAGACCACCATTACCCGAAATGTTGTTCTCGATGGTACCCGCGTTCTTCTCCGCAAATTGATTCGCGGATCGAGGGTCCGGGGTTATAGCATTAGTTTATCACGGATAACCATACTTTAACCTAGATCCTTACGCCGTTTTCTCCATTTGTCCACTAACGAGAAACTCTTTCCTTCAAAACCCTCGCTCTTCGCCTCCGGAATCGAGCTTTGTGCTTCGGTATTGGGTTTACGGTCTTTCGGTCACAACCACCACGAGCCTCACTATTAAGGTTGAGGTACTCACTGCATGGTGTTACTTTGCGATGATGGAGAGATTCTTGCTCACCTGCCAGAACCCCTTTGGTGGTAATGCGTATCCAAACCGCCATGGTCACTCCTTCGGGAGCACGAGCTTGCAACCACAAAACTAGCGAGGTAAAAAGACACATATCTATTTGTTTAACATTCAATGTACACCCTCTGCACGGTTTGTAAGACCATATCTTTTTCTACTTATTTCTATTTTGAATCTTCGGTTTCTGAGCTCGGAGAAACGGAGAAGCTTCCTCTTGGGTAATTCTTCTCATACTCCGTTCTTAAGTTTGTATATTCATTATTTTACGATGGATTTAAGCATTATTAGCTACTCGGCGCTTTCTATATGATTACTTACATGGAAGCTCTATTCTACATTTGTTGAAGTTAACGAGGTAAGACCCTATGATGTACGTGAATACAAAGCTTGACAAATCATACATGGAGATAATTTTCCAATTTGCCCCAAACTACCCATTAACTTCACCTTTCTCTACGAATTATTTCCGGTTAAGGAACTCATTTCTAGTCGAACGCACATGCATCGATTCGGTGAAGGGTTTGCGGTTGGTGCAATGCATAAGTTAAATGCGTGTTTTTGTAAATAGACTAACATCCTTTACGGGAGAGTTTTAGATAGTAGTATTACGGTCGGAACGGTAGGCCCTATTATGTATTTTATTTTTCGTTTCGGATTTAACGATGTACGGATGACCTTCGTTCTTCTTTTACCTTGTAATTGTAATCTTTAGGAAGCTATTTATGCTTCCTCCATGTCGGTGACGAAGTTATAATATTTACCTATTCTATTATTTGAGAGGTTGTTTTCACATTCCTTGTCTTTTAACTTTTACGAAGAACTACTCACGATCTTAAATTAGGTTTAAGTTTTAAAAGAAAAGATCACTTATTTAAATAGTCGGTCCAATTATTCTTCTTGTTATAGTAATTAGTATTTTGCAATTTCTTCTATCATGTTATTCTTAGGCTTTTAATATTAAAGAAATATTTACCAAGTCTTTCGATCGACATACTTGTTTATTTCACTTTCGGTAAAATCAACATATAAGGGTTTCTACGTTTTCTTTGAATAAATAATCGGTAACGCTTTAATACTCTCAAAGTATCTTTGAAAGCGTGATCACACAATTTTATTTCATTTTGTCCATGTTATTCGAATATTTTTCTTCTTTTGAATACACAAGTGTATAGTTCATATTCGGGTAACAACTAACACAATACAATATTTCCATTTATTACTCTTCTTGCAAATATTACTTATTTCGTAGTTGTAGAGTATTTTGTTTTAATACTATTTTCTCCTAGTATGGGGTGACCGGACCACCCGAGAAAATTGTCAAAGTATAGTCGAGAGAGGAATGAACGATGCATTTTGGGTTTCTTCCATTACCCGAATCAACAATTCTATTCGACGGCGGTGAGGATCTTGTCCTACTAATTTCTTGATCATTTCTAGCGGGCGAGTAACATGTTTACCTCAACTCTATCACAATTTAAACGATAGCCATACCTATTTATAAATAAATGTATAAATACGTAGCAACGATAAATACTCACTATTTAAAATTAAATGCAATTTATCTCTGATCTTTAAGTCCCTGTTCCCTTCAATATAGTATTCATAAATTTACATTATTCTACCATTCAAATACTTATCTAGGTTCCAGTTTACTACTCAATCCGAAAATTAGACCAAGTACTTATCTGTGCAATACGCTCTATTGCTGATGTTCCTCCCAACCTTAAGAGCGAAAATGGCATCTAGTTGTTCCCCCATGCTTCCACTGAAAAGCTCAGGTTGATAGTAGACTTGTTATGTTATGACCTCAGGACTCCAGGTCCAGTCAAGCTAGAATACTTCAAAAAATTGCGAGTGTTTTCCGCCCGGTCTCTACCAACTCGGAAAATCTCCGCCTTCCTTGTATGAAACCCAGGCTTCTCCTCACTAGGATGAGTCTCTTATCCCTAGAGAGCGAATGCTTCATTCAAGCCCCAGTAACCACCTTTCAATTCTTGGAATAACATTACCATCAACCTTTTTACTTTCACTTTTCTTAACTAATTTTATTATTTCATAATAAAAATATGGAAAATAACTTTTTCCATCAACATAACGATTGTCTCTGCCTTTTTCCTTAAACAATATTTAAAAGTCATTTTAACTAGTTAGCAATAAATGCAACTGTCAGACTAACATATTCCCATAATTTTCTCTAATGTCTTTGAGCTCATCACATTCCAAAATGAAATGTTTTTCCGATTCCACTGTCTCAGACGTCTGAAAATGTACACATGTTCTTCCCAAACTTCTTTAGGTCTTTTCCGCCACCCCCTTTTACACAAAAGTTGATGCAAGTTGGTTCTTAATTGAGCGATAGAGACACTTTCCCTTCAACGAATGTTAATATCCAATAAACTATTTTTATTTGGAGATCAGTAGCCATGGATTTCAAATAAATGTTATGACAACTTCACATCCTTCAATGCCTTAATCGATCATCAAATTTTTATTTTTATTTTAACTTAATGGTCTTACCTTCATAATGGTTGGATAAATTCCATTTCCTAATTTTATAATTTTTAAAATTTTATTATTATATATACATAGTGTTGAATTTGCATATATATATATATATATATATATATATATATATATATATATATATATATAATTTAAGTTTAGATATATTATTGTTTTATATAGATTCGATACAATTTTATGATATATAATCATAGTTTGGATGTATTTATATAACTAGCACAATCACATTAATAAATATAAATATGGTTCATATACAATAAGCATATAGCATACACACCAACATTACTAAATTTGGTTGATATACCACATTAATAATTATTAGGTGTATGGAAAGGATTTAATATTAATATTAATTATTATGTAATTATAATATGATAAGTAATAATTACATTTTATAAACCAAAATATTGGGTTTTAATATTAGATTTTTAGTAATGTGTTTAGTATTGAGGTTTTACAATAGAGTTTTAATATAAGTAAGAGTAAGTTAAGTGTTCAACTAAGTGAGTAAGCTTTCAATTACATTTGAAACCTAATATTAAAAACCTTAATATTATAAAGTCAATAATATATAAGTATATTATAAATTTGATTTGTGTTTATATAATTAGAGCTTAGACATATATCATTAGAGTTTGGATATAATTTTTTCACAAAGATTTGGCACAATTTTATGAGTAAGTATTAATGTTTATACAATTATAATTTGGGTACATATTTCATCATTGGGATTTATACAATTACAGTTTCAATATGCATTTGATTTGTGTCCATGATTTTTAGATCCCTTATTTTTTTACAAAGAATTTAGACAATCTTATGTAGAAGGCATTTTAAGGATATGACAATTCTTTGTTTGTGGATCTTCTAACTTGCATTTCATACCATTTTTTAAGTGATTTACATTACAACATATTAATCATGACATGCATGCTTCAATCTTTGATTTCTTAATTTTTTCTTATTTGATCATTTTTTAACATATTTCTTATCATATTATCTTTAATATTACAACTCATAGACCTAAGCAGGTCCAATTCCTCTATAACCTTCAAATTTACAATACCTTCAAGCTTAGGTATACATAGTGTATTATAATAAATGAAAGGCATATCTCGGTAAGTAGATTGGCCTTTGCTCAATTGATTAATATAAGACCATTGTTGCTTGAGATACCATGGAATACATAAGTTACACTTCCAAATAAGAAACTACTATGATAGTTTTGAATGAGAGATGTTTACGCAAGATGTATTTATATACCCATGTATTAAGAGGATGATAAGGGGTTCATTTCTCTTCCTTTTTTGTATCATCAACGACCTTTGTTAAGTGCTTACCTCTATATTCCATTAACATTATGGGAATTTTGAGGTCTAAAATGGGCCTCTAAGAAAAATGTACAACTAAAATAAAATTTATAAGAACCAATAGGATTCAAGATGATGATGTCAACCATGAGATGATTCACCATTTTTGGAATAAAAAGGTCAAAAGATTAAAAAATAATAAAATACTAAAACTACTTTATCGACTCGTATTTTCAACTTATCTCCCTAAGGGTTTACTCAAATTTCGAGCGAGATACTCGTTGGACGCAAAATTTAATTCCTCATCCAAGGAGTATCCATGTTGCATACTTTTGATGGTTACTATACACGAAAAATGAGAAATACATTAAAAAACGTGATTGCAATCATGTTTTTTATGTATTTCTCACTTTTCGATAATAAGTCCATCAAAAGTATGCAACATCGTTGCTCCATGGATGAGGAATTAAATTTTGCATCAATAATTATTCCACTTCAGGTTGAGTGAAGTATTAGGAGATAAGTTCAAAGCCTACAAGTTGAAAAAATAGTTTTTCCTTTTTTTCCTACGAAATTTGATGATGTAATCAAATCTTATTTTATTATTTTCACTATTATTTTATAATTTCCTTAGGAGGCCCATTTTAGACCTCAGAATTCCCCTAATGCTGCCACCTTGTGTACCCATCCACCAACTTGTCATCTCCTTAAATGCCATCCAACATCATGCTACTTATTATGCTAATTTATATATAGTTTTTGCGATTCAACCTGACACCAAATTTTTGCTAAGGTCCCAGATAACTTCTTATTCTCCTATTTAATCCTACAATGGATATCAATTTGGATTCCACTACCACGACTTGAGACTCATGGTCCATACATCCTACCATAGTACGGAAAGAGTCTTTATTTATTTTTAGAGAAGCAATAGTAGAATTGAAAATTGTAATCTCGGTGTTTCCCTTCATTTTCCATTATAGGTACTCCAAAACTTGGAAAATCACATGACTTTAGCCCATGTTTTCTAATCACCCATAAAGCTCTTTCTCCACTCTCTTTATCCATGATAGAATTATCAATGTATCTAGTGTTTCTCTATCCAAATTAATGATCAAAATATCAATACTACTTAACAAGATGTTTAGAAGATGGGAATTCATGTTATCTATGCTACTTAATTTTATGTTTATGGCATTGGTCCTCTAAGAGGTGTCAAGAATCATGTTTATGAATCACATCCTCGATCTCTCCACTCATTTTCCTTCCTCCTCTCAATTTGTTTATTGATAATCTCTTCCCCTGATGCATTAAATTCTTTGTGCACTATCTTATACCCTCTAATGTCCTAAAATTCCAACCACCGTACACAAGAATGAAATGTTTTATATTAAAAGTGTTGGATGCAACACATAAACCCTACATAAGTGTCTGATCCTTTAATTCCCACCAACTTAGCCAATGAGGAACATGGAAGAGAATAAAACAATGTAGGATGAGGAGTCAACATCGATGGTCGCATCGCCGGTGACTTATCTTCACCCATGTAATAACTCATCATCCCTATATCTTTGTTTCCATTTATGGTCTAGAGAAAACCAATTAATATATATCTCTTGAATAATGTCTCGAGCTTGTGTTGTTATAGGTGAGTTTTTTATCACTTGAGACTCGAACCAAAAAGCTACTTTGGTAACATTATCCATCTCAAAAACATATCATATGTGTGATGGTTTTTACAATTGAATGCAAATATTCCTCCATATGTTTTAGTAGGATATAATTTAAAATTAACAACAAGAATACTAGTAACTTAACCTAACTAAACCAAACCTTATGTGTCATCTTGAGACACCAATGCCTTGCATGGAATTTGGTCACATTGATCCGAAATCTTTTACTTTGAGATGTGTTAAAGAATTACATGTAAAATTTTCATATTAACCATGAAACTTTAAAGGCATAAACATAAGAAGAAAAGAAGCACATAAAATCATGCAAGAAGACACGAAATTGATATCGGGGTTCGTCCCGAAGGGACTACGTCTATGGGCCCTACTAAATCGGTGGGAGGCCCTCTTTCATTAATTGGCAATAAAAATGAAAGTGTAAGCATAAATGAAAAATAACACCCTTATACCTCCATTGCGAAATTGCCAGAAATTGGAGACCTTTGATGAATAAATGGACAACATAGTTGGATTCATGGCGTTAGAGGTGTAGAATCCATATGAAATTTGCTGATTCTAACAAAGTGAAAATGCGGCCCCTCTGAAAATTTTAAGAATTAGCACGGCGAACACAAAAATAAATCGCACACGACGCCACAAAAAATGGAGACAATGAATTAATGTGGTTCACCCAACCAAGCGAGAGGTACGCGACAATCTTATTGTAACGGGAGATTACAACGGTATATTGCACGACTACACTTCTTCTTCCTCACACCTCACATCTAATTTGCCTCTACGGACTTACAATTTATAGATGAGAGAAGAAAGCAGACAATTAATTCTATCACGACAAAATAGGATAGAATATCTCCTCATCGGGATTTAATGCAATTAGTTTTGCAAAAAACAACTATTGTTGGCATATCCATGAGATTTTAGCCAATTGATATCCTAAAATCTCAATAATCTCCACCTTGACAACAATTAGCACGATACCTCGTTCTTGTATTATTTTCATTTTCTCTGTAGCGAAGAAGCCGGACACCATCGTAGCTTCTCTAATAAAGCTACAGTTTAAATGAACATGTACGCACAATTTTCCTTTGCTTTTTCAAGAGAGACTCCTCGTGCCGGTGATAACTTTGTCTTACAAAATGGTACTTTATAGGTATATGCTTTGATTTACTATGATAGGCAGGATTTTTGTGAAGTGAATAGCACTTTGACTATCACAAAATAACTTTATGTTGTCTTGCGGCCTACCAAACTCACCAAACAATCCTTTCAACCAAACCGCTTCTTTGCAAGCATGTGAAGCGACTATGTATTACCTTACACATAGTGGATAAAGCAACAATCGTGCAGCAGCTTTGACATCCGACTAATAGCTCCACCTACAAGAGTAAGAACATATCTTGAAGTTGACTTCTCTTATCCAAATCACACATAAAATCGAGAATCAACATATCCGCAAACAAATTCACTACTTGTCATAAGTGATACGATAATCACTTGTGCCTCTCGAATGCAGAAGCACCCATTTCACTGCTAACCGGTGTTCTTTCCTTGGATTTTCCATATGCAATTGTAATGACGCATGTGAAATATCACAATTGTCTGAGACCATCGAATACATCAAAGTTCCTATTTGCATTGGCATAATGTATTTGAGACATTTATTCCTTTTCTTCATTTGTATTAGGACATAAACTTGAAGAAAGCTCAAAATGGGAAGCTAAAGGTAGAAACTAGCTTCACATTGTTCATACCAAACCTTAAGAGTATTTTCTCAATATACTTGTTGTGATAACCACAACTTACCACTCCTTTGTCTCTGAAAATCTCCATGCCCAAAAATGTCTTGTTGCTCCTAGATCTTTCATATCAAACGTCCTAGCCATCGAGCCTTTAACACATTGATCTCGGTTATGCTTTTGCTTTCTAAAAGCATATCGTCAACATACAACACTAAGATAATGAATATGCCATTACTTAATTTCTTAAAGTAAACACAATGATCATATTCACTTCTTATATAATTTTGGCTCATCATGAAAGAATAAAATTTCTTGTACCATTGTCTCGACGGCTGGCCCAGGACCATACAATGATTTCTTGAGCACACGGACAAATTTCTTGTTGCGATTTTCAACAAACCTTCTGGTTGTTCCATATAAATCTCTTCATCTAAATCTCCATGCAGAATGCGAGTCTTAACATCTAGTTGTTGTAATTCTAAATCAAGTAATGCTAAGACAATGCGAATTGAAACAATTTTAACAAGCGGTAGAAATATCTCATGAAAGTCAATTCTTGCTTTCGAGAAAAACCTTTTGCAACTAGCCTCGCTTTGTACACAGCTCTTCTTTATCATCAACACCATTTTTCAATTTGTAAACCCATTTTACATCCTACGGTTTTTCTATCATTAGGAATTTCTACCGGATCTCATGTGGCATTCTTGTCTAATGCCTTCATCTCATCCTTATATGCTTTCCATATCACTTGTTAGAACCTTCTATAGCTTCTGACATAAAGGTTCATCATCATTAACGGTTAAAACCGTAGGCAACATAATCATCATACCTTTTAGGAGGATGTCGATTCTTGTGGACCTCCTTAAAGATGTTTATGGTTCTTCTCACAATTTTTTGATTATTATCTGTAGGAACTTCTTCATGATCTACATCTAAAGCTTGTTCATCTTTACTATCTTAATTTGAACTAGTTTCAAACTAAATATGTTGAAACTTAGGTACATTTTCTTGTTTCAATTTAATACCTACATGGATTATCAAGTGAAGATTCATTGAATTTAACATCTCTGTTAATGATGATCTTGTGAGTAGTAGGATCCCACAACCTATATCCCTTAATCCCATCACCATATCCAAAAGATATATCTTTTAGATTTAGGATCTAATTTAGAACGAGTGTTTCGAGTGTAGAGCATATGCATCACAACAAAAACTTTCGGTTTAGAATAATCACAAGGATGACGCTCACGCCTCTCGAGGAATTTTGCATCCTATTACGATTGATGGTGATCGATTTATCAAATAGCGAGCCATAGATCTGTACATGCATAATTCCTTGTAAATTTGCGTTACTCGACATACTTCTTGCTCTTTCTAAGAGAGTCCTGTTCATGCGTTCAACAACTCCATTTTGCTGAGGAGTATAAACGGTAGTTCTGTAATCTTTCGATCCCAACTTCCTTGCAATAATTATCAAATGCCTTTGAAGTAAACTCACCACCATTGTCATTTCTTAAACATTTAATGGTTCTTCCCGGTGATGTTTTCTACTAATGCTCTAAAAGCCTTTAAAGCGCGAATACATTATACTTTCTTTTTAACATGTAGACCCATACTTTTCTAGAGAAATCATGCATAAAGATACAAAATATGATGATCCTCCATATGAGGTTGTAGGAGATGGACCCCAAACATCGGAATGGATATAATCGAAGTTCCTTTGCCGGTATGTTTTCAGTTTTAAATTTACTTGCTTGCTTTGTTTCCCATAAATACAATGTTTGTAGAAATCTAACTTCAAAGATTTTAAACTAGGAAGTAACATATGATCGAGATAAAATTTTTTAATCCTCTTTCGCTTATATGGCCAAAACGTTGATGCCATAGTCGAATAGAATCCTTGTCGTTTTCGAGATACGGTAGAAGCATGATCGACCTACTTGTTCTTCCTTCCTAGCACGAAAATTATTTCCAACCTTCTTTGATTTCATTACTAATAGGATTCCTTTATAAATTTTCATTACTCCACCTTGAATAAATTTTTATATCCATTTGTGTCTAATACTCCTAGAGAAATAAGATTTTTTCGAGTTCGAGGCACATGTCTAACATCGATTAAAATTTTATTTGTCCCATCAAACATTTTAATCTTGGATGCTTCCAATTCCCACGACATTACATGGAACATCATTACCCATGTAAAAAAATTTCATCATTGATTGAATTATAAGATTTAAACCACTCTTTATGAATGCACATGTGATTGGACGCACGAGAATCTAATAGCCAATGTTGATCATGACTTAAAAAATTAGCGATAGAACTTCATCACTTATACCTAAAGTGGATGTTGAACCTAAACATGTATCTGTCGTGTTTGCTTCTTTATTTTCTATTGAAGAGTCTTCTTTGGATGTTTGCCTCTTCCAACATTCCTTCTTCAAATGTCCCGATTTCTTTGCCATTAACATTTTAGCTTACTCTTCTTCCCTTTCGATTTGCAATGAGAGTTGTTCTTCGGCTGAAGCGTTTTTCTTTAGATCGACCTCTAACCATCACTATGAGTTGTTTGAGTTTCTAAATTTCACCTTTTCCTAGTTTCTTCGAACCGGCATAGCTCTATGACATCATCGAATTCAAGGGTTTATGATGAACTAAGACTTATAAGTAACAAAATGATCCCATGACTCGAGCGGCGAGCATAATAAAGTTCCTGATTTATCTTATGAATCAAATTTTACTTACTGATAACATCTAAACTGCACAAAGAGAGTATTAAAGGTATTCAAATGATCGATTATATAGGTGTACCTTCCTTCATGCGCAAGGCATACGATTGTCTTTTCGGAAGTCACATTTGGTTAAGGATTTAGTCATGTGCGAGTTTTTCTAACTTTGTCCGCAAGCTTGACATTTGTTTTCTCGACACGATGTTAAATAAAGTATTCACACTTGACTTACAATCATATGCCTCCCGATTATCTGTCATCGATGTCACTCATTCGTCATCGTTGCCATGGTGAGAGGTTGTTTGGATTTTTCCCAAAAGTGCCTTCGTCACACCTTCTTGTACGATAAATCGACCATCTTAACTTTCCATATTTCGAAGTTATTTTCCCATTAAACTTCTCGATCTCAAACCGATCACTTTGAGTTTTTGACATATTAAATGCGACTTTTCTCCTTAGCACAGAAGATTTTAACACGGCACTATCATTTAACTTCTTCTAACACAACACATGAAAAAAACCTTCACATAGTCGATGAAATCACTCTCACCGTTTTACAACGATGTGCCTCCAATGAAGTACCTTTCCACGCTCATTTCTCTTGCTCAAATTATTCAACAAAAAAAAAACAAACATAGACTTTATTTTGTGAATTACTCCGGAAAAAATAGCACAAATCGGTATACACGGCTACGGATCTCGAGTCCACGTAGATCGGTTCGGTCTTTGATACCGGTAACACATCCCACAACAAATGTAGATGAAGAATCTGGTCTCTTCGGTGCAGATATGGTCTTGTAGTCCATTTCCTAGAGCTTAGTGGTTTGATTATTCGCGGTGGTTTCAACGTGCATCTTTGATTATGGTTCTAGGCTACGATATTCACGATATTTTGAGCTTGTTCGCCTACAAACGACATTTCGACAAAACAACAACTCCTCCATTCAATAACTATTTGCTACACAAATATTTACAATGCCCATCACGGCTCTTCCGCCAATTGCGGCGGTTTGTGACTTAATTAAATCTCCTATACAACGCTCATGTCTTATGCGGCCCGATTTAGAATAATTACATGGCGATTTAGAATAATAAAGACACCGTGAAGAATTGTTAGACATCCCTAACTAACTTCGCGATAGATTATCACATGAACCGCACATAACGCATGAATCGATGTGTTAGTCGCTTGTGATGTAGCTTGAGGCCTTGATATTGTTCGAAATATGAACCAACTTTGATATTTTTTGGTGGTGATGCCAAACGACAACAGAACCCACGGACCCGGCGGTCAACGGAAGTACCAACCTAGCGACAATTTGTGCGACAAACTCGACAAATCAACATTTAGTTGGAGTAGCGCCCCTCTAGTGAGGAAAATCGACGAGGAGAATGTCACTCGGGAAAGTCAAAATAACAATCAAGGTTCTCTCTCCGGTACCAGCGATCACTGCTACACACCAAGTCATATCTCGTCTCCTCCATAGCTCACGACACGGTGGATACACTCACGTCTTTGTTCATCCCACGAGCATAGCAAAAAACACCTTTTTTTTGCAATAGGAAGTGAATCAAAATTTAAGCTCACGATACCAATTGTAAGAATTAGCACAATGAAAACAAAAATAAATCACACACACGACATACAAAAAATGGAGACAACGAATTAACGTGGTTCACCCAACCAATGCGGGTTACATCCACCAAACGGAGGTACCCGACGATCTTGTTACTTAACAAGATATTACAACCACAGTTACACATTTTGCACTTCTTCTTCCCACTCCCCTCACATCTAATTTGCCTCTACGGACTTACAATATATAGATGAGAGAAGAAACTAAATAATTAATTCTATCACAATAAAATGATGAATATCACCCTCATCGAGATTTAATGCAATCGGTTTGCAACAAACAACTATTGTTGGCATATCCATGAGATTTTTAGCCAAATTAATATCCACAAAATCTCAATAGAAATCGCTCGGAATCATGATTCTGCCCTCTCCTGCAAAGCGCTCATGGTTCCACCACAATACGGTACTCCATGTCGCTCTACGGCCTACACAGGTGCACTTTTGAAATATGGGTTTATATGTTAAAACTTGGGCGGGACTCCCAAAGGAATGCAACGCTTAGTTGGTTGAGATCACATAGGAGGGAGGGGGTCGGTGGTCGAGCCACTGCCCCCTCGTATTCGTCAAAATTTTGTTTTAAAAACCATGGCATGCCTTTTTTAAAAACACGACGCATAGAGTTAAATGCGAGTGGGTACGTCGGGGGGGGGGGTCGGGCCACATTGGGTGGGCCACCCCATATCTGCGCTAGCTCGTTTTAAACATGAAGTTTGGTTGGGTTGGGTGAGTGGGCAAACAATCCCAGTCCACCCATATTTAATATGGTGTTGCGGCGTGGCAGTCATGGGGGCGGCGGGGTCATGGCCGTCGGCCCCCACTGTTTTAATACATTCTTGTTGGATGGGGAGAGCGAGGGTCATGGCTTGCCCTCCAAATATATATATTTTTTGATATTTTTAAAACCAAATGATATTTTTAAAAATTCCGAGAAATTGATTAAGAGGAGTCCAATTTAACCATCCCACAATTTCACCCGAAATCTGCAGGTTGGTGGATTTACGCAAGGTGTCACCCTCCTTAAGTTGCCACATCACCAGTCCAACCCTCAAACTTTGACTACTCTGTCCTTCATGAGACCTAAAGATTGAGGTGTCACTCCTAGCCGTTGGAATGGAAAGAACGAGATCCTTCCAACTTGACACTAAGTTTGCCACATTTATGACACTTTGATTTTTGGTAGCCTTTATACTTAAGCCACTTGTACTTGGACACATTCTATCCCTGGATCATTCCTCCCCAGCGAAGAGATTTTGGACCCCCAAAAGCCTTATTAATCAACAAAGAAAGTGAAATTTCTCCCTCACCTTATCCTTTTCAAGCCATTTAGCTTTACTTGGGTGCATCCCTTTGAAACCAACATAGAATATTCCACATCTCCTCATCGTGAAGTCATGGTTCGTCGATCGAGAATGATGTATTCTAAAAGTGTCCGAGATACTTTGGCACAAATTCATCCCTTGTAGACGCGATCCTACCTCCTCGGTGTCCATAATCAATAGTTGGTTCATAAACTTGATTCTCGACATTCACGGCCCAGTACATCTACATGTATATAGGAAAATTAGGTCGGAAAGCATTGTTCCCAATCTTCTCTAATGGGTAAATGGACTATGCCGGATTGGTCACAATTTCTTGCCTTCCCCCTTCATTCGATCCTTGCTGATATATAACCATACCTTATCACCAAATTGAAATTGATGGTCGTCTCGGTGCTTATCATGTCGGGCCTTATAGGCGATCTTGACTCTTTTCCGACTATAACACCTTGCTTGGTGAATTGTACGTATACATTGGATGAACGACGTGCTTTGTCCCTATCATCATGTCCATTGGCATCTTCATCCCTTTTCTGCTTTTGGATACTTTAATAGTCCCTTTGGTAAGTAACCAAAACATGTCTCAAATGGTGAGCATTGAGTAGAGGAATGCACTACTCCATTGTAGTCGTGTTGCACATATGGAAGATGTCATCCCACAACTGGAATGTTTTCGCAATAGTCCGGTAACAAATGTACCACGAGTATGATTTGACGACCTCTATCTATCCATCGTTTGTCGATGGAATGTCATACTTATCTTCAACTTGGTGTCCATCATTTGCCACAAAATTTGGTCCAAAACTCTCGAGGAAGTGAGAGTCTCAATTTGACACAATTGATGTGGGCGGCCCAAAGTGGACCCAAACAAACCGAAAGAAAATATAGCGATCACCGCTCGTGATGATCTTCTTTTTACAAGGCATTAATATGCACTTTTTACTAAAGCGACCTACAACGAAATACAAATAGTCGTGAACCTTTCTAGACATAGGCAAACCTCCTACAAAGTCCATCGACACACCTTCTCATGGACAACACAGGAATAGGAGTGTTTTGTAGAGCACGAGTTTTCTATTAGAGGGCTTTGAGATAGAACATCACACATCCCTTTACGATTGGGTTACAATTTTTTCATATGAGGTCAAAAGAAAAACCTTTGCAAATGACATAAGGTTTTTTCGACACCAAAATGACCCTACAAAAAAGAGAGGTATGCACCTCTCGAGAATTACATGTACCCTTCTGCTTTGTAGGTATGCACAATTTCCACAGAGTGATACAACAACTTCCCCTACAAATGATGGTTGTGCACTTGTGATCCATGAGTTATTTTTGCATATATTGGTTTAAATTCATCATCATTTAGCGTATTGTTCAACATAACTTTCAAAAGACAACGAAGCATTATGCGAAAGAATAGAAGCAACAATAGGAGGGCGAGAGAGCATATTTGCTACTTTATTACTAGTGCCCTTCTTATACTTTATTACCGGATGAAATTTTTGTAGAAAACCCATCCACGAAATGACGAGATTGTTGTAGCTTGGTATGTGGCGGAAAGGTATTGCAGAGTTTGGTGATACGTATGGATAATGGTTTCCTTTCGTCCCGGAGTAGTGTTTCCAATTTTTTTCACACTTTGGACCAAGGCATGCAATTCCTTGTCATAAGTGGGGTAATTGATGATAGAATGGGAGAACTAACCGAATGGTAACATATTGGCTTCACTTCGTACAGCGCAACAATACGGCTCCCATGGCGTACCCACGGGCATCGGTTTCGATCTCAAAAGGTTGCGGAGATCGGGTAAAGCTATTTATATATTTGGTGCGGATCTCAGCCTCTTTCGATTAACTTCGAAGGAATTCTATTGATTTCCTCCCCAGCAGAAAGGATTTTTATACTTTATAGTGCATGTAAGGAGTGATGAAATAACATAGAAGAGTTTGTGATGAATCTCCTCTAGTATTGTACTGCACCTAGAAAACTATAGACCTTTGTTACATTGGTAGGATTAGGCCATTTTACAATCACCTCAACTTTGGAGGGATCTATTTTAATTGACCATTATCGACAATATGACCTAGGTAAACCAAAGAAGTTTTCCACGAACTCACACTTTGACAAATTTACATACAATTCTTCCCTCTTTAATACATCAAGCACTTTCTTTACATGGCATACATGTTCATCCCCTATCCCACTAAAGGCAAGAATATCATCTGTCACAAGGACAATTCATCGATGAAAGGCACGAAAAGAAATATGTTAAGAAGGCCCTCATGAATATAGCTCGAGCGTTGCCATGATCCAAAATGGCATCACCATCCATTTAAACAACCTCTTTGTTTGGTCTTGAAGGTGGTTTTCCACACGTCTTGTTATTTGCACACTACAAGGAAAAGACCCTCTGGCAGTTTTTTTGAGGAACCCACGGTAAAAATACCCCGGACATCCGTTTCTAGCAAAAGGTTACTAGAGAGGTTGGTGGGCATAGGTTTTTACCGGATGTATTTTGTCCAGTGCGCTTATCCGTAAAACGCACCGGTGTGTTCAACAAGAGAAAGCACCGGTGTGCACAAAACATTCTTCTTGGACATCGTGCCTCCGTACACACCCTCTGAAGGTGAGTACGTATTCTTTGTAGTGTCTTGGTGCTTTGTGCCCGCGCCGGTCCCTCATAAAAAATGCACGAAAAGCAGAAACATTGGCACACACCGAACACCGTGTGCTTGGACGCTTACCTCGCTTGGTGCGTTGTATTATTGTCGCGCACAGGTGCTTTACAACATACCTTGCCGGTGCCTCATAAAAAGCCTTTTAATGAGAAACTACCGTGCGGAATGAAGCAAAGACACACGGGATAGCCCATAAAAACCCCACGCATATGGAATAGGATTAAATAAAATAAAAATTATGGCCAAAAAATCATATTTTTCACTTTTGTCGGTGCTCCGGAGCTCTCCAAAGCATCGATACAATTTATCCTTTAGAGTTGCCACGACATCATTGCTCCCATTGCACTCAGCTGCTAAGAAAATTTGGCGATTCCAAGACGGCCAATTAAATCGCTATTTCGACACATAGTCAAATCGCGGAAGAATGTGGTTAGGGCGGAAAAATGTGGTTTTCCATCCGGGTGCAATTCCGTGCACTTAAAAAATGTGCTTTTACGGCACTTTTATTAAGCTTTAAACGGTGTCACTCTTCGGACGTTTCCCAAGGCGCGCGCGCTTGAGCATTTATGCTTGTCATGATTCCGACGAAATGTGAGTCGATGTTTTTAAGCGTCACTTTTAAAGCGTTTGTAAAACTATCGCAATTCGACGCAATGTGGTCCGACATTTTGGACGTCGCTCTTCCGACTTTTGTAAACTATCACAATTACGACGAAATGTGGTCCAACGTTTTGAACATCACTCTTCGCGTTTGTAAAGAAGCGCATGCAATTCCGACAAAATGTGGTCGAATGTTTTTATCTTGTCGCTCTTTCGACGTTTTTAGGCTGTCGCAATTCCGACGCTTACAAGGCATCGGTATACCGACGGCGGGTTCAATTTAAAAAAAAAAAAAATGAAACTTTAAACGGAATGAGTAAATCTCCAATATTTGTTATGAATTGTGTGTGTTCCAGTATGACGAGTGAAAATATTAATATAATAAACCACCACATGAGTGCTTCGACTATAAACAATAATTTTTCACGAGAGAAAAAATGTTGTTTTTTGAATATATTATATGAAGTAAAATAGTCCATGAAGTCATTACATTTTCACATGCGAAGATTGGAACCCAAATATCCATACGAAAAGTGGAAGTCCCCCCCCCGGAGACAATGATTGAAAAATACCCCATATCACATACGGGGACATGATATAAAACCCGATAACGGTCCACATGGAGATTATCGACAATACGAGAAGCATCAAATATGCCCGAGGCATCTATAAGAAAGTGAAATAGCCGGTATGTATAATAGTAAAGCAACGGATAGAGTACCGACGTCCATTGTTCCAAATACAAATTAAAGTACCCAAAATCCTTGAACGGAGAAAAACGCTAATCATGTGAGGAGTGTGATATGTCCAAATTAAATATAAAAATACCATCGAGACCATATCAATAAACCGACGCCAGCTTGTTTGAAGGCGAGTGATAAACATTAATTATTTTTTTTCACAAGAGAAAAACCTTTGTTTTGAATATATTATGAAGTAAAACGAGTCCATGAAGTCATTACATTTTTCACATCGAAGATTGGAACCCAAATATCCATCCGGAAAGGTGGAAGTCCCACGGACAATGATAGAAAAATACCCCATGTCCTGCAGGACTTGATATAAAACCCGATGTGATCCACATGGAGATTATCGAAAATATGAGAAAGCATCCAAATATGCCAGGGGCATCTATAAGAAAGTGAAATAGCGATTATGTGGGAATAGTAAAGCAACGGATAGAGTACAAACGTCCATTGTTCCAAATACAAATTAAAGTACCCAAAATCCTTGAGCAAGAGAAAACGCTAATCATGTGAGGTGTGATATGTCCAATATAAAAAGACCATCGGACCATATCGATAAACCAACATCGCTAGTTTTGAAGGCGAGGTGATAAACATTAATCATTTTTTTTTCTGAGAAAAACGTTGTTTTTGAATATATTATATGAAGTAAAACATTCCATGAAGTCATTACATTTTCACATCGAAGATTGGAACCCAAATATCCATCGAGAAAAGTGGAAGCCCCACCCCGGACAATGATAGAAAAATACCCGCTGCATACGGGGGACATGATATAAAGCCCCGATGTGATCGACATGGAGATTATCGACAATGCGAGAAAGCATCCAAATATGCTTGATGCATCTATAAGAAAGTGAAATAGCGATATGTAGAATAGTAAAGCAACGGATAAGTCTTGATGTCCATTGTTCCAAATACAAATTAAAGTACCCAAAATCCTTGAACGAGGAAAACGCTAATCATGTGAGGAGTGTGATATGTCAAAATATAAAAAGACCATCGAGACCATATCAATAAAACAACATTGCTAGTTTTGAAAGCGGAAGTGATAGCTTGCTGTCAACACATAAATAGTATCATAAAGCGGATACGAGGAAATGTGCAAAGACATGTACGTGATGTCATATACACAAAAAAGAATCCATGATATAGAAAAAAAATATGGATAAACCCGGGGGTCGATTGTATGTTACGCTCGCTTGTTCCGGAAATAAAAACCATACGGGAGCCGGGCTCGCTTGTAAGATCAGGCTCGCTTGATTCCAAAATTGGTAACCATCTGTTGCATCCGAGATGTAGAGTTCGGAGCTCGCTTGGTTTCCATTGGTAACTGCTACAACATCCACCTTGTTCATAGCAAAAAGGTTCCTGTAGATATACGAAAAGAGTATAATACATAGACCATATAAACATGGCTATGTATTTCAAAAAACGGGTTTAAAATGAAAACGGGGCAACATTTTTTTTTTTTCCAATTGTTATAGACATAATTCGACCGTGAAATATTAATATAATAAACCACCCCACGAGCGCTTCGACTATAAACAATCATATAAACATGGCTACGTATTTCAAAAAACGGAGTTTAAAATAGAAAAACGAGGCAACATTTTTTTCTAAGTAAAAGTTAATCTATTAACGGTGGGAATAGAAGTACAGGGGAGTCAAAAACATTGCCCGGACTCATGGCAAATTTGTCATCAAAAAATCAAAAAATTAAGAAAGGCGCCTCATACGGGGGAAACCGGTCTTGAATGTTTACGAATTCAAAAAATATTACGAGAGGTCCGGCACGGTAATATAATCTAAAAGCGACCCAATTAAGTGGGCCGCAAAGTAAGAAAAACAAATTAACCAAAATACTCCCTCCCGGCTCCTTGACGATTCGACACCATCCTTCGAAGGTCCAAGATCACTAGGTGCTACCTCCACGGTCATGCCACCGCTCCCCTCACGAAGGCCGAATGCGGCCGGCTTTTTCGGCGGACAGCGAGACGGGTGCATTGTTCTTCCATTTGAGCCTCCTCCCGAAAAACCCACGGTAATTGAAGGCGTGATTAGGTAGGCCGATTCGAGGAGAGGAATTAAAGGAAAAAAGTACGGTGCGCTTCGTGGGAAGAAAGGAAGGTGAAGGTTTGTGGGGAAATGAGGGCGGGGCCATACGGTGGCCGAATCTAGAACCCGAAGCCCCGCCTACTTCTAGTATCTGGATAGCGACGTGTGTGATAATCACTGGGCGGGAGCGGGAAGATGACTCGGTTGAGGGCTGGAGGAGCGTGCGAGGGTTGTGACCTCTAGTGCTCCTCCTGGCAACGAATCGCTGACGCAAGCGAGGCATGGGTGCGGTCTCGGCGGTGGGCACGAGAGAGACGGAGAAGCGAGAATTCCCGAAACGAGAGGAGAAGACGAGACGGGGGGACCGGTGAGAGAAATGCATATATGCGGCAAGTTCCTAGCGACGGTTCGGTGGCCACTTCTCCTTCTCGTCACAGTGAGCAGGCAGTGTAACCTAGCAACCCGCTCGTCTGAAAAACCATAGCAAAATGCCATTTTATCGACCCGATTACAATGCAATCGAAGGACGCTTGTCATAATTAATCTCTGATCATTAATGAGAGCCGAAGGCCGAATCATATTGGAGCATGCGGAATCGCTAACAGGAGTGGAGGTCTGATCTTGAATAGTGTTAAAACTTAATGCGATTTGATGTGAAAACCTTGGAACCTAATTGAACAGCGTTAAAACTTAATGCGATTGATATGAAATTTCCACATCCATGTCCCATCGGCTTAAATGCCATCGAATGCACCCGCATCCGGGAACAGGGCAACATTTGATTGAGGACACATGGTAGAAATTGATTGGAGCGGATCTTTGTTTGGGCCACTCGTGCAGTGGAAATCCGGACCCGAAAAATATTAGGGTGAATTTGATAAGAAATTCGCGTCACAACTCTCCCTCAGTACACCCGGCCCAAATTTGGACTTTGAAAAATATTAGGCGAAATTCAATTGGTTTCGCGTCACAAAATTGGCCGACGTCGGCCGGGCCATTTTGGAACGCGGTGGTGGAGTATGGTTTATCGCCGTTTGAAGTACGGCGGGCTCGACATAAGAACAATTTTGTTTGATCCCATCTTATAAAATTTGTGTTGGTTTTCTTTGATTATACACATATTTATAATAAATCATGGGAATACCACACTAAACATGTGGAAACGTTATATAAATTATTGAGAACAATCATTTTTATGTAAAATATCCAAATGTGCTTTTGGGAAATAAGAATTCGAGTATTTGGTTCATATTGTTTTAAAGGAAGGAGTGAAGTTGGAGCCTCAAAAGATGCAAGCTATTACAAAATGACCTATTCCTAAGAAAATCAAGGTTCTTAGAAGATTTTTAGACTTACATGATATTATTGATAATTTGTTAAGAATTATGCATGCATTTCAAGTCAACTCACACATATCTTGAAGAAAATATCATTTATATGGAATGATGAGGCTACTTTGGCATTCTCTCTTTAATGGATGCCATGTCTTACCAACATCGGTTGCACCTACTTTTGGTAAAACATTCATAGTAGAGTGTGAGGCACTAGGACAAGGAATTTATGTAACATTAACACAATAAGGGATATCATTGGCTTTTAAAAGCAAGGAATTCAAATAAAATAGTTGGTGAAATCTATGTATGAAAAATAAATGGAAGCAATATTACATGCAATAAAAAATGGGGATAGTATATCATTGGGAGGTACTTTAAAGTCAAGATATACCATGATAGCATAAAGTATTTTTTGAAGCTATGATTTTCATTAGAAGATTAACAAAAATGAGGAGGAAAAATGCAAAGTTTTAATTTTGAGATAATGCACATAAAAGAGGTAAGGAAAATTTAGTACATGATGCTCTTTCTAAAATAGAAGAGGCCTCAAATTTATATTCAATTACATTTTCTATTCTAGGTGTCTAGAAGAAGCTTGCCATAATGGAAAAATGACAATAGTACTAAGCAAAACTAAAATTTATAAAGGATGGGATGAACTCTATGGAGCATTGGGAGTGAAAGAGATATACTTTGAGTCTCGAAATGTAGAATATTTTTATGCACGCAAGCATATTTGAATAAACAAATATTAAAGAGTCCCATGTCTTTACGATGGTAGGACGCGGGGTTCCTTAAAACATCTCAAAGGATCAAAAAAAATATATTTTTTGGAAGGAATGAAGAAAGATATTCAAATTTTGTAAGAGAAGGTCGGGTTTACATAATAAATAAAAGAGAAATAGTAAAATCTCTAGGGTTACTTCAACCATTCCACATACATATTCAAAGACTAGAAGATATATCAATAGACTTTATTACGGAGTTCTTGAAATATAAAGGTAAGTATTACATTTTTGTGGTCATTTATATAGACAAATTTTGTAGATTTTTTTTGTAAAGCTCAAGTACATAAACAACAAGCCAAGTGGCGAAGTGTCACAGTGAAAAGAAATTCATAGTCTTCATCGTTTTCTAAAGTAATAGTAACGAAAATTTTTGGAAATAATTATTTAATATGAGTGGAGAAACACTAGCTACCATGAGTTCTACATATCAAACACGATCAAATGGTCAAACAAAAATAGTTAACAAATGTTTTAAGGTTATCTACAATGTTACTCTTTAGAAAAGCAATCTTAATGGATGAAGTGGGGTTCATCGAGGAAGAATGGTAATATGATACTACCTATCACACATCTACTAAAATTTCCCATTTAAGGCCCTTTATGGATATCAACTTTCTAGTATCTCATACTTTTTGCAAGATAAGTCCAAAGTATAGGAAATAGAGTCGCATATGGAAAATACTAATGAAACTTTGAAAATGATTATGGAAAACCTTCAAATGACACGAAACATGATAAAACAACAGAACAACATTGAAGTGAAAGATAAATTGAGGAGGGTAATTGGGTATTTTTTAGATTATAGCATTATAAGCAATCTTCATTCAAGAAAAAGAAGAATAAGGGAGTACTCAAAAATGTTGTGGCCCTAAATAATTATTCATATAATTATTCATAGGATTACTGGTAGTATAGAAGTTATATTTTCCTTCTTCTTGCATTCATAAGGTTTTTCATGTATCTTGCACTAAAGGTTTTTGGGAAAAAATATGCCAATGTAAATAAAACTTCCAAAATTAGATGAAGAATGGAAGTTGATTCTTGAACCACAAAAAGTTATAGATAAACGTTACTATTATCTCTTTGACATATAACCATTATGAAGTACCTAATCAAGTGGAAGAATATTCCTGCAGAAGAAGGTACATGGTAAAATGATCGATTCGTGATGAAATACCCACGGCTAAAGGGTTCGTTTGAAGTTTTGACAAAGGTTTTGTTATATGTTTTATATAATGCGCGGCGGAATAGTTTTATTGTTTGTTAATGTCCCACACGGTGATCAAATTTGAAGAGAGCGGTCACGATTTCAATTAGAAGGGCATATATCTATGTTTCCCTTCCATAATGAAAAACTTAAATTTTTTTTTTTTTTCAATTGACCACAATAAATTATTTTTACATTTCATTTCGGAAAGACAAAACCATCAATATTTATATTAATAAAATCTTACCATTGCATATCTGACAATGAAGAAGGCTCTATCTTTCATTGCTTAAATATCTCATTGGAAATGTCAACATAAGTCTTGAAGACACTATTATAAGAATTTGGATACATACCACGGGATATAGGAGATTCTTATGTGTCGGATTAATGTATTGCAATTTTGACTTTGTCTCACAAGGAGCGAGCGACATGAAGGTACGGATTTTATTATAGAACTTATTATTATTATTTGAAACGTTGTTTATAGATATGAAGACAACAGTGAAATTATGAGCATGGTGGAAAATTAGTCGAGCTCATGATGCCAAACCATGATGATGTAAAGTTTGGAGATTTAACATTTTTACATGTTAAAGACAAATAGTCAAAATCCTTGACAACTTAGTATTCCATAATTAATAATCATTCCATTGTTCACTTTTGTTAATAGGTTTATGTTACACAATGATCTCTCTCTTCTACGGCATTTACTTGTATTGAAGATCACTATTCTAGGAATAAGGAGTTATTTTCTCCAAAAATAACCCTATCCAAACATTGACAATGCATCAAGGATATCTTTCTATGCTTCATAAGTACATATGTTCCTAATTCTAAATCATGTCTTGGAAGTGGTTGTTTCTTGGAAATTATTCACGAGTTGGTTTCATACCAAAGTCTTTTTCTCATTTTCGGCATCATTACATGAAAAAGATAATGGTTTAAAACAACATAAATATTTGAAATTTTGCAAGAATTGTACGGCACACTTTGAATATGAATTTTGAAGTCAAGTGCATGGTCTTGTATAGGATCAAGTGTCATTTTGAATACCAAATGTTTCACAAGAAAATTCTCAACATGCTACCCAATATTAAGGATTAAATGACAATATTGCATCAATATTTCCATAATAAAGTGCACCTCGGCCATAAGACTAAACAACTACAAATGTTGTAGATCTAACAAATACAATCAAATGTATTCCACGAAATGACATCTTTGTATGAAAAATGAAAAGGAGTTTGCAACCAAAAATACCTTAGGCAACTAATTCAAATAGATACACCAAACCATTAGCAAAAAGGAATAGCCTACTCAAAAGACAGCATTTACCTCCTTTGACAAAATTTTGAGTTAGAAATAAGGGCCTTTATTGTCTTGTCAATGCCCCTAGTAATTTGAATGGGGTTTGCACTGCTTTTAACCTTTAAGCAAAAGGCTTCATTTCAAAATTATTTTCCCACAAATTTAAAGATACAACCATTGTCAGTTTTGTATTTCCTAACAAGCTCATAAATTTTGACAAAGAGCCAAAATTTTTTAATACACGATAGAAGTTTTTTCACTCAAAAAGTATCTTGAAATTTCAGAATAAGTCCAACCCAAAACAAAAACCAAACACCATAAGACCTACAAAAATGAATAGATGATCCTAATCCGGTACTATCGACAAAAGATTACCTTTACACCCTCACTTGTTAAACCTGTCTTTAGTGAATTTTAACTAAAACCTTTAACGTGAAGAAGAACCAGAATGCAACAACAACATTTTTTTTTTGGAGGTTGCTTGCACGCCATCCGAAATTAAATTCGGCATTTAAAATTCTGCCAAGTTTTTTGTAAACGGGCTGCGGCCATATTTACAATACGGGATTGTATTTAAACACAACAACCGGCATTTAACGCAATTCACCAACCGAAGTGTAAACAAACGAGAAATTTACTTTGAGTTTTGTAAATTCAAAGGAGGACACTTGGAGCATTAATATTGGATCGCATGAAATTGAAGGGAATCGAAAACTAAAAACCGGACCCGAATTTTTTATAAGGCACATTGGATGGAGAATTCATGTTACAAATTAGGCGGTTTTATCGACATCCCATTTTGGAATGCGAATTTGGTTTGAAATTCAATCTATTCGGACTTTGAAGTACGACGGAAAGGGTTATTTAATGTTTTGATAGTTTAATTTTATGTATACTTTAATATATACATATGTTTTAAACATATGTTATATATATATATACATATACGAAATGAAAGGTGGGCCACTTAAATTTAGTTTTAATTTTATGTTTTTAAAAAGAAAGTTTATTATAATATGTTTTATATATTCATCATATAAAAATAAAAAGGACAAAAAATCTTGGTAGTTTTTTTTTATAGACGGTATGTAAATTTTTTATTACAGTGTGTAAAGTGAAAAGGCGAGTGTAACTTTTTAAGTGTGTATACTGTAATGCGAAAGTGAAAAACACAACAAAGTGTTTTAGAGACGAGTATGTTTGTTTTGAACGGACCAATTGAGTTGGTTTTATGCACCGCGTTTTGTAGCGGTCATAATTTTGTAATCCCTCTCGGTAGGAAGAAGTGTAATAGTTTTTTTTTTGAGTTATTGAAGGGCAAGTTTGTTTTCAAAGTATTGGAAACAAACTAAACAACTATCACCAACTTTTGGCAACTTCTAGAGCATTAAGAGAAAAAAACCAAAGAGAAATACAACCACAATCCTCATTTTAATGAGACCGGACTATATTTGCATTAATATAATAGAAATAAATCACGACTATATTAAGGCCGGCCACAAAACAATCTTTAACTAGTGTCTCTCACGGCCTTCGAGTTGCCATGCTAGAGGTTGCATATTTTTAATTTAAATTCTTGACCTCTTGTGCCCATCTATGAATACATCAATGGGATATCTACATCAAATGCTCCTTTATGTCACAAAAACAAATTCCCTACTACAAGAGCACCGGTATTGATGGATCACCCCACACCATCCCACCCACTAGAAACGGTGAAAAAAGGAAACCGAAAACTTCGAAATATCTCAAGATGACTATATGGGTGGTTCTTATGAATCAACCAATCATTGAGAACATGCTCATCGATCAAACCATGAGTATTATGTGACGATATTCAAGCGAATATGAATCGGATTTAGAAGCCTATGTTAGAGAAACCTAAACTCTCACTTCGAAAATAGGTGAAATTTGGCACACTCGAGAGATTGACATGTGCAAATTGGTACAAGTGGTAGACAATTGGCATGCTCAAACAACGAGGTGATGCGGGAATGACATGAGGAGAAAATATCGGAAAAGCCCCAAATGCGGGAGAAGTAAAGCTCATCACCGGCTTTGAGATTGGCAAACTTTACATGATGTAACCTATGAAATCGTAAATGGAGAAATCATAGTAACAATAAATTAACCTATGTAACAATAAATTCGGATTCATCTGGGAGTGGTAATGGGAGAAATCATAGTGAACGATAGGAAACATGCGAGTTGCTTACGATCAAATAGATGAAAAAACACATACAAAAAACCTAGATAATAATCATGAACAAGCTTAATATTGAATTATGGTACAGCAAGGAACTTACAAAAATGTGACATTACAAACACAGTCAATAGCACAAGCAAAAATATCTTGGACATGACCCTGGTTGACAAGTTGTATTGCTCATGATGCGAGGGTTGTGCACCTTTGCCCGAGTCGATCAAAATCCATCAGTGTCTATACAATATTACAAGTAATTGATGTAGTATTTTTACTCTAAGATGCATTCTTATGATAATGTTAGAACATATGTTGAAAATGTCAAAACATACACGAATAAGCTCCTCTTCATTTCAAGAGAATAATTTATTGGAGTCGCATGAACTTGGAACGAGCCTCCACGATGCGAAAGAGTAGCAACTAAGTCAACGGTGACTTTTTTTTTTTTTTGTTGCTACGGCGGATCGAGGAGGTTTGTAGAATTAAATCCCTCCAATAAATTATTATCTACTAAACGGGGCCAACCACGTGAAGGTGCGGGCTCTGCTGGCCCCTCCCCCCCCCTCACATCATATATCAGCTTCCCAAATGCCCAATCTATATTTCATTTTTTACTTTCATGAGCATAAAAAAAAATATTCAATAACTAATAAAAAAACGATTCCAACAAAAAGTACGCAAGGAAACATTGAAATTAATGCTTGGCATAAAAATAGTATGATAAATGAGTTTTTTATATAACGCAAAAACGTTCCAAGTATGGTAACGTTTGTCTTATAATAATACAATATTTTACATTATCAAATTTTCTTTTTCTTCTTCCTATTTCTAAAGCTCCTAATTACATCATCAATATCATCGTGCTCTTGCTCATTTCATGCCTTTTCGACCCGCCTTTCTTGAGGCTTTAGTTGCATAGTCATGATGTCTAGTCTCATCCGGTGACGGGCATCGCCTACAAAAACGAGATAATATTAAATTTTAATTGTTAGTTTTTAAATATCATTGAACTAGTTCGGTAATATTAATAAAAAAAATTGCAATGAGATTATTTACAGTTACTTTTTGATTGTTGCACGACCTAGTTGTGTGAATTTACAATGTACGGTCTCATCCGTGTGAGGGCATCGCCTACAAAAACGAGATAATATTAAATGTTAATTGTGGTTTGTAATATCATTGAACTAGTTCGGTAATATTAATAAAAAAAATTGCAATGAGATTATTTACCTGGTGCCAGGTTATGCGCCGCTGACCTAGTTGCGTAGTCATGATGTACGGTCTCATCCGGTGATGGGGCCATCGCCAAAAACGGAGATAATATTAAATTTTAATTGTCGGTTTAAATATCATTGAACTAGTTCGGTAATATTAATAAAAAAAAATTTGCAATGAGATTATTTACAGTGCACTAGTTGTCGCGGCTTTAGTTGCGTAGTCATGATGTACGGAGTCTCATCCGGTGACGGGGCATCACCTACGAAGCAAATAATATTAAGACCTTCTAGTTCAATGATATATTGGAGCAACTTCTAGTAAACTTGTTGTGAAGACCTTGAGGACATTTTTGGAGCAACATTGTTGAAGGTGATGGTATAGCATTGTTGGAGACGATCTTGAAGGGCCTTGAAGTGAAGCTTTTGGAGCAACTATTGAAAAATCCTTAGAGCATTTAAGTAAAGGCACTTTCTATCTTCCATCACCTTTTTCCTTTCAATATCCTTTAAACGATTTTGTTTATATTTAATGTTTGAAATCACGTTATAATTCCTTGATTATATGTGTTTGGGGACTTTCCCTTTGAAATTACCCAAAAATACCCTGGCAATTTTATCTTCAGGATGCATGTCGACCCTATTGTTCAATATTTTGATTGATAGTAGTAAACATAGAGAGTTAGGGGCTCTTGACTTGGTTTGGTTGGGCCATTAGATCCTAACATCTACTAGGGAGAACCCCTTGAGTTGGAGGAGAGCTATCACGAAGTGAAAGAGGTTGGTGAGGTGACAATGGGGCTATTGAATTACACATGGTATCACACTTTAGCTTTAGGACTTTATCTTGAGAAGTGCGATATTTTGCTATATCAATTCTCAAATTGTTTACAACACTATTGTTAAGAACTAATAAGAAGTGATGTTGAGGGGAGTTTTTGGGTAAGGAACAATACCATTTAAAAACTAGGGTTCTCGATCCCTTGGCATTCCTTCACACCGGGCCTAGGGGCACACTAGATAATTTCACACTAAGCCATGCAAACTTAAAGTAACTTAACGGATCATAAAGTAATAATAATCATAATTCCTAATTTCCTATTGTACGATATGATGCAAATTATTCAAGCATGAAGTAATGAAGACATACGATATGCAATTTACGAGATTGATGAACCAATACAAGAAGTTAGAAACTACAACTTTGATTCAATACTCTATGTCCTAACTCCGGGAAGGAATCTAGTTTATATACGAGAACATGCATTGTGTATTATCAATTTTCTTAATTGACAACAACTAAAGGACATCTACCTCATCGATTCCTTCCCATTTTGTGTTTTTATATTTATATTCCTTATAAAAGTGTCAAATTTCTCTAGAAGTAATAGCTGTGAATAAAATAAAAATATTTGAGATATGATTGAGAAATGGTCATTTATTTCTTGAAAGGATCTTCACGATTTCTTTGGTTGTTTTTCATCTCTCAAGAAACAAGAAATGACCTAAGGAAATATCGTGATGTAATATAAGAAACAACACGGTGCAATGGCCATTTTCCAAAGGCAAATGATGTCCATTGGGGACATGGCCTTTATTTGGTTTTCTGTTTCATAGAGGTTTCGGGTAGAAATGGAACTTTGTTGTACCATTTCCGGTAGTAAAAAGGAAAACCTTCTTTTTCCACTTGAAATAATTTACCTTTCCTTTTTCAAGATAATTAAATCACAAAAAATATGAACTATAATGCACACATTCTTGGATAATGTGAAAGTGGAAAAGGAATACCTACACAAGTGATGCACACATGTACATGTAGACATAATAGATTTTTGTAGTTGAAATGCAATGCTTGTTTTCATTTAAATGTAGGGTTTTTAAAGCGAGGGGAGAAATAATAGGTTTGCCAAATTAATGAGCGTTTCTTTGGGAAAAATTTAAATCTTGTATTGGGTGATGAAGATAATAGAGGAAATTATTGAATCTTGATTCTTGACATACAGAGAGAACCCTATAGCCTAACACAATCAATGGAATGGCCAAAAAACCCAAATAGAGTCAACCCTACTATAGGAGGAAGGGCCTCTTGATAAGAACTTACCATTTTGCAAGAGGCCCCGGGGGTGAATCTTTGTTCTGCGGGAAGTTGAGGGCGAACGCGGGGCGTCTGGGGGCCGTCTTTGTTCTCTGATAGCTCGGGGCGAATCTTTCGTGCACGAGAGCTCGGGGGCGGAGAAATGTTGAGGGCGAATGCTGTTCGCAAGAGCTTCGGGTGAATGCGGGCGAATGCGAGGGCAAATGCTATTCTGCAAGAGGGCGAGGGCGAATGTTGTTACACGGGGCGAGAGGAGAGCGAATGCGCGCATGATATCGGACGTTAATGTAGCTATTCGCGGATATAAGTTTCGTATTTTTAATAAAATAATTTTTATGTAGCGCGCATATAAGTTTCATATTTTTATGTAGCATGCATATAAGTGTCATTATACCGACGACGGAAAAAAGCGCCGTTATTGCGACGACGCCGCAAACGTTGCAATTGCAACACTTAGACATTGTGTCGTAATTGTGACGTTTGGAGGGCGGCGGGCGTCGCATCGCGACGCTTGGGGCATAGTGTCGCAATTGTCGCGTCTTCCTCCAACGTCGCAATTGCGACACTTTGTCTAAGTGTCGGTATTGCGACACTTTTCTATAAACGTCGGTATAGCGATGGTTTCGGGTGGGATTGAAAACATTTGAAATTTCCGACATTTGGTCAAAAGCGTCGGAACCAAGTGTCGGAATTTCCCCCGAATGTAGTAGTGATTGCACACATTATTTGCCTATGCATTGCCCACCAATCTCCGGCTTGAATTTTGCAAAATGGTGGAAAAATTTTCTTTTGCAAATTCTATAGTCAACATGCACGCTCCGTGGCAAAATGTACGGGTATTTTTCTTGTTTTCATAATTAAGCCTTTTAGTGGTTAAATTTCAATAACTTCTTAAAATTAACCATTTAAAAGAAAGAAAAAAAAAATTGTGTGTCGTCTGCGATTAACCGAGCCATTCGGATCGCATTGGTTTGCGGTACTACCTATAAATTTATAGGTTGCATCGCAAACGGTGCTAACGGTATCCATACTGTTCAGTAGGTACAAATAGGTGCATCGTGTTATTTTAACCAATTAAAAAAAAAAAAAATTATTGCGTGGTGCGCTTGGTGTGCGGCTCTGCCGGTTTGCGGTCTTTCACTGTCGGGAAGTTACGAGCCGCATCGCAACTAGTGCTAACGATATGCACCCTGCGGGGCGGTAGATAGGCGCATGTTATTATTTTAATTTTTTTTTAAAAAAATGCGGTGTCGTCGTTTACCAAGCCCTGCTGACAATGTGGAATAGCGGCAACACAATCGTTGACTGAATTATCCACCCCGGGGCGGATAATTAAGTCAACACAACACGATACACATTTCGACAGGTCAACGAGTTAGAAGCAGTAAACGGTGCTAACGGTATTTGCACCAATTCCGGGGTGGTAATGAAGGCGCACCGTGTTATTTTAATTTATTTTAAAAAAGTGCGGTGCGGTCATTTACCTGGATGCACGTTGACCTAGTGGAATAGCAACGATACGGTGCATTGACCAAAATTGCCACTTTCCGGGATGGCTATTTTTTTTAGCGCATAACTTCCATATTTTTTCACAGGTTAATGGTGTTGGCCTAGTAACGACCGCACCGTTCACTATGACGTGGCGAGAGGTCGGTTCGACGCTTCGCCCCATACACCACAGGTATGCCCGGAGGCATAGAGTTTAGTCGACGCACCGCCCTTCGACACCATACATAGTCAATGGTGCACTACAAAAGTTTTCTAGAGCACGCCCCTGTCTGTTGAATATTTTGGTGCACCGATACTGTACACTCCATAAAAAGATGCACCGGGACTAGTGCGTGACTGTTTTTGGCACCTTGTTGTTTTTTTAATTTTTATTTTTCAAAAAAAAATTATATATTTATATTTCTAAACACATGCTTCATTTAATAAAGAAGTTGTATTTAATATGTCAATCATTTAGAGACGTGAAAGGAGAGAAGAGGGGGAACAACAACAACAACAGGTGGAGCAGTATAACATGGTTCGCTTGTGGGAGGCATGAGAGAGGGAGAAAGATGTGTACCCTCACCCTATTACAGTAGCTACGCAGGGGCTCCTAAGGCAGGTAGGCCTCCTCAAGTTCTATGAGGAGGATACTTCCCTAAAGGGCCATGGTTTTTTTTTGAGACATCTTATATGAAGGTGGAATTCCCACCAACAGGATTTTTGGGTTGGTATCAACCAGTGGTACACACCCACTGAGGAGGATATATATTTCATTACAGGGAAATCGAAGAGAGGGGTGGATTTTCCCTCATTCCCAGAGGTTCTAGCTGGCTGTGTAGTAGGGAGTCAGTTAGTTTACTCCCATAGATACATTGGAGAAAATGTACTGTCTCTTGCAGATTTTCAGGTCGTTGGAGGTCAGTTACGTATTGGTGCATTTGGTAGTGAGGAGGTGTAGTGTCTCTCACTTCTCATTTCGACCATTTCACACAACACCAGTGACGGGCAACGCATTAGTTGTTCGCTTATATATTATGTTGATTCTTTAGTACAGGAGCCATGACTTATCAGGTGGTGTGCCATTTTTTTGCGGCAGTTATGTACAACCTTAGATAGATGTTGTGCTCATGCACAAGGGAGGGTCAAATTCCCTTTTTTCAGAGATTTTTTGTTTATTTTTTGAGAGGTTTCCATAGACGAGGCCTAATTTTGTTCGGTAGCCTTGTAGGCTGATGTTCGAGGCACATATGCACATGTGGGGGCAGATGATTCCCAAGAGGGGCGAGACTATGTTTCCAACAAGGATATCGCATGATGCACTGGAGGTGCTAGCCAGTGTTGACGAGCATCCCTTCATTATGTTCCCCTGTCATTATGCGGGTTTGGATTGGCGAGGGTGTGCCAACATCCTCTTCACAGCTGATGAGCCGCCAGATGATAGAGGTAATATTACTATTTCATTTAAATTTATACTAGCATGTCCTTTAACTTGTCTTTATTAAATTGTGTAATGAAATGTCTAATTATTGTTGTGTACTTGGATATATTTTGCAGACATTGGCTCTTTTGATGGCGAGGAAATTTTGGCACCACCACATGATCCAGGTGTGGATCCTGATGACGATTAGGGCATGCCAGATACCGAGGATCATCACGAGGCCAGTGCAGAGAGACTTGCTCCTGCTGGTGCGTCGGTACCACCTTTTGCTAGGTGTGGTCAACTTGATGCTAGATACAGAATGGACTTGGGCAACCAACTCAATTCATTGATTGTTTAGGCAGGCATCAGGCCTGCTCATTAAAGAGACATACAGGCCGATGATAGGTGATTACAGATGTGGAGAGGAATGTTGCATGACATGTATAGCCTAATGCGGCATGTAGTAGGAGCTACGACCTGCATTACGTGGATGAGGAGGATTGTTGCACGTTATAGGCGTGGTCAAGAAGCATCACTTGATCGACATTCCGAGAGCAACGACTCATCATCTCATGATCATTTACCTTCCGTCGCGCCACATGAGCAGCCTCCACTAGCATCTAGCAGTAGTCATCATGGAGATGGGGCTGGACCATCGACCACGTCTAGTCAGCAGCCTGCAACATCCATAAGTACTAATGATAATGAGCAGGCTAGACCATTGACCGTCAAGGCTGCACCATTTAATGAGCAGGCCTCTACTAGTACTGCTATTGATGTTGTACTACCACCAGCTGATCCATGACATTTATATTAGAGTTGTATATTTTTAACATTATTCAGCTATATATATATATATATATGGTCCATGTATTTTATGTTCATGTTGCAGTTGTACTTAATTTACATGTTGGTGATCATCATGATGTGTATATTGTTAGGTCATGTTAGATATGTTCATTTAATGTGCAACTTGTAGATAGATGTGTATGTGATAGCATGAGTTATTTGACATGAGATGTATATTTGATGTTTTTGTTGTGATGATGTGAATATATAATGTTAATTGTGTTTTTTTAGATCATGATCACGATGATGTTAGTGATTTTGAATGTGGTTTTTAGTCAAATATGATGTTTGTATGATGGTTATCATGAACGTGATGTAAAATTCTAAAATTGTTATTGTAATGGTATATATGTAAATTTGTAAAATTGTAATTGTAATTGTAATTTTTTAATTTGTAAAATTGTAATGGTATATATGTAAAATTCTAAAATTGTAATTTAATTGTAATTATACGTGAAATTGTAAAATTGTAATTCTAATTGTAATTCTAATTGTATGTAAAATATTTGTAAAAATTTAATTGTATTACTGTGAATTGATTGTAATTGTAAAATTGTAATTGTATGTAAAATTCTAAAATTGTAATTGTATGTGAAATTGTAAAATTGTAATTGTAATTGTAATTTTAATTCTAATTGTATGTAAAATATTTGTAAAATTTTAATTGTATTAATGTGAAATGATTTTATTAAAATTTTTAAATTTGTAAATTTTAAATAATTGTAAAATAATAAATCTAGAATAATATGAATTATTGTAACATAATAAAGTTTAGAAAATAATGCAAATAAATTCATGTACTTTAGAATTATCATTATTTTATTCTGATCTTAGATACAAAAAAAGAACTAATTTATATAGTACGCCATTGTTTTTTAGATCAACATAATTGCAAATTATCAAGTGAAATATTGATTTTAACATTAACACAATGAAAATTACCAATTAATTCAAAATACATATTATAATGTTTCGAAAAACCCATCTTAAAAAGTATAATATTGATGAAATAACACATGTACCATATCACTCTCGGTTCTCATGATCACCCTCATTATCTTCTAGCTCGCATGGCATGATAACACTATTGTTCTCAAAAATATGTTTTGATCTAGGGTCATGTGTCAATATGAACCACCAATCCCTATCCAACACATCTAGGTAAAAAAACACCTAGTTTCAGTGTTTGGGGAAAACATAGGGCTCCTTAGCTTCATCCCACATCTTTCTAGAGTTGATACATATCAGCCTACTATCGCGATCTTCCTTTACATTGTTCTGATCAAAGGTGTCCCATCGCTTGCACCTAAAAATAACACATTGGAAAGAAGATAAATCCACTTCAATGATCTCTTGTATCTTTCCAACATAACCTAACGTCCCTCGTACTAGGTTTTGATCATGGTGGCTAGATCGACTAGATTGATCGAACTCGACTTCCACTCCATAGTCTTGTGTGATGTTTCTAACATCAACATTTTCTGTGCGAAAATGGTGTCCATGTGCCCACATAGATGGGAACAAATGCACTTATTATAAGGAATTAAAAAAAAAATCATAGTGTCATGTGTCTTATAATAACCCAATAGTTAAATATGAAATATAGATGTCTTATAAGTTTCAAATTTACCTATAAATTAAAAATATTATTACCAAGTTGCTGCACCCAATCCCTACGTTTAGCGCATTCTCTTCAGCACGCGAGTAACGACCGGTTGCACCATATTTCTCTCTGACTTGGTCAACAACCCAACTGTTGGGGCATATTTTTGGCATATTTTCTTTTAAATGATCGAGATAAAGCACACTTCTACCATTCAACCGTTTGAATTATTTCCTATCACTATCCCATTTCACCCTCTTTTGTTCGTACAATGCGACCCACATTTGTGTCGCTTCAGAATTGTAAAGAACGAATTTATTGATTGATTCAATTTCTGCATTCGCTAATGAAATCAAACCAACATTATATAGTACTTAGAGATCAAAATATACATTATATTGAAGTTCAACATGAATATTAATTACTTTTTGTAAATTTGAAAATTTATAAGTCGCTTACTCTTTATCAAGTGTCTTTTTCCACTCGTTTGGAGCAACTCCCCTTCTCTTTTGTCTTCATCCCTTTCATCATCCCAAATCACTGCACCTGGTTTGTTATCGATATGCTTGATGTACTCACTGGCATAATAGAAAGACTCATACAATATGTACCCCTCTACCATAGACCCCTTGGGTTTTGCCCTTTGTCGAACAAAACCTTTCAATTTTTTCATGTACCTCTCTAAGAAGAACATCCAACGACAAGAAACCACCCCAACGAATTCAACCTCATCTACTAGGTGGATTAGAAGATGAACCTGTAAGTCTATGAAACTCGTCAGCAGTTCCTTCTCAAACAAACAAACAATCTCAACTATCTCTTGACGCCACCATGGAATGCTAGCCACTTGAATCTCCTTTGACATGATCCAACGTTCAAATCCAGATAATTTAGATATGGCACGTCCTAGGTCATGAGGGAATTCATGTTTCACACAACCGCACATGAAAAAATGATAATGACACTACAAAGCTATAAACACGTGCAATAATATACAAAATTAGTTATGTTTTATGATCCTCGCATGGGATAAAATTTATTAATATAACAAATAATAAAATCATGCTTTTGACATTATATGTAATCTTAGAAGATTCAAATGGTCATGCGATTTCAACCCCGACAAATGGTCATCCACGGTGAAGCAGCACCGTAGTGAAGACCCGTATGAAGTTGGCACCCTCACACCCATTATAACTTCAATTGCCAAAGAAATATCATCTTTTTTTAAAATCCATGGGACATCACCTTCTTTGAAAAGCCATGAATTAGAGGGACCAGTGCCTGCCTCTAATCCCGTACTTTCTAATCGTCTTGGCCAATGTTTATTTTTAGTTTTTGAAGTAATAAGATCTTTCCTAACAGCTAATGTGTCACCTTGTTTCGATGATATGTGCCTCCATAAAGAAGATGAAACATTTTTAAATATATGTATGGGATCTAATAAGTGGGTAATCTTAAGATTCTCCCAATATGGGAGGTTATAAAAGATAGATTTCATTTTCATCCCAATGGGCAATTTCTCAACATAGGTGTCGAAGAAATCTAGATCATCGAACATAGGCTCCCCATTTGAATCGAACATTTGTATGAACTCCTTCTCCTTCTCTCTCTCAAATGCTCTAAGCCATTCAACTGGTGTCATTATTGGAGGCCTTTGGGTTCTCTCTCGTTTACCATTGAAAGAAGATGTTGCTCTTCTGTAAGGATGTTCTTCTGGTAGGAATACCCTGGTGCAATCATACACTGGGTTTCGTAGGTCCTTGGACCATATAGCTTTCAGAGAAGGTCCACAACATTTACATCCAAAATGCCCTTTTGTTACAAGACCTGTGAGATTATTGTATACATTAATTAATATGCATGGCACGTTAAAGAATATCATGAAGATCAGAACAAATATTACAACGAATTCAATAACTAATATGTGAAAGAATATTGTTACGTATATAAACAAATCAATAAATTAAACATGTAATTTACCAGAGAAAACTCCTAAGACTGGATAATCATGTGTTGTGTAAGCACTTATGCCATACAACGTAAAAATCCTCTCTATTGTGATGGGTCTTGATACATCGTATACATTTATCCCATCCCATAATTCCTTCAATTCATCTACCAGTGGTTGTAAGTAGACATCCATATTCTTCACTTTTCCTCTACCAGGGACTATGAGAGCCAACATAAGATGTTCATTCTTCATGAACAACCATGGGGGATATTGTTATTGATAACTACTACAGGCCAAATAGAATAGTTGGTGTTCTGGAGGGAATATGGGTTGACGCCATCCATGACTATGTTGAATCTTAGACTTCGTACTTCATCCTTGAATTATTCGGGCCATGTATCCTCTATATGCTTCATGGCTATTGAATCAGTTGGGATTCGCATAACTACCAACTCACTTCTGTTTGAGGCATGCCATCCCTGCAACATAGCTAATTCTTTGCAACAAAAGAGCTTTTGAATCCTTGGGATTATAGGAATGTGCCTCAATATCTTAAGAGGAGGACCAGTACATGATTTACCCTACTTTTTTTATTTATCATACCTGTCATGCCCACATTTCGGACACATCTCTTTGTCTACATATTCTCCTCTATATAGAATACAATCATTTGGACATGCATGATATGATATGTACTCAACACCCAACATTTTCAACAATTTCTTTGCCTCTTCGTAGCTATTGGGCAAGACATTATAACTCGGAAGAATCTTATCTTTGAATAACCTGTAGTTGGTGATCATGGAAAAATATATTAATAAATTTACATTAATGTCGATATAATTATTAATGTTCATAAAATTTACCATTTGTAATGTTCATTGTAGTGTACTGATTATATTTCAAATTTATATAAGGGAGTACTTTATGGTATCTTACTTCAAAAAGTTCTGAGAAACATGCATTCGAAAAGCCAAAATTTTCTTTCAAGTTGTATAGTAACATCGTTGTCCCCAACTGGGTAGACTCTGACTGATCGCCAGGTCCAAAGAGAGGCGTGGTGGAAGAAAATTTAAGGCTTTCGAAAAAGGTGTCAGTGATATGAGCATCATCCCCTAGCTGATCATCGTTTTGGAATGCATCTAACATCATTGTCTCCATGGTGGTCGTATCCTGTTGTGAAACCAACTCCAAAAATAGAAGAAAAGAGATATCGATGCCTTAGAAATAAGGAACTTCGAGGGGGAAACCTCCAATACATTACATGAATGAACAATTCTTGGATGATTCAAATTACAAAACCTCCTTTCTATATATAGGAGTCCATGGGACCACAATGTAATCCTAGTGGGGCCACAATGTAATCCTAGCCGACCTAACAATAATAATTTAAGGGCACAATAATAACAATATGGGGGTTACAGGGGTACAATAATAACAATAAGGGGGTTACAATAACAACAATAAAGGACTATAATAGTAATATAGGGACCTAACATGCCCCTCTCCTTCAAAAAAGTGTTGTCCTCAACGCTTGAGTAGCTCTGGGTGCTTCTGTATAAAATTCTCATCCTCCCATGTAGAATCTTCAGTGGGTAAGTTCTTCCACATGATGAGATACTCTGAAATTGATCGATTCCGTAGTTGTCGAGTTCTTTTTTCCATGACTGCTTCAGGTTCCAATATGATTTTCCCTTCCCCATCAAGTTCTGGCAATACTGTTTGAACTGGAACATTTTCACCTATAACCTTCTTTAAGCATGAAACATGGAAAACTGGATGTACTCGCGAAGAAGCAGGAAGCTCCAATTTGTATGCCATGGTACCAATATTTTGCAACACCTTGTAAGGACCATAGTACTTTGGCGATAATTTATTATCCTTCTTAGCTTGCTTGAGGGACATTTGTTTGTATGGTTGTAGCCGTAAAAATACCTAGTCTCCTACATCAAAACTTCTCTCGCTTTGATGTTGATCTTCCTGTTGTTTCATTCGATTTTGTGCCAAATTCAGGTTTTCCTTTAAGAGTTGGATAACTTCTTGTTGATGGTCAATGTGATCTTCCACTGCTTGAACCTTCGAACTTTCTCTTAAAGATGATGTGATGGATGGTGGATGATATCCGTAAAGTTCCATAAATGGGGTCATTTTTGCTGCAGTATGGAAGGAAGTGCTATACCACCATTCAGCGAGAGGTAACCACTTGACCCATTGTGTTTGTTTATCAGATACAAAACAATGAAGATATCCTTCCAAACATTTATTTACTATCTCTGTTTGACCATCAGATTGAGGATGATAAGATGAGCTATGAGCTAATTGAGTACCCAAACAAGAAAATAACTCCGTCCAAAAATTTCCAGTAAAAATGGGATCTCTGTCGCTCACAATAACCCTTGGGCTTCCATGTAGCTTTTGAATTCTGTCCATAAATGTAGTAGCACCTGTACTTGCTTTAAATGGATGAGATAATGCACAAAAGTGTGCATACTTGGTAAGTCTATCAACTACCACCATGATGACACTCTTTCCTTCGGACTTAGGTAAACCTGTGATAAAATCCATTGAATTCTCCTCCCAACGTTGACTTGGAATGGATAAAGGTTGTAGAAGTCCTGGGGTCTTAATTGTTTCCACTTTATTCTGCTGGCAAACCAAACATTCCGCCACAAACTTTCGAATATCAGATCTAAGGCCATCCCAAAAAAATTCTTTCTTCACCCTGTGGTAAGTTTTTAAAAATCCTGAGTGTCCTCCTAAAGGAGAAGTGTGCAATTCCAGAAGAATCTTTTGTTTTAGTTGGGAATTCTTACAAAGATATAAGCGATCTTTGTACCATAAGGAATCATTTTTCCAACTAAATGTATCAGATGTACTAGGATCTTGCTGCCACTTTTGAATGAGTGTCCATACATCTTTTTCCTTCTTCCATTCATCTCTTGCTTCGGTTATCCAATCTGGTTGGATAATAGAAATGGCACAAAGCAATGCTTCCACCTCTTCATTCTTTCTTGAGAGTGCATCTGCAACAACATTTAGCTTCCCTTTTTGGTAGATTATTTCAAAGTCATAACCCAACATCTTTGTGACCCATTTTTGCTGCTCTTCTGAAGATAGTCTTTGTTCCAAAAAGTGTTTAAGACTATCATGATCAGTTTTTACCTTGAAGTGTCTTCCCATTAGGTAAGTTCGCCATTTCTTTAGTGGATGCAATATTGCTAACATTTCCTTCTCATAAATAGGTTTCTGTAAATACTTTCCTTTGATTGGACGAATTTCAAAAGAAATGGGTCTTCCTTCTTGCATTAAAACATCACCAATTCCATTATGAAATAACGATTAGCATTTATTTTTTTCTCATCATGAGTTTCCTCTGCTATCTTTTCACCATTAGGAAACATTTTTTGTATCAACTTTGTCAAACCTTCCATGTCTACTTTTAGATCATTCTTCGTGTTTTCCATCTTATATTCCATGCCATCCATCTTAGCTTCCATGCCATTCTTCAAACCATCCATCTTAGATTCCATGCCTTTCTTCAAAACTTCCATGTCATTTTTTGTTGCTCTTTGCGAGAGCGAAATTTGTTGCACTTTCTCTTGTAATTTTGATATGTCATGTTGCCATTCTTCATCTTCATGAGTCATAGTAGAGCCTTCTAAAGGCTTAATGGGTGTTGAATTATTTTTAGGGGCAATTTTAGAATCCAATATTGATATCTATTCTATAATATGCCCTTGGAATCAATTCAACTTGATTCTTCAAACAAGACTTATGCAATTTGGAAAAACAAATACACACCTTTTACTTGCTTTTGAGGAGCTCGATATTGAAATTGACTTATCTCTATAATTTCAGATCCTTAATATCTAAAATTCGGCTCTCTAGTAGTCCTCTGAAGCTTCTTTCAAATGCCACAGATCTGACTTGATTTGGATTCTTCAAGGCAAAGTTATGTCCAATCTCCCACAATGACCTAATTATGGACTTGTTCAGTAGAGCGAACTTGTTTGACTTGCCACATGTTACTGTTTGATCCTTTGCATCTAAACTTTATAGACAGGAAACTAAAGTCCACATACTTCCAGTCACGTTTTACATAATTCCAATCCGATGCTCAGAGAGAGATTTATGAAGATTTTCCCATGATCACCTCTTTGAGATGAAATTCGGGAGCCTGAAAAAGGCCTAACTTCCACAGATAATATCTAAAACAATATTGCGAACCAAGCTCTGAAATTTTTTGAAGATGTTCCTCAGGATTTCAGCGTCACGCTCTAAAAATTTCAGCTCCTGAACCTTCGTAGAAACAAAGTTATAGATAAAATTATGCGATGACCTTTTTAAGTGAAATTAAGGAGCCTGCAAAAAGTCCTAACTTCCACAAATCATATCTCCGAAAATTTTGCGAACCAAGCTTTGAAATTTTGCAACGATGTTCCTCAAGATTTTGACTTCGCACTCTAACAATTTCAGCTTCTGAGCCTTCGTAGAAAAAAAATTATAGTGAAAATTCCACGATGACCTGTTTGCAGCAGCGAAACCCTAGAATCCCAAGCTTTGATACCAAATGTTGTGAAACCAGCTCCAAAAATAGAAGAAAAGAGATATCAATGTCTTAGAAATAAGCCACTTCGAGGGGGCAACTTCCAATACATTACATGAATGAACAATTCTTGGATGATTCAAATTACAAGACATCCTTTCTATATATAGGATTCCATGGAGCCACAATGTAATCCTAGTGGGGCCACAATGTAATCCTTGCCTACCTAACAATAATAATTTAAGGGCACAATAATAACAATATAGGGGTTACAAGGGTACAATAATAACAATAAGGGGTTTACACTAACAACAAGAAGGGACTATACTAGTAATATAGGGACCTAACATATCCCTTAAATAATCATCCATACCAACCTCTATTTGATTACCTCCATTGCCAGCGTGTGAAGAACTATTATTGCTGTAGTCATTCCTAATTGGTGAATCTAGACATAGCGGGAATTGAATTGGTGGTTGATTCAATCATTCTTGGTATCGTTCCTCTCCAATTTTTTCTCTTAATTCAGTCTTCTCTCGATTTGACATTGTCATGGGGTGCAACGAAATATGGTAGGTAGGTCGCTCATCATCACTAAAATCCTAATAATTAAAATAAAATAAAATTGAACATGATTAGTACAAAATATATGATATCAATTAGTAACCACGTTGACAATATTGCATGATTATAAATCAGTTTGACGTTGAAATAATTACATTAATAATAAATATACTAAACAATTATAATTATTACCATGATTGTCCTGGGATTGTGACTAGAAGATGAAATATTGTTAGAATTGGTAAGGTGAAGTGGCTATCCATTTTCAGCTACCAAATGTGACTTGCGGATGCAGCTCCTGATCAGAGCTTCCAACGTTTTGGAGCTATTCGAATATTTTGTGCATCTAAACTCGATGTTGAATCTGCATCATGAACCTGCAAATTTTTATACATTATAAATTTAATTAAGCTGTGCATGATTGACATGGATAAAAAACATAAATTCAATTAAATAATGAAAATATAAATAAAATCTGAAGTAAATATTATGTCTCGATATGGATAGGGAGAACTCCGCAATGGACTTTGAGAAATATTATGGAATGAGCTGGATTTTGAAGACTTGTCCATTCAATATAATTATGATATTTTCTCCCTGCATTTGAGCAAAACAACAATAAATTTTGGTGCACACACCTAAAAGGAATTTCGGTGCTTAATGTACAGATCACCGCACCAGTGCGTTTTTGGTAATGTGCACCTGTGCCATTTTATACACAGACGCACCAGTGATGAATAACCGCAAATAAAAAAGTGCAACTCTATTTTCTTTAAGTGAAAAAAAAGTGGTAAATTGAAAAATGGGCGGCAAAATATTTTCGAAAATATAATTTCATAAAACATTTCTTTAAATACTAAACACTTTTCATTATTTCACTAGTTTTGCAAAACATTTCAACCAGAGATTTGTAGGAGACATACCTGGAGTAAATAGAGCATGAGAGCACTGTGGAGAAGGGAAATACATTCGAACAGAAGTATTCAGATAATCAGAATTCCAAACCTCTGGTGATTCAACCCTGTAGCATAGAATTTCAAACGATCTCATGAATAAATTTTATTGTTTTTTTACTTATTCGGCAATTTTTTGTATGCAGTAAAAGAAAAAAATCAAAGTTTATTGTTTTTTTTTACTTTTTCTATAGTTTTTTTTATGCAGTAAAAGAACAAAATCAAAGTTTATTGTTTTTTTTACTTTTTCTGCAGTTTTTTTACTTTTTTCTGTAGTTTTTTACTTTTTTCTGCAGTTTAAAAATAAAAAATAAAAATAAAAAAATCCATTTTTAGAAACAAACCCTAGATTCTTTTTTTTTTGCCTTTTTTTCTCCCTCTTTCTGTAATTTCATAATTATGGATTTTCAATTTAGATTTATAGGGTTTGTATTGGTAAATATAGGCATAAGACATCCAATCCACGGGACGAATTGCATAGTCAGATCCCAATCCATATCAGCCCTTGCGTGAATTAAAAAAAAAAGATTTTTTTTCATTGGTGCATTGTATTATCCCAACGCACCGTGAAAGTACTATGATAAGAAATTAAAAAAACAAAATATTTTTTTATCAATGCGCCATATGTAAAATATGGCACCGGTGTGTTATTTCATTATGGCGCACCGCGAACGTGCTGTTTTGTACAAAACAAATCCATTTTAGAAACAAACCCTACATTCTTTTTGTTTCTGCCCTTTCTTCTCCCTCTTTCTATGATTTCAGAATTAGGCTTTTAAATTTATATTTATAGGGTTTGTATTGCAAATATAAGCCTAAGACATCCAACCTATAGGATGACTTGCATAGTCGAATCCAAATACATGTCAGCCCTTGCGTAAATTAAAAAAATCATTTTTTTCATCAGTGCACCCTGCGTAACCTAGCGCACTGGTGTGCTCTATTACCCCAGTGCACCGCGAAATTAAAGTGATAAAAAAATAAAAAAATATTTTTTTCTCAGTGCGCCATATGTAAAATATGCCGCCAGTGCGCTATTTCATTATAGCGCACACAAATGTTTTGTTTCGCAAAAAAAAAATCCATTTTAGAAACAAACCCTACATTCTTTTTGTTTCTTCCCTTTCTTCTCCCTCTTTCTGTGATTTCAAAATTAAGGCTTTTCAATTTAGATTTATAGGGTTTGTATTGCTAAATATAGACGTAAGACATCCAACCGACGAGATGATTTGCATAGTCGAATCCCAATCCATGTCGACCCTTGCATGAATTAAAAAAAGCAGATTTTTTTTTTCATTGGTGCGCCCGGCGTAACCTAGCGCACTAGCTCTCTGTATTGTACAAGCGCACCGTGAAAGTATAGTGATAAAAAAATAAATTTTTTTTTTTTTATCAATGCACCAGATGTTAAATATGGTACTGATTTATGCTACAAAAACCAACACTGGACGATTTTTATTATTTTATTTGTGTTAGTCGGTGCGGTGGTTGACATGTAACGCACCAGTGCTCCTTGTTGACATAGAGCACCGTACGGTCTATTATACTGTTTTTGAGGTGCGTTTATAAGAACCCCACGCACTGGCGTTGGTGCGTACACCATGAATGGCACACCAGTTTCTTGAGATTTTTTTTTAACTTGAAAAGTTGACAATTTATTTATAAATATATTAATGAATGATATGGTATAGGTTTGAGATTGATAAAGAAATTACTAACAAGAGATCAAGTAACAAAAATACTAATAACACATCAAGAAAATAAAAAAAGACAAGTTATTTGTAAATTTTTTACAAACAATATTATTTTTGAACTATATGTAAGTTTAACTAATATGTATTGTTTACTATGTATCATGCAGAGCCACAAAATGACGAAGCTCGATAAGATTATTTCTAATCTAGGACTAGAAGAGCGTAAAAGCTTGATGGAAAAATTGCAAAAGGATGAATCAGGTGAATGAAAAAATACTATCGATCCAATATGAGTTTTTTTTTTTTTTAATTTTCATTAATAATATAATTAAAATTATTAGATAACATGTGTTAAACAATCTATTAATTCATATCTGTTTAATGTTCTACAGCGAACAACAACTCAGAAAATGAATGTTGTTCTAAGAAAATAAAAAAATAGAACATGCAAATGAAAATGAATTGCTCCTTAGCTCATCTGGAGTGGTGCTGGAGGTTAACAAAAGGGGGAAAAACTTTTACTAAAGTTTGAGGGATCTAGTGGAACGAATGTATAGACGTTCTTTCCACTTACAATACAAAAACCAATCTAATGATTCCAAGAACCAAATTTTATCTAAACTACAGGAACAGTTTCCAGAGAATTGGTCAATGAGACATGTTAGACTTTTAATAGCAAAAACGTACGACAACAAAATAGAAAGAATGAAAAAGTAATATTCCTTTAAATGTTTGTCTAGAATTATTTATAAATATCACTTTTGTTATATTTACTTTTCATATATCAATATAAAAATTAAATAGTTTATTGTCATGCTACATTTTTAGGAAGATTATGAAAATGTCAAAATATGAACAAGCTGATATCAAAAATATGCCAGTAGAAATGTCCAAAAAGGTGTACAAGTAGATGGTCAAAGAAATGGACAAAATTGCATCGCAGGAGGAGCCATTTCAACAACAACGTGCTTCAAACACTACAAGGAAAAGACCCTCTAGTGGATATTTTTGAGGAACCCCTTATAAAAATACCCCAAACATCCGTTTCTAGCGGAGGTTACTAGAGGAGGTTGGTGGGCGGAGGTTTTTGTGGATGTATTTCATCCGGTGCGCTCATAACTGTAAAACGCACCAGTGCATTCAACACAAGAAAGCACCAGTGCATTCAACATAAGAAATCACCGGTGCGCACAAATATTGGCACACTGAACACTGTGTGCTCCGTACACACCCGCCCAGTGCATTGTATTTATGTAGCACACCGGTCCTTTACAACACTTACGCACTGGTGCCTCATCAAAAGCGCACAAAAAAAGAAACCGCCTGGTGCAAAATAAAGAAAAATCACTGATGCACCCTTAAAATCCCGTGCACCGAAACACGGTTAAATAAAGAAAATTACGGCAAAAAAAACTGCACAAAACATTGGCACACCGACACTGTGCGCTCCGTACACACCCGACCGGTGTGTTTTATGTCTGTAGCGCACCGGTTCTTTACAAAAATTCTGCACCAGTGCCTCATAAAAAGAGTGCAAAAACATAAACAACCCGATGCGGAATTAAGAAAATTCATTGGTGTGCCCATAAACCTTGTGCATCGGAACAAGGTTAAATAAAAAAAAATTACGGCCAAAAAACCGCACAAAACATTGGCACACCGAACATCATGCGCTCTGTACACACCCGCCCGGTGCATTTTATTACTGTAGCACATCAGTGCATTACACAACGTCTACACCAGTGCCTTATAAAAAGCGTGTGAAAACTCAAACCGCCTGATGCTAAATGAAGAAATGCATCGGTGCACCCTGTGCACCAGAACGGGGTTGATTGAAAAAAAAAATTACAGCAAAAAAGCCGCACAAAACATTGGCACACCGGACACTGTGCGCTCCGTACACACCCGCCCGGTGCATTTAATTAATGTAGTGCATCGGTGCTTAACACAACGTCCACATCGGTGCCTCATAAAAAGTGCACGAAAACAAAAACTGCTCGGTGCGGCATAAAGAAACGCACCAGTGCTTTATAGAACGTCTGCACCGGTGCCTCATAAAAAGTGCGCGAAAATAGAAGCCGCCCGTTGCAGAATGACGAAACGCACCGGGTCGCCCATAAAACCCCATGCACCAGAACAGGGTTGAATAAAAAAAATTACAGCCAAAACACCGCATTTTTCACTTTTGTCAGTGCTATAGAACTCTCAATCACCAATGAAATTTATCCTTGTCTGAGCTGCCCTGAAATTGGTGCTCCCATTGCACTCATTGCAAGCACTGCTGCTGTGCATTTCCCACCAATCTCCAGCTTGACTTTTGCAAAATGGTGGACAAATTTTCTTTTGCAAATTCTACAGCCAATATGCCTCCTCAATAGGCAAATTTACAGGTATTTTTCTTGTTTTTCCATAATTAAGCCTTTTAGCGGATTAGAATTTCAAATAACCTTAAAATTAACCATTTAAAAGAAAGAAAAAAAATTGTTGCATGGTGCGCTCGAGCCGTTCGGCTCACATTGGTCTGTGGTGCTGCTTGTAAATTTGCAGGCCGCACTGCAACCGGTGCTAACAGTATTCGCACCAGTTTTGGGGCGGTACCGATAAGCGCACTGTGTTATTTAAAAAAAATTAAAAAGTGCGGTGTGGTCATTTACCAAGCCGCACCATTGACAATGTGGGATCGTAGCATCACGGTGTGTTGACTGAATTAGCCGCCCCGAGGTAAGTAATGTTGTTAGCGCACCGCATATCGCATTTCAACATGGTCAACGGTTCAGCTTGGTAAACTGGTGCTAACGGTATCCGCACCAGTTCCGGGCCAGTACCGAAGGCGCACTGTGTTATTTAATTTTTTTTAAAAAGTGCAGTGCGGTCCATTACCTGACCGCACCGTTGACCTAGTGGAATTGTGCTGATGTGGTGCATTGACTAAAATAGCCGCCCCAAGACGAATATTTTTGTCAATGCACGGATTTCTGTATTTCGGCTGCGTCAATGGTGTGGTCTTGTAAAAGACCGCACCGTTCACTATCTCATGATGGCAGGAGGTCGGTCTGCTGACTTAACTATAAGCCCCGGGGTGTAGAGTTTATTCAGCACACCACCCTCTTGATACCGTACATAGTCAATGGTGCACTACAAATTTTCTAGAGCACCGCCCCGTTGTGCTAAATATTATTAGGTGCACCGAAGCTGGTGCGCTCCATAGAAAGACGCACCGGAACCGATGCGTGATTGTGTTTTTGGCGCATCGACTGTTATTTTATTTTTTTTCAAAAAAAAAATATATATGTTTATTTCTAAATACATGTCTCATTTAATAAAAAAATTGTGTTTAATATGTCAATCATTCAAAGACGTGAAAGGAGAGAAGAGGGGGAAAAAAAATAACAGGCGGAGCATTATAACATGGTTCGCCTATGGGAGACACAAGAGAGGGAGAGAGATGCATACCCTCACCCTATTACAGTAGCTACGCAGGGGATCCTAAGGTAGGTAGGCCTCCTCAAGTTCTATAAGGAGGCTACTTCCCTAAAAGGCCATAGTTTGTTTTTGAAACATCTTATCCAAAGGTGGAATGCCCAGCAGTAGGCTTTTCAGGTTGGTATCAACTAGCGGTACACGCCCACTGAGGAGGATATATATTTCATTACAGGGCTATCAAGGAGAGGGGTGGATTTTCCCTCATTCCCAGAGGTTCCAGCTGGCTGTGTAGTAGGGAGTTAGTTATTTTACTCCCAGAGATACATTAGAGCAAATGTATTGTCTCCTGCAGATTTTCGGGTGGCTGGAGGTCAGTTACGTATTGGTGCATTTGGTAGGGAGGAGGTGTAGTGTCTCTCACTTATCATTTTGACCATTTCACACAACACTAGTGATGGGAAACACATTAGTTGCTCGCTTCTATGTTATGTTGATTCTTTAGTACCGGAGCCACGACTTGTCAGGTGGTCTGCCATTTTTTTGTGGCAGTTCTGTACATCCTTAGATAGATGTCGTGCTCATGCACAAGGGAGGATGAACTTTCCTTTTGCTTCAGAGCTTTTTTGTTTATTTTTTGAGAGGTTTCCAGAGATGAGGCCTACTTTTCTTTGGCAGCCTCGCAGGCCAATGTTTGAGGCACATATACACATGTGGGGGCAGATGATGCGCAAGAGGGACGAGACTCTATTTCCAGTGAGGATATCACATGATGTAGTGAGTTGCTAGCCAGTGTTGATGAGAATCCCTTCATTATGGTCCCCTGTCCTTACGCAGGTTTGGATTGGTGAGGGTGTGCCAACATCCTCTTCACAGCTGATGAGCTGCCAGATGATAGAGGTAATATTACTATTCTAATTCTAATTAAATTTATTCTAGCATGTTATTTAACTTCTTTTTATTAAATTTTTTAATGAAATTGTCTAATTATTCTTGTGTACTTGTATATATTTTGCAGAAATTGGAACTTTTGATGGCGACGACATGCCGACACCACCACATGATCCAGGAGTGGATCTTGATGATGATCAGGGCATGCCAGATGTTGAGGATCATCAGGAGGTCAGTGCAGAGAGATCTGCTCCTACTGGTGTGTCGATACCGCCTTTTTCTAGGCTCGGTCGACTTGATGCTAGATAAAGGATGGAGTTGGGTGACCAACTCAGTGCATTTATTGTTGAGGCGGGCATCAGGCCCGCTCATTACAGTGATATAGAGGCCAATGATAGGCTATTACAAATGTGGAGATGCATGCCACGTGACATGTAAAACCTTATGCAGCATGTCGTAGGAGTTACAATAGCTGTTACACGACTGACAAGGACTATTGCATGTTATAGGCATGGTCGAGTCGCATCACGTGATGGACAGTCCATGATCAGTGACTCATCATCTCATGATCATTCACGTCGCACTACGCCAAATGAGCATGAGCCTCCACTAACATCCAGTAGCAGTCATCATGGAAATGAGGCTGGACCATCGGCCACATCCAGTCAGCAGCCTGCATCTTCCATCAATACTCATGATCATGAGTAGGCTGGACCATCGACCGTCGAGGATGCACCATTGACTGAGCAGGCCTCCACTTGTACTGATATTGATGTTATACTACCACTAGCTGATCCATGACATTTATATTACAGTTGTATATTTTTAACATTATATATATATATATATATATATATATATATATATATATATATATATATATATATATATATATATATAGTTCATGTATCTTATGTTCATGTTACAGTTGTACTTAATTTACATGTTGGTGATCATCATGATGTGTATATTGTTAGGTCATTTTAGATATGTTCATTTAATGTAAAACTTGCAGATAGATGTGTTTGTGATAGAAGTTATTTCACATCAGATGTATATTTGATGTTTGTGTTGTGATGATGTTATATAATGCTAATTTTGTTTTGTTAGATGATCATGATCAATAAGATATAAGATGAATTGTAAATAAATAATACAAGTGTAAAATTCTAAAATTGTAACTATAAATTTATTTGTAATTGTGTGTGAAATTGTAAAATTGTAATTCTAATTCTAATGCTAATTTTAATTGTAATTGTAATTGTATGTAAAATATTTGTAAAATTTTAATTGTATTAATGTTAAATGAATTTATTAAAATTTTTAAATTTGTAAATTTGTCAATTTTAAATAATTGTAAATAATTCGACAAGCCAAACTTTGCTTTCAAGTTGTACTGTAACATCATTGTCCCCAACTGGGTAGACTTTGACTAACCGCCAGGTCCAAAAAGAGGGGTGGTGGAAGCAAATCTAAGGCTTTCGAAAAAGGTGTCAGCGATATGAGCATCATCCCCTAGTTGATCATGGCTTTGGAATGCATCTAACAACATTGTCTCCATGGAAGTCATATCCCTTAAGTAATCATCCATACCAACCTCTATTTGATTGCCTCCATCGCCAGCTTGTGAAGAACTACTATTGCTATATTCATTCCTAATTGGTGAATTTGGACGTAGCAAGAATTGAATCGATGGTTGATTCAACCATTCTTGGTATCGTTCCTCTTCGATTTTTTCTCTTAATTCAGTCTTCTCTCGATTTGACATTGTCGTGGGGTGCAACGAAATATGGTAGGTAGGTCATTCATCATCACTGGAATCCTAATAATATTATATATATATATATATATATATATATATATATATTTGAACATGATTAGTACAAAATATATGATATCAATTAGTAACCACGTTGACAATATTGCATAATTATAAATTGGCTTGACGTTGAAATAATTACATATTAATCAATATATATACCAAACAATTATAATTATTACCATCATTGTTCCGAGATTGTGGATAGAAGATGCAATATTGTTACAATTGGCAGGGTGAAGTGGCTGTCCATTTTCATCTACCAAATGCGTTTTGCGGTATGCGCTCCTGATAAGAACTTCCGACGTTTTGGAGCGCTAGTTTGAATATTTTGTGCATCTGAACTCGATGCTGAATCTGCATGAACCTGCAAATTTGTATACATTATAAATTTAATCAAGTTGTGCATGATTGACTGCATGGATTAAAAACATAAATTTAATTAGATAGTGAAAATATAAATAAAATCTATGCAGCTCCTGATAAGAACTTCCAACGTTTTGGAGCGCCAGTTTGAATATTTTGTGCATCTGAATTCGATGTTGAATCTACATGAACCTGTAAATTTGTATACATTATAAATTTAATCAATTTGTGCATGATTGACTGCATGGATTAAAAACATAAATTCAATTAGATAGTGAAAATATAAATAAAATCTGAAGTAAATATTACGTCTCGAGATGGATAGGGAGAACTCCGCGATGGACTTTGAGAAATATTATGGAGCAAGCTAGATTTTGAAGAATTGTCCATTCGATATAATTATGATATTTCCTCCCCGCATTTGAGAAAAACAACAATAAATTTTGGTGCATACACCTAAATGTAATTCCGGTGCCTAATGTATAGATCACCGCACCGGTGCATTTTTGGTAATGCGCACCGATGCCATTTTACACTCAGACGCACTAGTGCAGTTCGATTAAGGGACGCACCAGTGACGAATAACCGCAAATTAAAAAAAAAAAAAAAAAAAACTCTATTTTCTTTAAGTGAAAAAAAAGCGGTAAATTGAAAAATGGGCGGAAAAATATTTTCGAAAATCTAATTTCATAAAACATTTCTTTAAATACTAAACACTTTTCATTATTTCACTGTTTTTGCAAAAAATTTCAGCCAGAGATTGTAGGGGACATACCTGGAGCAAACAGAGCACCAGAGCACTGTGGAGCAGGGAATACGTTCGAACAGAAGTATTCACACAATTAGAATTCCAAACCTCTAGTGATTTAAACCCTGTAGCATAGAATTTCAAATGATCTCGTGAATAAAGTTTATTGTTTTTTTAACTTTTTTTGCAGTTTTTTTTATGCAGTAAAAGAAAAAAATCAAAGTTTATTGTTTTTTTACTTTTTTGTAGTTTTTTTATGCAGTAAAAGAAAAAAATCAAAGTTTATTGTTTTTTTACTTTTTCTGCATTTTTCAGAAGAAAAAAGAAAAGAAAATTCTATTTTTAGAAACAAACCCTAGATTTTATTTTATTTTATTTTTTTTATGCCCTTTCTTCTCCCTCTTTTTGTGATTTGAAAACTAGGGCTTTTCAAATTAGATTTATAGGGTTTGTATAGTCGTAAGACATCCAACCCATGGGACAACTTGCATAGTCAGATCCCAATCCATGTCGGCCCTTGCGTGAATTTAAAAAAAACCAGATTTCTTTTCCTTGGTACGTCTTGCGTAACGTAATGCACTGGTGCACTCTATTATACCAGCGCACAACAAAAGTACAATGATTAAAAAATAAATAAAAATTTATTAGTGCTCCATATGTAAAATATGGCACCGATGCGCTATTTCAATATGGCGCACCGCAAAAGTGCTATTTCGCGCAAAAAATCCATTTTAGAAATGAAACCTACATTCTTTTTGTTTCTACCCTTTCTTCTCCATGTTTTTGTGATTTCAGAATTAGGGATTTTCAATTTATATTTATAGGGTTTGTATTGCTAAATATAAGCCCAATACATCCAACCCACGGGACGACTTGCATAGTTAGATCCCAATCCATGTCGACTCTTGCGTAAATTTAAAAAAAAATATTTTTTTCATCGGTGCGCCCTGCATAACATAGCACACCGGTGTGCTCTATTATACTAGTGGACCGCGAAAGTACTGTGTAAAAATTCAAAAAAACAAATTTTTTTTCTTAGTGCGCCATTTGTAAAATATGCAGCTGGTGTGCTATTTCATTATGGCGCATCGCAAACATTCTGTTTCGCAAAAAAAAATACACTTTGAAAAAATACAAACCCTGCATTCTTTTTGTTTCTGCTTTTTCTTCTCCCTCTTTCTGTGATTTCAGAATTAGGGCTTTTCAATTTAGATTTATAGGGTTTGTATTGCTAAATATAGACCTAAGACATCCAACCGATGGGATGATTTGCATAGTCGGATACCAATCCATGTCCACCCTTGCGTGAATTTTAAAAAAGTAGTTTTTTTTCATTAGTGCGCCCAACGTAATCTAGCGCACCGATGCTCTTTATTGTACAAGTGCACCGCGAAAGTAATGTGATAAAAAAATAAAAGAAAAAAATTATACTGTTTGTGCGGTGTGTTTCGAAGACTCCCATGCACCGGCATCGATGCATACACCATGAATGACGCACCGGTTTCTTGAGATTTTTTTTTTCCTGAAAATTTGACAATTTATTTATAAATATATTAATGAATGATATGGTACAGGTTTGATATTGATAAATAAATGACTGACAAGAGATCAAGTAACAAAAATACTGATAACACATTAAGAAAAGCAAAAAAGATAAGTTCTTTGTAAATTTTTTACAAAAAATATTATTTTTGAACTATATGTAAGTTTAATTAATATATATTTTTTACTGTGTGTCATGCAGAGGCAGAAAATGATGAAGCTCGATAAGATTATTTCTGATCTAGGACCAAAAGAGCATAAAAGCTTGATGGAAAATTTGCAAAAGGATGAATCAGGTGAATGAAAAAATACTATCGATCTAATATGAGTTTCTTTTTTTAATTTTCATTAATAATATAATTAAAATTATTAGATAACAAGTGTCAAACGGTCTATTAATTCACATCTGTTTAAGGTTCTATGGGGACCAACAACTCAAAAAAGGAATTTTGTTCTAAGAAAAGGAAAAAAATAAAACATGCAAATGAAAATGAATTTCTCCTTAGCTCATCTGGAGTGGTGCTGGAGGTTAACGAAAGGGGGAAAAACTTCTACAAAATTTTGAGGGATCTAGTGGAATGAATGTATAGACGATCTTTCCACGTACAATACAAAAACCAATCCAATGATTCCCAGAACCAAATTTTATCTAAACTACAGGAAGAGTTTTCAGAGAATTGGTCAATGAGACATGTCAGACTTTTAATAGCAAAAACGTACAACGACAAAAAAGAAGGAATGTAAAAGTAATATTCCTTTAAATGTTTGTTTAGAATTATTTATAAACATCACTTTTGTTATATTTACTTTTCATATATCAATATAAAAATTAAATAGTTTATTGTCATATTACATTTTCAAGAAGATTATGAAAATCTCAAAAGATAAACGAAATGATATCATAAATATGCCGGTAGAAATGTCCAAAAAGGTGTACAAGGAGATGGTCAAAGAAATGGACAAAATTGCATCGTAGGAGGAGCCATCTCAACAACAACGTGCTTCAAATATAATATGTAATCATTGAATTTTTCGATAATTAGGTACAATAAATAAACAATTTAGCATTAAATATTAATTTTCAAGTATTTTTTTGCAGAAAAGAAAAGAAAATCGAACTCATTCAGCACATAAAACAGGACGACAAGGAAGAAAATGGTTGATATCTAAGTTTGTGAGTAATCGTTACTTCCTTATAACAACTTAACTAGATTTCATTTTTGTATTTTTTAAGTTGTTTTATAAAATCCATCATTGAATGTCTTCAAATAGGTGCTAACATACAAAGAAGAACCATCAGAGGAATTGATTGATATTGGGTTAAATATGGGTTGTGAGTATATGTTGGCATATCATAAATTAATTGTGGAATTTGTAAGCATCTCTCGATCTTGTTTTACTTAGCTCCATCTATAATTAATAGAACAAAAAAATATTTTATATTAAATATATGATTTGTTATGGGGTATAAAACTTGCAGGAAACAAAGTATGGAACTGCGCCAACAAATGAAATTTTGAAAGATGGCATGGTACATGGTTTTGAAAGAATGTGTGTAGTTTATGAGTCAATTGTTGCTATGGTGCGTCATTTTTCTTTTTGATTTACAATGATGTATATTATTTAATATTGAAATTTTCATTATTCTCACCAATGTATATGTACTCACTTCAGTTTATTTTTATGTTTGTAGATGGAAGGTGAAGAAGAAGAAAACAATCAACACCGTGAACAAAACATTCCTGAAAATAACCCAAGTCATGGAAGTAGCTCTAGCAGTGACAACAATTCAAGTGAAGAATGATGATCACTATGTTTGGATATCAAAGCAAGATGTTGTATTTTTTGAAATATTTTTCTGTGAAATCAAAGATTTTGTTTAATGTAATGGACATAGTGTCCCAATTGAAAGACAAAGGGATACCAATAATTGTCCCATTTTGTTTGAAAAACACTGTATTATATATATATATATATATATATATATATATATATATATATATATATGTTTTAATTTATTCTATTGCGTTCTCCATTGTCGTTCTTGTTTGGAAATTTACTGCAGAAATAAAATATTTACTGAGAGGAATAATAATCATGAAATAGAACCAGCAACAAAACATTAACATAAACACATATGTTTATCTGGGAAAACCCCAAACTCCGGGGAAAAACCCAATGAATGAAATTTCATTAAACATTGGCCAAAAATCCTGGTCAATCCGGCCAAGTGAGCCTTCACCGCTCACCTCCAGGCCTGCATTACAATGAAGTCTTCCCAGCCTTTTATAGGCTCCATTACATTCAATACCATGGGAAAAAACCATGGGTGCACAAAACCATGTGCCCCAAAACCATTACTATTTACCCTAGTCAACATTGACTCTACCCCGAGTCATGTTTACCTAACAATTCCCCCCTTAAACTTGACTTGGGGTTTCTTGACTAAATCTAGCCAAACCTGCTAAGTGAGACAACCCCGCTCACTCTAGCTCTTCCCCCCTCAAATTTTTACCCAGGGTAATTGTTAATTTGACATCCCCCCTACACCTAGGTCTAACCCAGACTTTACCAGTGATTATCCAGGGGTACGCTTGCCATACTAGGTCTTACAGTAGTATGCCCATTTACATGTAATAAAAATTAACTCCATTATAATAATATATATATTTTTTGTTTCATTGTCGTTGTCTTTGTACATATGAAAACAATGTTCATATAAAAAGAACCCATCTATTGGATTACATGGGTCACGAGCCTCTGTAACCGCCAGTCTTCTAGGAGTTCTCTTCAAATACATGATTCACCAATTAACCCACGTACACATATCCTCTCCATACTTTGATCGTTTTCATTCTAATGCTCTCTTCAAACTACAAAAAGAAACCTTGATTGCAAACTTCTCTAATTTGCCTCAAAACTTGCAATCAAATGTTGTATCTCTTTCATAAGATATTCTCTTGCAAAGGTAGCGACTCACATAGACACCATATTTTGACTTCACGCATTCGATGCATGTGTCTCCTTGGTCGCATCACACCTAGTCTCTCATTTGACACATCCTGCGCTGCAGCACTGAGGTGGCTATGCTCCGTTTGTCCTGCATCGACAACTTCAATCTGCCCATTTCCTGAAGGACCAGAATGGGAGGCATCTAATGTCAAGGTTTTCAACCCGAGAATACGTGACCTTGTGTTTAAACCATTTGAATTAGCAGCACCATTGCTTTCCCTTTCTAAGGCATCCCATTCATCTAAATTCGGCACATTAGAACCCCAACCAAGAGGATCTTTCTCAGGAAGCCTTCTGACTCTCGATACATGCAGAGGAGGAGGTTGAGTTCTCAGGTGGGCTGTGCCGTGAGATTGGGCCTCTAGAGTATATGTTAACGCTAAAAGTTTAAGATCAACATCAGATAAAGATTGCAAATCCCCTATGGCTCTGGCAAAACTGATAACTTTTTTTTAAGGGCTTCTTCAGATGGCTCCATGGGATGCAGTGGAAATGGCATAAAGGCCATCCTGTGACGAGAGACGGGGTCTTTAATTTCATCTAAAACCTCCTTTACAGACACAAATTTCTCTATGCAGTGCATCATTTTTTCTCCCCCATCGATCATAGCACTGGAATCAACCACAATCATGCTGATCCCCTCGCTGGATTTGAAGGAGTCCGTTGCTTGGGCATGGAAATGCTCTGCTCTTTTGGCGCTGGGTCCCTTTTCGCCATCTCCGTCCATGCAGAGGGGCAAGATGATACGTCAACAGCCATGGCTATGCTCCTACACAAAACTTTTACAGTGATTTCTCCCTCTACTTTCAGACGCTTCCTCAAAACCCTAATGCCAATGCCATTCATATCTAGCATTCCATATCTAGATCTCCATATCTAGCATATTCACATGCAGATCTAACCAGATATAGATGTAGATCTAACGCCTTCACACGTAGATCTGTCCTTTTAAGTATGTCTGTCCACAAGAAAATTTGACGCAGTAGCAGTAAACTATAGATATAGCAAAATCACTAAACTTGGCAGCTCATTCCAGATTTCAGATCTTCATAGCTTCGATACCAGTTGTTTGGAAATTTACCGCAGAAATAAAATATTTACTGAGAGGAATAATAATCATGAAATAGAACCAGCAACAAAACATTAGCATAAACACATATGTTTATCTGGGAAAACCCCAAACTCCAGGGAAAAACCCAACCAATGAAATTTCATTAAACAATGGCCAAAAATCCTGGCCAATCCGGCCAACTGAGCCTTCACAGCTCACCTCCAGGCCTGCATTACAATGAAGTCTTCCCAACCTTTTATAGGCTCCATTACATGCAATACCATGGGCCAAAACCATGTGCCCCAAAACCACTACTATTTACCCTAGTCAACATTGACTCTACCTCGAGTCATGTGTACCTAACAGTTCTCAAATGCATTAATAAAAATTTAATTCATATGAATATTGTTATAAGATATATATATGTGTCGACTTTTGATGAATAATGAATTTTAAAAAACCACAATAATTATGATATGATATAACAAATTAATCCAAACATCACATTCAAATGCATTAATAAAAATTTAATTAATGTGAATAATGTTATAAGATGTGTTGAAATTTTATGAATAATGAATTTAAAACAATCACAATAATTGCATTGTCACAGGTCGATGTTTCTAAAAAATACAAAATGAAAACCGGTGCGTGTTAGTTACTGTACACCAGTGCGTTTCTACGACCTATGGGAATTGCACGAATACTGATACCAATTATAAATCTCAGTGCATTTGTGTGTTATTGTGCACCGGGGCGTTTATGTGTCTATACGCACCGGTGTCGTTGTATGACCTATGGGCACCGCATGAATACCGATACCAATTATAAATCTTGGTGCATTTCTATGTTACTGCGAACAAGGGCGTTTATGTGTCTATATGCACCGATGCATTTGTACGACCTATGGGCACAACACGAATACCGATACCAATTATAAATTTCAGTGTGTTTGTCTGATATTGTGCACCACTGTGTTTGTATAAGTCTACGCACTAGTGCGTTGATACGACCTATGGGCACCGCGCAAATCCCAAGACCAATTAGAATGGCCCTATGCATTGTATCACCAACACTATGCCTGGTGCAGTTTTATACCTTAACAGCCCAATGCATTCTCCTTTGATCGCCCCGGGGCACCTCCTACATGTATGCATCGGTGTGTTAAAGCCATAATAGCGCACCAATGAAAATAAATATCCGTAATAACCTCGGCTGGCCATTTTTTTTAGTTTTGTTGAATTTCCGTTAAAATCTCCGCCAAAACCTCCGTAACCATAAACGGATATTGTAGCAAATTTTTTTTTGACAATTTTGGCCTATTTTATAACACTAAAAACCTCCTTTATAACCTCCGCTAGAGGGTCTTTTCCTTGTAGTGAAATGTAATATGTAATCATTGAATTTTTTTATCATTAGGTACAATAAATAAACAATTTAGCATTAAATATTCATTTTCAAGTATTTTCTTGCAGAAAATAAAAGAAAATGGAACCCATTCAGCACATAAAATAGGATGACAAGGAAGAAAAGGGTTGATATCTAAGTTTGTGAGTAATTGTTATTTCCTTATAACAACTTAACTAGATTTCATTTTTGTATTTTTTAAGTTGTTTTACAAAAATCATCATTAAATGTCTTCAAACAAGTGCTAACAGACAAAGAAGAACCATCAGAGAAACTGATTGAAATTGGGTTAAATATGGGTTGAGTATATGTTGGCATATCATAACTTAATTGTGGAATTTGAAAGCATCTATCGATCCTGTTTTTCTTAGCTCTGTCTATAATTAATAGAACAAAAAACTCTTTTACATTAAATATATGATTTGTTATGGGATATAAAACTTGTAGGAAACAAAGTATGGAACTGCGCCAACAGATGAAATCTTGAAAGACGGCATGTTACATGGTTTTGAAAGAATGTGTATAGTTTATGAGTCAATTATTACAATGGTACATAATTTCTTTTCAATTTACATTGATGTATATTATTTAATATTGCAATTTTCATTATTATCACCAATGTATATACACTCATTACAATTTATTTTTATGTTTGTAGATGGAAGGTGAAGAAGAAGAAAACAATAAACACCGTGAACAAAACATTCCTGAAAATAACCCAAGTCATGGAAGTAGCTCTAGTAGTGACAACAATTCAAGCAAAGAATGATGATCACTATGTTTGGATATCAAAGCAAGGCGTTGTATTTTTTGAAATATTATCCTGTGAAATCAAACATTTTGTTTAATATAATGGACATAGTTTCCCAATTGAAAGACAAAGGGATACCAATAACTGTCCCATTTTGTATGAAAAAGACTGTCTTATTCATATATATATATATATATATATATATATATATATATATATATATATATATATATATATATATATATATGTTTTAATTTATTCTATTGTGTTCTCCATTGTCGCTTTGAAATATATGGATGATTAAATATTACAATGAAGAGATGTGAAATTTGATGATATGATATAACAAATTAATCCAAACATCACATTCAAATGCACTAATAAAAATTTAATTCATAAGAACGTTGTTATAAGATATATATGTGTCGACTTTTGATGAATAATGAATTTTAAAAAATCACAATAATTGCACTGTTATAGGTCAATATAAACAATAAAAAATGAAAACTTGTGCATTTCAGTTACTGTACACCGATGCGTTTGTATTATGAAGCGCATTGGTGCCTTTCTATGACCTCTGGGCACTGCACAAATACCGATACCAATTATAAATCTCAGTGCATTTGTGTGATACTGCACATCAGTGTGTTTATGTTTCTATACGCACCATGCATTTGTACGACCTATGGGTACCACACGAATACCGATACCAATTATAAATCTCGGTGTCTTTGTGTGACACTACGCATCAGTACGTTTATGTGTCTATATGCACCGGCATTTGTACGACCTATGGGCACTGCACGAATACCGATACCAATTATAAATCTCAGTGCATTTGTGTGATACTACGCACCGGTGTGTTTTTATAAGTCTACACATTGGTGCGTTGATACGACCTATGGGCACCGCAAAAATCCCAAGAACAATTAGAACGGTCCCATGCGTTGTATCACCAACACTACGCCTAGTGCAGTTTTATACCTTAATGGCCCAATGCATTCTCCCTCGACCGGCCCGGGGCACCTTCTACATGTACGCATTAGTGCGTTAAAGCCCTAGTAGTGCACTGATGAAAAAAACATCCGTAATAACCTCTGATCACCCATTAAAAGTCGAGCGGATTCCTTCCCCAAGGAGTCCGCTGGCTGAGTTGGTTGAGATCCTGCATTGGAGGGAGGGGGTCGAGTGGTCAAACCCTTCCCCCTCCGTATTAAGTCAAAATTTTGTTTTAAAAACCATGGCATGCCTTTTTTTAAAACCTCGATGCATAGAGTTAAATGCAAGTGGGTATGTTGGGGGGGCCGGGCCTGCATTGGGCAGCCCACCCCATATCTCCGTTAGCTCCGTTTTAAGCACGTGGAGTGTGGTTGGGGTTGACAACCCCCGCTGACCCACCCATATTTAATATGTTGTTGCCATAGGTTGTGGGGGCAGTGGGGTCATGGCCGCCGACCCCCTTTATTTTAATACATTTGTTATATCCGTTGGATGGGGAGGGTGGGGGTCATGGCCTGCCCTCCATATATATATATATATATATATATATATATTTTTATTTTTATTTTTTTTAAAACCAACTGATATTTTTAAAAATTCTGGAAATTGACCGAAGGATTCAATTTAACCGTCCCACAATTTTGCTTGGAATCCGGCTAGAGTTGTCTGGAATCCGGTGGTTGGATTTCTGCAAAATTGTCACCTCCCTAATCTGCCACATCACCAAGTCAACCCTCAAACTTTTACTGCTCCTAACTCCTTCATACAGACTCGGAATTGAGTGTCATCTGCGTCGTTGGAATCAGAAAGACGAGATCTTCAAATTGACACTAAGTTTGCCACATTTATGACACTTTGATTTTTGAGCCTTTGTACTTGAGCCACTTGTACTTGGACTTGTTCTATCCACCTGAATCACACGTTGTGGAGGAAGGTAACGAGAGTTGAGTAATTATTGAATCTAAAATTCTAGACATAATTGCAACCTACAAACATCACATGGAATAATAAAGCTTAGAATGACAAATATACAAATATATGGAAACATTGGCAAATTTCTCAATATCTCTTTGTGCTCAAGATGATGTCATATTAAAGTTCATATGTGAAATGATTGACAAGATAATGGTCCTAATATGATTTATATTTACGAAAATGGCATGCTCCAACTCAATAATGGTGGAATGATAAGATACAATGGAAATCGTAAATTCAAAGTAGGAATACCTAAGCATAACATGATTGCATGATGAGAATGATGTGTTCCTCAATGCATATATCACCAATGAGGACCTCCATTCATTGATCCCATTCCCATTTTTTAGTGAGTGGCAATCACTAAGTGGTTGATTTCATATTTTTCTCACACTACAATATGTTTTCTTTGGCATATACTTGTCACCTTTCCCAATGCAACATTAACATGCCATATAAACAAGTGTTTAATCAATTACACTATACAAGGAGGAAGGTGGGATCAAATATTAAGATATATACAATTTTGGAGAAATGTAAAAATCATTAAGTGGAAAATTTCATATTTTTTTCACAATACAAAATGCAGATAAAATGTCTTTCGGATTAATCACATCATTAGGATTAGATAGACGTTTCGAACCAACTAATGTGGTTCATCCTCAGGACAAGGTCTCTCTGGCATATACTTGTCACATTTCCCACTACAACATTAACATATCATATAAATGTTTCGAATCACTTACATTTTATGAGGAGTGTGGGATAGAACATTAAGATATATAATTTTTTCGAGAAGTGCAGAAAATGCATTCACTTTATTAATAACCTCGAGAAACAAATTCCATAAAGATAAAAAAGATTTGATATTTGTGGAGGGGTTTTCAGGTAATACACCTAGATGTAAACATATATGTACATATATTTTATCTAGGCTAAACAACTAATATGGTTTTGGGTTGGAGAGCTTCTAAAGACTAAGGTTGGAGAACTTAGTAATGTAAAATGTACATACACTCACATATATTAATAAAATAACATCATAGTTGCAAAATACTAGACCAAAAGAGTATAGGAAGCTCAGATTCCATAAGAGGGAAAGGTGAAGAGACTACAATAAGAAATGGTTCCCAAGCCAATGTCATATAACCTTATCCTAAGGCCACTTTATAGGGATATATTCCCAAGGACATAAATCCATGCATATTACCTAAGTCTTAAAGGCATGATATATGCCTAAAGTCATGAATTGTTATTTATATTATATTTCTAAAGTGAATGGAAAATTTTCTAAGTAAATTCCCCAAGTTTTAGGAATTTAGTTATTTGATTGAAATTTGAAAAAACCTAACATGCATATATAATCCTTATTTTCCAATGAAAGGGGTGCATTCTAGAGCCATGTGTGAGCCTAGGAGCCACTGAAACCCTGCATCCTAGTAAGCCTGGTAAATCCTTGGTGGTATTTTGTTGCTAATTCTCCTTCGGTTTCCTTGGGAAGGTTGGAGCCCTGTAGAGGAATTGGGTTGGACCATTGCCATCTATCATTTTTGTACGCGTAAAGTGGCCTGCGTTGATTTCCTTGCAGAAATCTGCTTTACCAAATATATGAATCCTTCAGTTGGGACCCAATTATTTATGCAAACCAGCTTGCATCCACCAACATATGACATGATTCTTTGTGATAGGCTTCAGAGCAAAACAGGTGGCATCCACCGACATAAAAAGCAGGTGGGAGTGGACGTGCATGAGTGGCGATTTCGTGGTGTACCCATTTTGCATTTTACGCGTCTCCCCGTCAACCATATGCTTTGAATAGACAATTCATTTCTTTTGACAGTGACGGGATCTTTAAGTGTTAGATTCATTATGCACAACAGTTGGCCAGTTTCTCTTTCCACTTTACCAGACGATTGGTTTCCTATGATCGCAACAGACATTATGTTGTCCCATTCTCTTCACGGTAACCCATTGGCATTGCTGGACGTAAATTTTGCGACAACTTTGATATCGTTAAATGCCACATTCATCAATAGCTTCATATCCTTAGATGCCATATTCATCAATTTGTTGAAAATTAGAATAGGAAGTGGACCACAGTAGCCATGGATTTCAAATAAATGTTATGACAATTTCACATCCTTCAATGCCTTAATCAATCATTAAATTGTTATTTTTTTAACTTAATGGTATTACCATCATAATGGTGGGATAAATTCCATTTTCTAATTTTATAATTTTTTAAAATTTTATTATTATATATACATCGTGTTGAATTTGCATTAATATGTTAAATACCATTATTATAATATATATATATATAATTTAAGTTTAGATATATATATTTGATACAATTTTATGATATATAATTATAATTTGGATATATTTTAGTAGCTGATATTTATATAACTGGCACAATTACATGAATAAATATGGTTTATATACAACAAGCATATAGCATACACAACAACATTACTAAATTTGGTTGATATACCACATTAATAAATATTAGGTGTATGGCAATGATTTAATATTAATATAATAATAATAATTATATAAGTAATCATTAGATTTTATAACATTAGATTATTGGGTATTAATATTAGAGTTCTAGTAATTTGTTTAGTATTGGGGTTTTGCTATGGAGTTTTAATATAAGTAAGCGTAAGTTAAGTTTTCAGTTTTCAATTAACATTGAAACCTAATATTATAAACCTTATATATTAATATTATAATCCGAATATTAATATTAATTTGATAATAGAGTTCTAGTAATTTGTTTAGTATTGGGGTTTTGCTATGGAGTTTTAATATAAGTAAGCGTAAGTTAAGTTTTCAGTTTTCAATTAACATTGAAACCTAATATTATAAACCTTATATATTAATATTATAATCCGAATATTAATATTAATTTGATAAACCCTAATATTATAAAGTCAATATTATATAAGTATATATATAAACTTGATTTGTGTTTATATAATTAGAGCTTAGACATATATCATTAGAGTTTGGATATATAATTTTTTCACAAAGATTTGGCACAATTTTATGATTAAGCATTAGTGTTTATACAATTATAATTTGGGTACATATTTCATCATTGGGATTTATACAATTAGAGTTTCAATTTACATTTGATATGTGTCCATGATAGAGAGAAAATGGTGAGTGGAGCTGGAGCGACCTGCGGCTATGCAGTGACACCTTACGTGTTGGCTACCATCCAGAAATGAAAGTATGGCGATGCGGCCATCGCCCCTGTACACTCTCGACCATCACTGTATGCCTCGACCCGGTATTCTCATTGTGTCGGTTGCCCAAACCACTCAACACACAAAGGCCACAAACCTCGTGGCTCCAGGACTATTCCGTCACACCCTCACCTGTGTTTGGTGGCCCTACTACTTCTATAATGCCATCACGCCCCCATGAAAGGTGGCTATCGTCCTTGGTGAATGGCGACACCTGGCTATCGAAGATGGATCTTGGCGTTTGTGGATGGACTGGCATGGCTGCTCCTGAAATTCACTGGCTGTAGTATGCTCTACCCACCATGTCATCCTATGTTATTATAGGTGCAGGGCTACCCTCTACAGAAGGCTTGGGGATATTATCGGTGCAGCATTTTCCTGCCCAAATCCTATGTAGATGCCCAGTTTCGAGTAGAGTGCAGTTAGTCCTCACTAGGCTTCCCTCAACACATATGGTTCCCTTCTTTGTAGATTGACCCAACATCGACTTTTCAAATTCACTCAACATCGACTCAGGCAGGTGAACACATTGGGGCAACAGGTGCCATAGAACAGGTAAATAATAATCATTTTCAAATTTTTATTAAAACACCTGTTGGGGAAAATCTTGTATTATGGATAGAAGATACAGAGCTGGCATTTGATCTCAAAATGCATATTACACAAGCTCAGGAATGCCCTATATCATTAAAGCTACTGATACATGAAGACAAAGTACTTCAAAACCACAGATCCATAAAGGATCACACTATATCCTCTGGTGCTACCATCATCCTCAACCTCCATTTGTGAGGAGGAGGAACATGGGATCGGGGAAAAACTAAAACCGTTGGGGGAAAAGGGGGAGGCAGTACCTCTAAAAAAAATCAAAATACAAGACCCTCCTTCAAGAACATTCTGCAGGGGAACAAAAAACCAACTGCCCCTACAGAACCAGAGAGCAATGCCCCCAGACCCTACATTGTAGAGCAACTGAATCACACTCCTGAATTGGCCATAGATTTACCTGAGATTGATGAACATCAAAACACATATCAGGCACAAGAACTTATCTGTCACTTTAATAGCTTCTGGTCCAAACCAATGGACCTCTTTCAATAGAAATTTAAGAACTGGAATGTGGAGTGTGAAATAGATCTCTGTTCAAAAGGCTTCTTCATAGCTAAATTTCAGCATTCAGAAATCACAGACTACATCCTCCAGGAGGGTCCATAGTTTTAGGGATCTACCGGACTTTATATCACCCCTTGGCTCCTGGAATTTGATGCTAACACTATGGTTGTCTCCGGAATGCCAGTTTGGATCAGGTTATACAATCTCCCCCTACATTTCTGGAGTGACAACGTCCTACAAGGCATTGGGAATGTGCTTGGGCAATACATTAAAACAAATACACAGTAGTTGCAGGAGAGAATCACCTTCACATGTATCTATGTTGAGGTAGACCACAACAAAGGATTACCAGAAAGCATTCATCTGGCACACAAACAACAAAAATGGATGCAACATATAGACTATGAAAACACCACATTCAGATTCAGAATTTGCAGACAGACTAGTCATCTACAAAATACCTATCCTGAAGCAAAGAGAGATAATCGAAGAAAGAAGAGGACCGGAAAAGCACCCAAAGGATGGAAATACCCTCCATGTGACCCAAAAGAGGAGATAGAAGAAGAAGAAGATGCACCCACATCAGATGGGAACAAACAGTCAAAAATAGTCCTGGATGCACAAGAAAAAGGCACAATGGATCCATTTGATATACAAACACAACAGGACCCGCCCACACAGGAACCAGTTGTACCTGACTGCGGTGGTAACAAAAGGCATCGCTCATCAGAAACCTCGGACTCGAACAAGGAAGTAGGAGCAGCTACAGTTGAAAATCAGCTTGCACTTGTCTCCCCCATGTCATCACAAGGTGCATGGCAGAAGGTGGAAAAAAACAAAGGGGGAAAAACATAGTTTTTCTCCCCTTTGTATATTAGTTGTCACTTGCTTCTTTTTATGAACACTAGTCTCAGCTGGTTGTAAAACCTATTATCTCCTGATGCAACATGTAATTTTGTTTCTTTTAATAAAATTACGAGTTTTCATGAGGAAAAAAGATATGTGTCCATGATTTTTGGATCCATGATTTTTTTATAAAGAATTTGGACAATCTAATGTAGAAGGGATCTTAAGGATATGACAATTGTTTGTTTGTGGTTCTTCTAACTTGTCATCCATACCTTTTTTTAAGTGATTGTACATTACAACATATTAATCATGATATGCATGCTTTAATTTTTTATTTCTTAATTTTTCTTGTTTGATCAAATTTTTATATATTTCCTATCTTATTATCTTTAAGATTACAACACATAGAGCTAAACAAAGCCAATTCCTCTACAATCTTCAAATTGACAATACCTTTGAGCTTACTTATACATAGTGTATTACAATAAATGAAAGACATATCTTGGTAAGTAGCTTGGCCTCTGCTCAACTGATTAATCTAAGATCATTTATTTGCTTCAAGATACCATGGGAAACAAAAATTACACTTCAAATAAGAAACTACTAAGATAGTTTGGAATGAGATGTTTCTTCAAGATGTATTTACATGTTAATGTCTTAAGAGGATGATAAGGGGCTTCATCTCAGTCCTCCTTTGTTTTTTATCATCACATGCCTTTTGTTAATTGCTTACCTCTATATTCCATTAACCCCCTTGTGTGTCCATCCACCAACTTGTCATCTTCTTCAATGCCATCAACATCATGCTACTATTCTACTAATTTATATATAGTTTTTGTGATTTAACCATGCACCAAAATTTTGCTAAGGTCCCAAATAAGTTGTTATTCTCCTATATAATTCTATAGTGGCTATCACTTGGGATGCCACTATCACAGACAACAAAATCGTGAATTTTGTATCCTACCATAGTGCAAGTCTTTATTTATTTTTAGGGAAGAAATAGTAGAATTGAAAAATGTAATCTCAATGTTTCCTTCATTGCCCATTATAGGTACTCAAAACTTGGAAAATCACATGACTTTAGGCTATGTTTTCTAATCACCCATCAAGCTCTTTCTCCACTCTCTTTTATCATATTAGAATTATCAATGTATCTAGTGTCTCCCTATCCATATTAATGATCAAAATATCAATACTACCTATCAAGATGTATAGAAGATGGGAATTTATGTTCTATGTGCTACTTAATTTTATGTCTATGGCATTGGCCCTCTAAGAGGTGTCAAGAAACATGTTTATAGAATCATCCTCATTTTCCTTCCTCCTCTCAATTTGTTTATTTATAATCTCTTCCCATAATGCATTAAATTCTCTATGTACTTTCATATGCCCTCTAATGTCCTAAAAATCCAACCACTGTACACAAGGAATGAAATGTTTGATATTAAAAGTATTGGCTGCAACATATAAACCCAACTTAGCTGTCCCCAATCCTTTAATTCCCACCAACTTAGCCAATGAGGAACATGGAAGGGAATAAAACAAAGTATGATGAGGAGTCAACATTGATGGTTGCATCGGCAGTGACCTATCTTCATCCATGTACTAACCCATCATCCCTATATCTTTGTTGTCATTTATGATTTGGACAAAACCAAATCAATATATCTCTCTTGAATAGTAATCGAGATTGTGTTGTTATAGGTGAGTTTTTTATCACTTGATACTTGAACCTAAAAGCCACTTTGGCAACATTATCCATCTCGACAACATATCATATGTGTGATGGTTTTTGCAATTGAATGCAGAAGAGTCCTCTGTATGTTTTAGTCGTATTGAAAATAATTTAAAATTAACAACAAGAAGACTAGTAACTTAACCTAACTAAACCAAACCATATGTGTCATCTTGAGACACCAATGCCCTACATGGAATTTTTTCACAATGTGGAGGAAGCTAGCGAGAGCTGTATTACTCATTGAATCTAAAAATATAGACATAATTGCCAACCTACAAACCTCACATGGAGTAATAAAGCTTAGAATGAAAAATATACAACTATGTGTAAACATTGACAAATTTCTCAATATCTCTTTGTGCTCATGATGAATTCATAATGAAGTTCATATGTTAAATGAGTGACAAGATAATGGTCCTAATATGATCTAAATTTACGAAAATGGCATGCTCTAACTCAATAATGGTGGAATGGTAAGAGAGAATGTAAATTGTAAATTAAGAGTAGGAATCCATAAGCGTAACATGATTGCATGATGGGAATGATGTGTTCCTCATTGCATATATCACCAATGATGACCTTCATTCCTAATCCCATTCCCATTTTTGAGTGAGTGGCAATCACTAAGTGGTTGATTTCATATTTTTCTTACACTACAATATGCCATTCTTTGGCATATACTTGTTACCTTTCCCACTACAACATTAACATGCCATATAAAGAAGTGTTGAATCACTTACATTATACAAGGAGGTAGGTGGGATCAAATCAATGTTTTAAAATTTTGAATCAGCTTCGGAACTGGCCGAGGGTCAGATTTGAATCCAAATTTGACTTGGTATCGACTCAACCGAGTTGATTTCAATGACTCGGTCTTTGTAAAAAATACAATAAATGTTTTTTATTATTATAAGAAAACATAATTTTAAAGGTTTCCGTTCATGTTTCCAAATAAAAAGCATTAGAATATAGAGAGAAGACAACATATGATCAAAGTAGGCTCATGAATATATCCATTATATCAAAATGACACCTAGTGCACTGTCCAATACATGTAAATTGTAACATATAGAGATCAAAACAAAAATGCATAACCAAGGAGGCTCTAAATGGCCTCTACAATAAAACATCACTAGTCACTAGTCACTACTAGCTACTTCTAGAGAAGCCAACATCATCTAGAGCAAACTCTGACTCATCAGATGGGGAAACCCATGGCTCCTCTTCCTCATCGCGATCTCCAACTGCAACTGTAGAAGTAGTAGCACTAGCAGGGGCAACATCTGCACGTTGAGATAGACGTTCTATGCACTTGCGTCTTGGCTTAGTAGAGGAAGTGCTTGCAGCTAAAGGACTTGGGGTTGGGCCTGGTATTAGTGGATCTTCATTTAACTGAACATTATGTTCAACTAATGTGTCCATTTGTAAATCCAAATCAAGACCAATATCCTCATCAGAATCAAACTATGTTAGATGACTCTCTACTACCTAATCTAACGTTGGATCAATATCTTCCAACACAATGAGAATTTTATTAGGTCTTTTATATTTGACATAGACTAGATATTTTAACCATTTTTGTTCCAAATGGTTTCTCTTCTTCGTGTGAATCCTCTACAAGGTAGCCCAATTGCGCTCACACCGAGAAGCATTGCAAGTTTGACTCAAAATACAGATTGCAAACTTCTGCAATTGAGGACAATGGATACCTTTTTAGTCAATTTAATTGTCTTAAATTCCTATCATAAATTATCGACCGGAGTTGGTAATCTTATGAAGTGCAGGTGCACTACATATGCTAGAAGCCTTTCTTACTTAGTTTATTTTAGTGATTTTATGTAAAGGTTATTTTTTTTAAAATGTTTTTATTTTGGATGTCCTTGAATGAATTTAAGAAACTGAATTATGAAAAGTAAAATAAATCCAAATTTAACTCAATCCTAAGAATTGAGATACAAATATTTTTAGTAGCTAACACTAGTAAAAAATGATGAAATTAATGACTAGGTGACTAAAAATGTTAATCGCCACAATTATTTCAAGTGAATTACTACTAAAGTTGAACAATTTTAAGTGATCAAACTAAAAATGACTAACTTAAATGACTAATTTAGTCTTGGAATAAAATAAACAACTAGATAACCAGTGACTAAACTAAAAGCGACTAACATAAATGACTAATTTAGTCTAGGGATAAAATATATGACTAGATAATAAGTGACTAAACTAAACGCGACTAACTTAAATGACTAATTTTGTCTAGGATTAAAATATATGACTAGATAATAAGTGAACCTTTGTTTTTTTGTAGGTCATTAATTAATTAATTTTTTAATGATGTATGAACCTTTGTTTTTTTGTAAGTCAATGTTATATTCATGTAGGAAAAAAGGAGTACATATAGCCACTTAGAATATAGGTGTTTTCACCCCATCTGGGTTTGTTGAAAAAAATTTGCATGAGATGCAAAAAAATGCAAAAGAGAGACTAGGGACATTGTCCATAAACGATTGGGCCAGAGGCGCCAAAACACATATAAAACATAAAGAACACCAAATAACATACTAGGTGTCCGACGTGATGGATACAGGGTTCTCTGGGGTTGTTCCTAGATGCGGTGGAGGATAAAAGTCACACTGACCGTGCCCTTCAAAGTGCGTCAACCAAGTCTCCAACTTTTCTACTTTCTCAGTGTGTTTAATTTGGCCTCGAAAAACCACTACCAGTCTCTCCCAGACTTGGAAATGTAAATATTGCATTCAATACAATGTTTCCATCTTCTCTGCATGCTCCTCACGACAGACTCTCTTAATTGTGTCCACTCTTTCCATCAGGCTGTTGATAAGTGCATGACAATTCTCTAGGCAACAATGTTGGATAACCTGCCCCTCATTTACCTCAGATCAATAAAACCCACAATTCCCCTTGCCACCACAACCTGCTCTACCATGGCGACTCTGCTTCTGAACCCTCAAACCCAAAACTCTATTACTCCCCCGCTTAACTCCTCCATGACCCCCATGCACACCCACACTAATGAGCCGCGCATGCCCCGCAGTCTTTCCACCCCAACGTGGAGTAGCCATGATTATTTCTAAGTCTGACACCCCAACAAGGCCATGGACAACAGGGGAGTGAGAACACCCACACCACACCAGGGGCTTCATAATTCGCCAAGTTCGAGGAACCCCACTGTGTGTAGAGTCCAGATACCAAAACCCCTACCATAGAAAGCAAACACCGCAGGAAAAGGAGCCAAATGTCGTCACCCACCACCACAGGGAAGCACAGAGAAACCTCCCGCTACTAGATAAAGACCGCCACCACCAGGAAAACCAAATACCATCACCCACCAAACCAACAGAGGAAATTGAAAAACAAATGATGAGAAGGTAGTCAACGCTTGAGCGTAACTTACCCCAAGGCAGTGACCAGTGAGCACACACCAATCCACCAAACACCGTCACACCCACATCGAAGGGCATGAAGTTTGGAAAAGAAACTAGTTTTCTGCCACCACCCTCGAGGTTTCTCGAACCGCAGATTATGGCTTCCTCTCTTAGCACGAAAAAATAGGCTCACCGAAAGCCAAGAAAAATTGAAACGAGTGTGCTCACTTCCCTTCAACTTCCTATCTTCAACCCAGATGCAGACAATGGCTAAGAAACTGAGCAACAGGGACCAGTTGAACACATCGCACTAGCAAATGCCCACGACAAGCACACACAAGCCACTCCCTTTGTAAAACTTCATGCAACGTTTACGCTTCCTCTCCGAAGGCAACCATCAGGACCAACACCAAACCAAAGTGAGGAGTCTTATAATGTCAGGCTCCCTCGTCTTCCGTCACCTTATCCTTTCACCACCTCCAAACTCCAATGCCAGTTATTTTTCACACGAATTTCCAATGTGAAGCCAGTAACTCTCCCACTGCATGTGTTATGGTGAACGGACTAGGAGTACCGTCCCTCACCCTCGCTCCACTTATATTTAGTTATGTGAGACACCTTCCACGTGTTGCTCAAACCTCACCACATTTGATATCAATTTGGAGAATTTTGACAATGCAATGAATACCGAAACTTGTTATATGATTGGCACTAAGCTTGATTATTTTTTAAGATTCAACAGTAGATCCTGGAAATAGCAGTAAAATATCCACAATAATTAGCTAATTTTATACCATACGAGAGATATTTCATAGGGAATAGGCCTAGTGATTTCTATTTTAATGGAATGATAACAACATTTTTTTTGGGTAATAATGGAATTTAATTCGATTTCAAATTATAGTGTGAGAGCGGATTTGATGTGAGAGAAATTCTTATGGTTTCTGCTCTGTAGACTTGTCCGAAGTCTTGGAGGAAGTGGAGGACGTCATTTTGGGAGGAAAACTGATACCAATTTTTTCAAGAGACAATGAAGTGTCGTTCTAATGTGACTGGCATAGGTGTTAGATTCAACCACATGATGTTCAACACGAGTGTGAGCCAACTCTAGGTCTCAAAGATGCATTGCGAGCAAATTTTGTACAACCCAGAGCGTGTCACCAATTCTTCATCTCTCAACTACTTCTAGGATAACTACATTACGCCTGATATGTTGAAGGATGTTGTGGTCAAAGAGAATCATGTGGTCATTGCACTATGGAGAGGTGAGAGGGTGACCTCTACCCTTGCCACCGTGTTGAACATGGCCTCGTTCCCTCACCATGACAGTGTGCTGGAGAACAAAGATGTCGGGGATGTGGCCTTAGATAACAACAATAATGGAAGCATGGTAAAGCCGAATTCCCTGAGCTTCAGAGGTCGTAAGGTGGAATGCAGGATATGTTGGTCGAGCAAAGGAGTTAACATGGTGGTGAGCATTAAGTTACGTGTGAGACTGGACATGAGAATTAACATTAAGAGGGTGCAGATGTAGAGGGCTCGATTTCTCTTTTGGACATTTAAGTTATTCACATGTTGATAAGGAGGTGGAGTCATGTCGCATAGCCGTCACTCATTCATGGTGGTCATGTCAGCATTAAATTGCTTACTTATAAGATGCAGTTGGAAAGTGAGCACCTCAATCTAGGTGGAAATTTCACAATTTAATTGTTGATTTTTTTTTAATACTTATAAATTTATACATACATTAAAAAAAAGAGATTAATTTTTTTTTATAAATATTTTACTAAATAAAAATCAATAAAATATTATTTAAAAAATAAATAAATAATATATATACATTAAAAATGATTCAAAAATTTATAAATATAATTCACTAAATAAAAATCAATAAAATATTATTTAAAAAAATAAATAAACAATATATATACATTAAAAATGATTCAACAATTTCTAAATATAATTCACTAAATAAAAATAAATAAAATATTATTTAAAAAATAAATAAATAATATATATACATTAACAAAACATTCAACAATTTCTAAATATAATTCATAAATAAAAACCAATAAAATACTATTTAAAAAATAAATAAATCAAGGGTTCTTTGTCCATTTGGGCGGGAGTCATTTCTTTGTCCATTTCTTTTCTTCGAATACTCCATCACATGAGATTGCGCGGGAGTAATTTTTCATCGTGAAAATTTCAAATATGTATCAGTATCAAACAAAGGGTTGGGCGGGAGTCATTTTTCATGGTGAAATTCTCAAATAGGTAAATAAAGGGTTTAGTGTTTTACGTTGTGTGGTTTGCTTCATCCAGCTTGCACTGCAATATTACCTGCGGCAACGAATTCTACATATCAGATGGAGTTTTGGGGGTGTGGAGGTAAAACCTGGAGAGGTTCACATCCTGGAGATGGTATGGTAAATATTTCCCCTTATTGCAAGCAGCCCTGGGTAAGATTCAAAATGCAAAATAAAGTGAGAGAGTTCTCTTCAATGTTCTTGTTGATAACAACTTGCATACGGGAACTGCGACCAGTTGAAGCTTTCACACAGTTGCACCACACGAAGCGTCACAGAGGTATATTTTGTATCCATTTTTCAAAGCTTTGAAACCTGTGTTTTTTCCATTAAGAATTTAATTTTCCAGATGGGACCAACATCTCCCGTTTTGCAACTAAATCTAGTTGTATGACTCTCCTCTGTAGATTCTCAACATCCTTGCAAGGGATTTCTTTTTCTTTCTTTCCCAAAGACCTTAGATGATAAAATCATTGGAGGGGGTTGGGTCACATGAATCTAAGCTCTAATGGCTTCTTCCAAGGAGCATCATGCTCCCACAACAATAAATTAGAAAAAAAAAAAACACAGATTTCGTTTTCATAATGCCGTGAAACCCCTAAATCCCAACTGCCTGTCCTATAAATATTTATTGTTAGTATTTTTTTAACTCCTGTATTTAGTCTACAATTCTGATGGAAATGCATCAAAGTAGTGGCCTAAAATGTATGATCAATACGGAAATAATACAGTACCGTGTGGTCTATGGACCTTACCCTTGTGAATACTGAGCTTACCAAGTCTCTTCTGGCACCATTACAGATGATCTATAATGATCCTGGACATCCTCAATACCCGGGATACTAATTTGATGTCCAAAAGGGCCATCAAGATCTCTATCCTTTTCTCTCTACCCACAAGATCGAGCCTCTTTATCAAGCATATCCCTTTACTTTCAAGCTCTTGCACCTTCAACTCCTTACAATGCATGCTTCTCCTCATAAAATGCAGGAGAGTAAAGTCGTTGGGGTCCTCTACCTCTTGACTTATGCACAAAAAAATCAGCATTTGGTGTTGCACCAAAATTTTGTGCTTGTCAGACCTAACAAAATCCCAGAATATCATTATGGATTCCTCCATGATACTAACCAGCTGAGCTGCTGGTATTGTATTTGCTTCATGGAACCTTTTACCAAATCATAGGACCTTCAAAATGATCATTCTCTAAGAACCTCTGCAGCAAAACTTGAAACTGTTGAAACTGATCTGCCATGTGGTCATAAAAAAAATCCTGCTATGACCCATACAATGCCGCCTCCTAGAACTTTCTGTATTTCCAATGACAAACAATTCTAGTCGACATACACAGTCTCCAGGTCCTGTTGCACTCTCTTCAAGGATTCGGGGGAAGCATGTGTGACCACAGGCTTGTTTAGAGTATATCTCTTCCGCCTGGAAGTCACCCCTTTAGGCTTTCGAGTTTCATGGCTTTGAAAAACTCCTAATTTCAGATTTCATGGCTCTGAAAAACTCCTAATTTCAGATTTCATGGCTCTGAAAAACTCCTAATGCATAGGTCTACTGATTGTTAAGCTTATCCAAGCAGCACATCCTCTCTCAGTATTTCTTGTAGAAATCTTCAATATAAATCTCTCCTGGCTCTGCTTTTCGGAATGATGATGGAGAATATACCATTGAAGCTTCACTCTCGCTCTCCCAAACACTGGAATCGGCTAGATCAGACTCGATTTCTTCAGGCATAATAGACAGATTGCCCACTCTGAATCTTTTTATTTCTGAACGAAGTTTTTTATAAAAAAAATCATAATTTTCATCATCCGTTTAGTGATGGGTTACCCATCAGCAGAAGCTTCATGACCTCGGTCATAAATTCATACATACTCCTCATTATTTAGTTGTGCATACATTTTAGACCATGTTTAAATGTAAAAAGGAAGCACATACAATTTGGAAATCCAGAGGAAAAAATATTTGTTACCTAGGTTTCAAAAAATAATGCTTCAGTTCAATGTTTTTATGAAGCATTAAACATGGACAGTGAGATGGATGGCACAATGGCAATGCAAGGTATTTCAATGAAAATATACCCATTTTTAGGGTCTTCTTTTCTAGTCTCAATGGGATATATCGACCCTGCAAAGTGGGTGACAACAATTGAAGGTGGATCACGTTTTGGGGTTGAGCTTCTATGGTTATTAATGCTGTCAAATGTGGTTGCTATTTTATGTCAGTCCCTTGCATCTCACATTGGAGTCGTGACTGGGAAACATCTTGCTCGGATTTGTGTAGAGGAGTACTCTCAACCCGTGTGCATGTTGATGTGGCTACAATGTGAGGCCTCTATGATAGCTCTAGATTTGACAGTGATTCTAGGAACTGCTATTAGAATTAATCTTCTATTGGGGCTGGATATGCTTGTGTGTGTGATCCTGAGCACAGTTGATGCACTTTTATTTACACTTATTTTACCTCTCCTGGGAAAGCGCCATGCTGAAGTATTATCTATAAGCATAACAATATTGGTGGTTCTGTTCTTTGCACCTGGCACTTTATCCATGGAATCAAATGTTGTATCTATAGTTAATGCAATGATTCCAAGAGTGAAGCGTGAAAATCTGTATACAACTGTGAGCCTTCTTGGTGCAAATATCATGCCTCACAATTTTTACCTCCACTCTTCGATTGTGCGAGTATGACTCAATTTCCTTATTGCCATATTTTTTGATAATTTAGCAGTGATGCAATGAATGAAAGTTTCAGGTCATCAGTGCTGCTAAATAGAATTGGCAGTTTTATAAGGTATTATTTCTCCTAGGTGTAATGATTAGATCAGATCGTAAGGAATGACTGTCTTGTAAGGAGTAACCCTCTGAATATTTAAGTTTTATTGCCAAGGTTACTGTAATTTTTTGCTAGTTGTATGTGCATGTGTTATTCTTCCAACTATGATTGTGGTGCATGAATGAATCTGGAAATAATTTGGAGAAACCCCTTGCATTACAAAAATACAACAGAATTCCCTTGCATTACAAAAATACGACAGAATCCCCTTGCATTACAAAAAATGAAAACGATAATGTTGAAGATAATGTTGTGACTACAAGTAAATACGCACAAAATTAATGGTTGTTAATGTTGTCAAATGTGGTTGCTATTTTATGTCAGTCCCTTGCATCTCACATTGGAGTCGTGACTGGTAAACATCTTGCTCGGATTTGTGTGGAGGAGTACTCTCAACCCGTGTGCATGTTGATGTGGCTACAATGTGAGGCCTCTATGATAGCTCTGGATTTGACAGTTGGAATTAATCTTCTATTGGGGATAGATATGCTTGTGTGTGTGATCCTGAGCACAGTTGATGCACTTTTATTTACACTTATTTTACCTCTCCTGGGAAAGCGCCATGCTGAAGTATTATCTATAAGCATAACAGGATTGGTGGTTCTGTTCTTTGCACCCGGCACTTTATCCATGGAATCAAATGCTGTCTCTATAGTGAATGGAATTATTCCAAGAGTGAAGCGTGAAAATCTGTATACAACTGTGAGCCTTCTTGGTGCAAATATCATGCCTCACAATTTTTTCCTCCACTTTTCGATTGTGCAAGTATGATTCAATTTCCTTATTGCCATATTTTTTGATAATTTAGCAGTGATGCAATGAATGAAAATTTCAGGTCATCAGTGCTGCTAAATAGAATTGACAGTTTTATAAGGTATTATTTCTCCTAGGTATAATGATCAGATTAGATCGTAAGGAATGACTGTCTTGCAAGAGGTAACCCTCTAAATATTTAAGTTTTATTGCCAAGGTTACTGTAATTTTTTGCTAGTTGTATGTGCATGTGTTAGTTTGCCAACTATGATTGTGGTGCATGAATGAATCTGGAAATAATTTGGAGAAATCCCTTGCATTACAAAAATACGATAGAATTCCCTTGCATTACAAAAATACGACAGAATCCCCTTGCATTACAAGAAATGAAAACGATAACGTTGAAGATAAGGTTATGACTGCAAGTAAATACACACAAAAATTAATGGTTGTTAATGTCTGTCAAATGTGGTTGCTATTTTTATGTCGAGTCCCTTGCATCTCACATTGGAGTCTGTTGACTGGAAACATCTTGCTTTCGGATTTGTGTGGGAGGAGTACTCTCAACCCGTGTTCATGTTGATGTGGCTACAATGTGAGGCCTCTATGATAGCTCTAGATTTGACGATGTGATTCTAGGAACCACTATTGGAATTAATCTTCTATTGGGGTTGGATATGCTTGTGTGTGTGTGATCCTGAGTACGTTGATGCACTTTTTATTTTACACTTATTTTACCTCTCCGAAAGTGCCATGCTTAAGTATTATCTATAAGCATAACGGATTGGTTGTTCTCCGTCTTTGCACCCGACACTTTATCCATGGAATCAAATGTTGTCTCTATAGTGAATGGAATGATTCCAAGAGTGAAGCTGAAAATCAGTATACAACTGTGAGCCTTCTTGGTGCAAATATCATGCCTCACAATTTTTTACCTCCACTCTTCGATTGTGCGTAGGTATGATTCAATTTCCTTATTGCCATATTTTTTTGATAATTTAGCAAAGTGATGCAATGAATGAAAGTTTCAGGTCATCAAGGTCTTTGCTAAATAGAATTGGCAGCTTTTATAAGGTATTATTTATCCTAGGTGTAATGATAAGATCATATCGTAAGTGAATGACTGCTCTTGCAAGGAGTAACCCTCTCGAATATTTAAGTTTTATTGCCAAGGTTACCATGAATTTTTGCTAGTTGTATGTGCATGTGTTATTCTCGCTAACTATGATTGTGATGCATGAATGAATCTCGAAATAATTTGGAGAAATCCCTTGCATTACAAAAATACGCATGAATCCCCCCTTGCATTACAAAAAATGAAAAATGATAACGTTGAAGATAAGGTTAGACTGCAAGTAAATACGCACATAATTTTGGCTACTCATGAAAGACGATGGCCTCTCGGGGATTATGTAAAGTTACTAAAGATTTTTGTTTATACTAAATATTTAGTACTAATCGTTTTTTTTCTTTCTTAACGCCTTGTCTACCGAATTTACCGTGACACGCTGACAAGTAAAACGTTGTGGATGAAGTTCCGAAGGAGTTTTTGGCTAAGTATAGCAAAGCAAGGCCAAGTATGGCAAGTAAAGTGGGATGGAAGAGGAGATGAGAAGTGTTTGGGCAAAGCCCATCGGAAGCAACGACTCTAATTATAGAGGACTACCAACTTCTTGCACTCCCCCAACAATTCATGTCTAAAATGTGACCTTATTTTGAAAACATGTAATTTCTTAACCTTCATTTGTTGATACTTTTGCACTACTAATTGGATACTTGATTTATTATCCATCATCGTAACTCATTGATGAAATCTCTTAATTAGTTACCGGGGAATTTAGCTTTTTTCCAAAATGCAATGAGAATTAAGGATATGCTCACCGCTTTTTATTTTGTCGAAGTTAAAATTAGTTTTCACCAATTTTAGTGGTTTGTTTCATTTCCCACCTTTACCTAGTTTTAAGTGAGATCCCGCAATGCCGAAAGGTCTCGCTACAATTCCGTATAAAGGTTGAATCTCCTACCAATGACATGCAAATCTTTCCAAATGCCCTAGTCTTGCATTCTTGTTTAAAAACCTATATCCACCATGTTGTTGGTATTGAGTTCAAATCTAGGGTCACGAGCACTGCGAAATTTAAATGGATAGATCGTGATTATATAAACTTTGTAAGCAATAGGTATAATCTCCCAAGGCAACCTTCTATTTTCAGCTGTTCAACTTCATCTTTGTCCAAGCCAACCTTCTTTTTTCGCGTTGTTCAACTTCATCTTTGTCCAAGCCAACCCTTCCCTTTTCAGTTGTTCAACTTTATCTTTGTCCATTGTAGCTACTGTTTCATTTTCCACAGCAAAGACATATCCGGTCATCGGCACCGCTCGCGAGTTAAACCGTAATGCTAGTATTTGGTTTTATTTCTCTTATGAATTAAACACTTTCGGTCACCAACACCATTACGAGGGAAATCATAATTGTAGTGGTTGGTTTCATTTATCGCAAATTAATCCCTTTTGGGTTGCCAACGAGTGAAAGCGAAATGGATAAACTCGTAATGATGTAAACTTTCAAGATCTTTAGACAACAATGAAAACATGGGTTCCTAACAAAATTATAGCATCGAAATGATACTAGGGCAGGAACATCAACAAGTTTGATCGGGGGTTCTTCATCACTTGTAGGAGTTGAGGCCTTTCTCAAATTTAGAAGTCAACTTACCCTTCCTTGCCCCTTATTCGTACTGAGAATTAAGAGTTAGTCTCCATTTCTAGGGACATCTCGCTTGGTTCATTCGATAAGCCTAGTTGACTTCACTTGCTTGGTTCAATTATGGATAGATAATTGGGCTCATATGGATTTAACTATACTATGCGAAAGAACATGTTAAAATTAACATGGTATCGAGCACAAGTGACGATGAAAACCCAAGTCGAAAGAGAGAAATATATTAGGCCCGAGGGAAAGTCTATCAGCCAACAACATGGAACAATTTTGTCTCTCTCTACACATGCAGTAATTTCTTCTTCCATCTATGACAGAAGGGTCTTGATATGTGTAAGTTTCGAGCATTAACAACCTCTTTAATATTTTTGAAGCATCTTCTTTATCTCTCGTGTCCATTTCTTGTGTATTTCTTAGTATTAGGTTTGGTTTCATAATTCCAAGGAGTAGACTTTCATCCCCTTAAAGGGTATCATCTTTTATACAAGGATTTCCTCATACGTGCCAAGAGGTTCATTGTTGAATAATGCGTAAGAACTAGGGCTACAAAAACTAGCAAGAGTGATATAAAAGACTTCGCCCATGCAAATTCAAATAACTCCCATGTGGCATAATTTCTCGAGCAACACCCCCTGTGTCTCATGATTAACATAAATCGATGAACAAGTAAGGGTTATTCACGATCCATTCTGTGCTTGTTTGAAAACTTTTTTTATATAATTTCAGCCCTCATTAGGACTTTTATTACTAAGCATGAAAGGTTTGGTGGATTACATTTCATCGATAGTATTGCCTCTAAAAGAAATTGCATGAACAATTGATGACGTCTCTGACATTGTAGCACAAGCCCTCGTCTTTTGTGGAATATCACTCTAATCCTTGAATTTCAAGATATTTCTATCTTCAGTAGTGAGGAGCTATTTTCGATCCTCTTGGGGCTACAAATCAATTAGCAAGGATGAGTTGTTAAGACGTGAAATTCTTGAAGTTCCTTTTGGATTGGCTTGTATTTAAAACTTACACCCGTTGATCCTTTTTATCTTACTGACTATTTAAACATTCCCAAAATATTGTTTACGCCTCCCTTGAAGCATTTCGGTCATCTCTCAAGTTAGGGGAAAGGGCATATGACCTATTTCAAATTTCAGATTACCTGCTTTTATCGATATGTCCGTAACCCCTTTTAGATCGTAATTCTTCCGCACTTTGTTGGTCATCAATTCAGTCATCTCACGACCCAACACCATTATAAAGATGAATAATTCAAACAATTGATTCGACTCGAGTTTGAATCTAAATATTTCAAGGTCTATTCATACGTATTATAGTTTCAAAACATTAAAACTCGCAATATGAAAGGTATTCAAGCGAATTTTGTGCTTAAGTTGGCTTCAATATAGCATCATTATTGGGAATATAATAATTTTTTTCAAAGGCTTCCATTGTATGCAAAGTAGTATGAATAGACATAGGACTACTTTTCATGGTTTCATGTTGCAAAGCCTTTTATCTATATTAGGCTGTAGTAGCATATAAAAGGCCTTGCAAGGTTCTAGATCGATGGAATTCTCGACCTTAATAAGCAACAAAGACTATACTTGGACAACTACATATGTTGATGTCAAAATCCCTCACACCAAGATACCTTCTAGGCTTGCTGAGATATGTGACATAGCAATAACAATAGTCTTATATAAGACAATGATCCGATAGTGTTTTTGTTGTGACACACATTGGAGAAGACATTTTTAGATACCTTAAAAGAGTTTTCACACTAATCCGAAGTCCAGATTTGAAGAGTAATAACATTTAGTATTTGAAGATGTTTTTGAATATGTGCAACAATTTTGTCATTATTGAATATGGGCAAAAGCTTAATTAGATGACCTTGTATATATATTGCATGTTGTTGCAATGAATCCTTGAAATTGACAATTATCAACAGTGAGTGTAAAAACATTGGCAAGACAATGAATCAGAAGGTGACCGTAATTACCTTATATCTGTCTATAATCTATGTTGGGATGATGTATTAGATCTCATCATAGTGACATATAGTGATAGTGAAGTGTCAATGATAGTTAAGACAATGTTGATTGTACAAAGAATCCCTTGTCATAACAATAAACAATGGTGTGTACGCTATATGATGTGAAACAAGAAACATCGCACTTTATCACTATCATTTGAGGATCCTGGGTAAGCTTTGCAAGAAATTAGTAAGGGTCCTCTTTTCATTGGTCCTAAAGCAAGATTGTAAGCAAAGGGTTGTTGATGGTTTTTAGAAAAGAGCATCTATTTAAGAAATAGCAGTGGGGAAAATATAATAAAACTTTGGGTTTTTTTTTCATTTAGCTTATTTACATGCCTACTTATTGTGTACTTTCACTCTCATCCCTTGGCCTCGAAAACAAAGAAAATTTTTGGCCAATATTCTATTATTGGTCATTATGAAACATGTTCTCGTTTATTTAAAATTGAATGTCCTTTTTTTTCTAGGAGTCAAACTCTTGATAAGCCTAATATATATATTTATTTCATATTCATTGAGTATATAGTCCTATAAAATCAAGTATCCTCATTGAATTTATCTCTGGAAATAGCTAGGTAGCATTTATACATACCAAAGACGCTAGTGAAAATTGTTAGGAAATATGTTCATGTATTAATTCTAGCACATATATCAAAATATGCATACTACCACCGGGTTATGCAACAATTTTTTTCCACACATATATTTTTTTCCGTAATAAATAAATTCATCTTCTATTCATGCATGTACTATCTGCATGTAACACTACAAGAAGGGTCATTTAGCTTCACATTAGCACCACCACTTGTAAATGATTTGAAAAATATTTATTTTTTAAATAGTAGTGTAAAAAAGTGGTGATAATGTGGGATACTCAATTGGTGCTATATTTTTTTTGGTATAAAAGTGGAGTTAGTAAAAAAATTTAAATTTGGTGTTAAATTCATATGTGGCATTCCATGGTGTATGGTGTGCAAACCACCAAAAACCAAATTTCCGACATGGATCAAGATATCAAGGGGATCAATGATTGAGCCTATTTTTGTATCTCGATTTTTCAGGTGAAGAAAAGAGTGAATTTGAAGAAGAAGAAATGCAAAGACAAGAAAGAGATGGATGAAATAATTTTTTCCCGAAGGGAAAGCCATTGCAGATTGATTGCAGGCATAGAATTTTTTGTCAAATGATGTTGGATCAACATTGCAGCTTCTGGAATTTTTCTCAAAGCATTTTAACAAGTATGTACTTCTTATCCAAAAATGTGTTTTAAGTTTGAATTTTTTCTTAGATATTTTCTTTTACATTTACTCTTGTAGTTATACTTTCAACTAGTACTCAAGTTTTTGCTACAAACACACTAGTGTGACTGGGATGAAGTGGAAATTTTTTAATACCGGTCAATTTACACCATGATTTGGGATAACATCACTTTCTACTTATTCAGCTCTTTTATTTTTACATGTTATATATAGCCCATAACACCTTTCCATTCTTTCATAGCTATGCTTTTACACTAGTCAAAAATAATTGTTATAGAAGTTCTTTGATTGTTAAAATAAAAGTAATCTTTCCAAGGCAGACTCTTGGAAGTATCTCGTAAATGAGGTCTTATAGATGTACCTTACCGATAGATGACAATATATTCTATGCTTAGTGAAAGTGAAATACCAAAGCCTCTTTGATCATCAAGAAAATATGGTTTTTGTAAGGTCTCCATATTATAATGAATTTCCATTGTGGTCGTCAGTCACATGCTTATATTGCAACTATGAAAGTTTAGTCCCAATTGTGAGGCCTTGTCCTTGATTCTATCCGACAGCTCCTCTTTTTTATAGGGCTTTGACACATGCTTACCATTCAACATAGAAGTATATGATAAACTTTGTATTCATAAACAAATGAGCAATGATGACTTAGGAATGCCACTAAATGAATGGAAAAAAACACTATCTCTACTCTGAGGATGTGTCCCTTAGGGTGGGAGGGGCACCTCCATGTTTCCAATGTTCCCAAGGTGTATTTTTTTATTGTAGGATGCTCCAAGAAACATTTTTCCACATATCTCTTTTGGGAAATGCGGTGAAACATAGAGGGAAATGCATTTTCCCAAAGGGGTTTTTTATTTTTCCCATTTTTTTGGGACGATTGAAGAAACATTTCTCTACATATCTCTGGAAAATGCAGATGGAAAATTTTCCTAACGTGAAGGATGCATTTTCCCTATAAAAAAAATGCACTTTTTGGATGTCTCTTAGAAAAAATGAGTTGCCAATTTTTATGGTGTTGCAAATGCTTCTACTTGCTTGTTCTGACCATCCCTATATCCGCAACCAAGACCGCAATTCCTTGTATTCCTTCTCCAAGTGACTCTTTATTCACGTTGTGTTCATTCTTTCCAATGCCATTGCAACCCTCGCCTAGTCCAATATACCATCATTTCGACATGAGTCGCTGATCCACATTATACTTTTTGACTAATCAATGCTCATTAAATTGTACTTTATCAATTTTGGATTTTTGGCCATGTTATTAGAGCCCCATTGTCAGAGGTTCCTAGTGTAGTCAATGTTCTTTATCCATGTTGTGTTCACTCTTTCAAATGCACGTGAAACCCGAGACCTAATCCAATATACCATCATTTTGACATGAGTAGTTGATCCACATGGTAATTTTGACTAATCAATACTCATTAAATTGTGCTTGTAAATTTTGGATCTTTGGCATGTTATTAGAACCCCATTTTTCGAGGTTCTTAGTGTGCTTGATGTTCAAGTTGATCAAAGGGTATAGAGTTTTTTTCCACTTTTAGTGGTATGTAGAAGTAATTGATTGATTTCTAGTAATAGAAGTTTGTTCCAATTGTGCGAGCTTTAAAAAAGCTAAAAAAATCTCTATCACTTTTTGGATAATATCATTGGATCGTTTATACATATCATCAAAAAAATATAGTAATAAGCGAGAAAAAAAAACTAGATATGGAATTCAACAAACCCCACAATTATTATTCGTATACTCTTGGTATTCTAGCACTTGTGGAATAAGTTTGAGAGCTTGTTTGCTAGGGTATCGAATTCATGGTATATATGGCCACAAGAGAACCAATCCAACTTGTTTTTGACTTGTTTGATACCTTGCAAAATGTGAGCCAAATGAGGGGGCCACTATGCCGACTTTGTCGTAGATTCAATCCACAAAAGTTTTGAATCCCCCAAAATATTTATTTTTTTGACATCATTTTGTTGACCACATTGACAAGAGCCTAGAGAGTTGAAAATTCAACTCTCATGTTTGTGCCCATACTTGGAGCATATTTGATATCCAAAAAAATGAGCAAGTTTTGCATATTTCTTTCCACAAGGTGATTTTATTTCATTGCTTTGATCTTTGATGTTGTGTCATCAATTAAAGATTCCATTCCTCCATTAGCAGGATTCCATTCCTCCATTAGAGGTGGGAAGACCGCAAATGTTGAATTTCAAAGTCATAGAGAACATTCTTCTCAAAGAACTTTGAGTTCACAACTCATTGAGGTTCAACTTAGGAAAAAGGATGAAATGGAAATCAAAAGAATATTACAGTGCATTCCTTTTACAAAGCTTCTATGCCTTTTCATTATGTCTTTTAGAGAATTCAACAAGTTTCCCTGACTTTTTTTCTTAATTTTGCATGACATACCATCCAGTAGTGAGATTTGAAGGAGGAAAATTTTTGTGTAGATGACCTTTCAAAGCACCATTTTTCAATTCAACTATGGTTTCGCTTGGACATTATATTCTTTTTTCGTGAAATATGTTGAAATTGATCTTCGGGGGAATCTACTTACACATTTATGCAAGTCTGAGCCTTTCTTGCTAAATCAAGGACATCTTAGTGAAGGGTAATGTGAAATTTTGTGTTTCTTCTTATTCAAGTTTGAATTTATTTAAGGAGTGCTACAATCTATGGTCATTTGCAATTATGAACTATAAATATATATAATTTTGATGTTTCTAGGTTGGATACTGTACTATTTTCAATGGAGGATGCTATTGTTGATGTGACCAAGGCTCTTGAGTTCCTTGGTCATGTAGGGTCAAAATTCACTACGCTGATTCCATGTCATTAGAACAATTTTGCATCCTTCCTGGGAAACAAATCCATTACAGAATAGGAGTTGCCCAAGAAGGAATTTATAACATGAAACCAAAAAAATTACAAGCAATGTTAGTTTGTATTTCCAAGGCATATGATAGAGAAAATCGGCTTTATTTAGGGATACTCATCCATATAGGGTTCAATGTGAAATTGGTTAACTAGATAATGAATTGTCTTTCCTCAATATATGTGCAATTATAATTAATGGCTCAACCTATTCTTCTATCATTCCTACAGGAGACCATGGATAGGTATGACTAATGGCTCCTCTCGTTATTTTTTACTATAGAGTAGGTGGTCTCAACAGAGTTATAACAGAGGGTAAAAAAGAACTATAAGCTTGGCAACTATACAAATTGGATTTTTCCCCTAAACTTGACATATTTACTCTTTGTTGATTATGTTTTGCTTTTGGGTGATATGACCAAGGTAGATGCAATTATGTCAAGGACCCCATCCTTGAAGAACTGAAATTCCTACCTTAAAAACGACCAACAACCCGAGGAGCTACAAGAATCAACACCATCTTTGATTTGAACCTAAATAGTCTTATTATCTTCGTGTATTTCCCTAAACACAATGACTAGTAGATTCTCATCATGGATTATTTCTCTCATTCTATTTATTAGTAAAATCTCACAAAATGTATCCCTACATTTCAATCTTGGGAAAAAAAACATATAATTGTTATCATTTAAATTATCCATATTTCTTGGAGCCCAAAAATCCATTTGATTTGGATAAGCTTTATTTATAACCTCAAAAGAAACCCTATTATATCACTGAAGGAACATTATGTCCTCTTGAGTCTCTGATAAAGTATGATAAAATGAAATGGGGTGAAGGCTAGATCCATGTTTTCCATGTTAGAACCTAGGTTCATTGAGATGATGACCTTGGTTTGAAGATATCAACCATACAAACTAGGACCACCCATACTTATCGTTGCCATCTCTCTTTCATCATCAAGATTAACCTATCGAGGACCTATAACCCGTGGAGGCCCATGATAGTCATTGCAATGTAATTTATTAGAATACATGCCATTTCTTATTATGAGATTTACCACATCCAAAAATGGCATCATTCACTTCATTTTCAAGAAGTCTACAAATTAAGTCAACATATGTTTTTTTCACATTTACGACTTCCATCAAATTTGTTGGTTCTTGAAGCTCGCTAGCACTTTCATAACAAAAAATAGGCAAAGTCAAAAAACAAAAATGGTCCACTCTCTTTTCATTTTCTAATATTATAATGAAGTTTTATTAGAGACACTCTGTTTGTTTGTTTGTTTTGGTTAGAATAGGGTTTGTTCTTTGTTTTATGTGACTTTCAATTTGTCATATGTAGCATGTTGAGAAATGGGAAAGAATAATGTGACATTTATCTTGCGTAAATTGATGCTCAATGAAAGGATACATAATTTAACCAAGCTACAATTCACTATGGTAAATGTGGAGGAACATCTTAAAAAAACTCGCTTAAGAATACACCATATACAAAGTTTGACCATAAGCAATATATGCATTTTTTCTTTTTTGTAGATATGTTCTTTTTTTCACCAAGATATCACAACAAGAAAAAATATTGATATTGTAGAAATTGTTTGAGGACGTCATTGAGGGTCGATTTTTCCCCATGTCCTATTTGATTAATACTTTCTCATATGTCTAGAAGGCTTTACATATGAATTAATATGTACATGAAACAAATCGTAAAGTTAAAATTTTATAGATATAAAAGATAAAAACAAATGTCAATGTCTTTGTTTGATTGATTACTTGACTCGCAGTTGGGTAGGTTATGTGAAGTGTTATTGGGAAAAAGGATGGGGGGAGACGTATGCATATCACGTCTTGGATATGGTTCATTCGCTATTAGAGATCGCTTAGACACCTAAGCCATTGACTTTGAAATGTTTTTAGTAGGAATTCCTATGGTTTTTAGTGTTGTGATTATTTCACTTCATGGTTATTTGGGGCAAGCAAATGCTTTAGGAATGCTAGACATCGCATCGTGTGATTGTGTAAACAAATTTTTTATAATTGCAATTTCCATTCCATGATATCTTCTCTTTATTGTTTGATTGCATTTTGGAGCGTTTATTTTGATTTTTATTTTGTCTTTTAACTATGAAATTGAAAATACTTAGTACCATGTCCATTTAAACAACAACCAAAGCTTGAAGATGAAATTAGTATTACACTATATTTATTGAATCCTTATAGCTATTTTGTGTTAAAATATTTTCATGACTATTCTAAAAATCTACTTTCATGTTGTTATTTGAGTACATGTTGTTTATATACTTGACTAAGTTCATGCGTTAGAAAAATGAAATGTTGTTGTGAATAAATGATAGTGATTAAACATCACACCTCAAATTTTTTGCTTTCACAAGTTATCTACAATCTTGAGATTTTTTAGCATATAACTTAGTTGACATGATTGTTCCTAAGCTTTCCTTGAAAGTTGAATACTAAGTCACTAAGGTGTTATTTTCTATATATGGTGATGTTTTATTTATTTTGTTTATACAGGTTATCTCGGCCACATTATAGTGGCAATTATCACCCCAATGAAGATAATTTGTTCAAGTTTCCTACTTGTATGGAGAAAAAGGCTTTAACACTCGTTGATGTTGAGGTATATGTTGTATAAATTATTTATAGTCTAATTTAGTCTTATATTCTAGTGTTCATTGTCTTTCATGTTTTACACTCTGCATTATATCTTCTTTTGTTTTCGAGATAATGAACTCGCAGATTGATGGTAAGAAGCATGAATTGAAAAAGATGGGAGCAATAACATTGGAGTAACAAATGAAAAAAGAGAGAGAGAAGAACTGCGTCTGGGTGGATACTCTTAGAGTCAATATCCCGCATAATACACACATATAAAGACCGATGGTCAAGTCTTCGGAGTTGGTGAATTCACTTGCAATGCCTTGAAAACACAAAGATAATGTTTGAAGTGATGAAAACATCATTGCATGTGTAAATTGTAGTCCAACCAATATTAAGTTGGAAAATCATATTGTAATACTTTAACATTTCATATAATAAAATTTATGTGGTTGAAATTATTTATAGTTGCACTTGATATTGTTTAGTATTGTAATTAAAATATGCGACTTTGTGTTTTCATATTAGATGAACATGCACATTGTATGACATTTTTTAAAATCATACAAATTAATTTATGTTGATTAATAATAAACACAAAAATCAATTTAAAACTACTAAAGTAATAGTTTATATTGATTAATGATGAACACAAATAAAATGAATATACGACTAAATTAGTCATTTATAATGATTATTAATGAAAGTAAATGAAATGAATATAAACTACTAAATTAGTCATTTATATATGAATAAATGACTATCGCAAATGATAATTTTGTGACTACAAGGCAACTAAATTTTGCATATATACGACTATTAGTAGCCCAATTTACGATGATCCTATAACACAACTAAAATTTAGTCATATTTCTTAGCCATTAATTGGTTTCAAACAATGGCTAAAATTTGCATATATAAGACTACTATAGTAGTAGCTAATTTACAAGTATCTTATAACACAATCTCAACATTTTGCTCATATTTCTTTTGGTCATTAATCGGTTTTTTTCTGTGATCATATAGTAACATATTTGGTCATTAATTGTGACAATTAATGACCAAATCAAAGATTAAATCAATGACTAAATCAATGACCTCAAATTAATGACCAAATCAATGAGTAAATGACAATGATCAAATCAATGCACTAAATTAATGAATAAATCAATGACTAAATTAATGACCAACAATTAATGACCAAATATACAACTAGACAACAAATTGAGATAACCAATTAATGACTAAGCTAAAAATGACCAAAATTTAGTCGCGTTATAAGATAATCTTTAGAATTAGCTATTATTGGTCACCTGACCTAAAAATAGTCTTAGTATGCAAATTTTAGTCCTTTAGTAACTAATTATGCCATTTTTTGTACTAGTGTAAGGATTAATTTTGAGAAGGACTAAAATCTCTAAAATCAATAAGTAATTCTCTATTCTAATATTTTGAGATTTTAATGTGGATGAACCTATAAATCAAAGAATCACTAAAACTATTCATTTTTTATGCTTAGAATAGAAATCACTATTATGAAGTAAAACTATTTGAGCTCATGAGACATAATTGATGAAAAACTAGAAAGCAAGCAAATATTCTATTACTACTTCAAATATGTCTCATAAGAACCAACCTATGATAAAATACTATTGCATGAAAAGGAACTAATCTAGTCCTGTATAACGTAATCAATGATATATTGATCTATGCCTAGCTATTATGATAAATTATCTCTACATTTTTAACCATCTAGGAAATAAATCTATTCAAATGATAGAAACAAAGCATCTACTCTTAACATAATGACATCTCTAGAAAATGATGATAACAAGTAATGAAATAAAAAAATGATAAACGATACATCTACACCCAATGAAAACTGGAAATGATTGCAATGAAAATAGAAATAAAAGAAGAGCATGTATTCTACACCGCAGAACAATCGTAAACGTGATAAAAAAATTAAGCTATGAAAATAACATCTAAATACAAGAATGTAAAGGAAATGGAAAAAAATAGAACCTCCTTATGTTGTAGCACCCTCCACAATACATGGATTTGAAACTACTCTCTTTAGTAAATTTAGCATTGAAACTCTAGAATGCTTCTTCTTTTAAATTAGGGGAATAAAAACAAGGTTTTAAAGATATCATCAATTTCACAATAATTCGTACTCATTTACACAATTACTGCACACTCTTGATATTTATTAAATCCCATCATTAAATTTTTTTGAGGCTTTTACGCCTTCTCAATACTAAGAAATACTTTATCCGAAATTCTAAACATGAAATGAGTAATTTGCTGAGTCCACAATTTGCTACGTGGCAGTAGTAAGTTTGTCAGAAGCTCTCGTACTTTCCTCGCTTACTTGTTCTAGCTCCTAGCTGACCGCGCTGCCTTGACCACATTTCTAGTCAATTTCTTGCTTGATTATGGACAGATGGTTAGGATAAGATCCACGACTCGCATCATTTGTCAATTTCTCCCATATGTACGCACACGCCTATTAATTCCCTGTAGAACCTCGCTTTCAAACCATGTATGCGTATGTTAAACAAAGTTTTCGCCGCACAATTGCATTGATTTTCGTAGCTAAATAGAAATTTCATTATAATACATAAGGAACAATTGAAAATATAGAAAAAATAGTAGATCATTAAGATACCTTACCAAGTAAAAAATGCAATTCAATACTTTTTTGAGCCTATGGCGTTATCAAAAAGAAGGAAAGATAGTCAAAAGGACCGTCAAAATTGAGTGCGCTCTTGAGGCTCCACATTCCCCCCACGTAGTGAGACCATTGCATTTCCTCATGCAAAAACACAAAATTGTGAGTCTTTATCATGTTACCGCATATGCCTTGAGACCTCTCGCTGAAAACATCTAATTCTCCATCTTCTTATTGCTTTTCATTTCTAAGTTATAACTACCTCTTGGCTTTCTCATTAGAAGTTTATATTTCAGTGTTTATGACCTCCTTGTTTAGTTGTTTATTCTTCTTCTTTTAAATTTTTTGTTACCTTTCTTGAACCATAAACCTAGATGTAAAAGAGTATTTTCATTTATGGTTTTCTCAATCTGCTTCTACAACTTCAAGTGCTTCATGTTCCTAGTTTAATATGGTTAAGTTTATTGTCTCTAGTTCAAATATATCTTGTTCTTGGTAGTATTCGCAACTAGAGTTTCTTGTGGACTATGAGGCCGGTCTTCAAAAAAATGATGTATTTCCTGCATCTATTTTCTCCAAGGACTCAATATAATCATAAATTTTTTTGTTGCACCAGTCAATGTTTGGAGTTCTTTGACCTCGGACTCTAAGTGGGTGATGGAACCTTAAGACTTCATCTTCTAAATCAACAAATTCGCTTTCTTTTCAGCAGGTTCTTTTGTTGTCTTACCTAGTCTAAAGCTTCTTCTTACCGGTCGACGAGTGATTTTCAATTTTGGCGTTATTTTTCCTTATCCTAATCTCTCCGCGTTTATGGATTTATCCTTCCTTTTATGTGCTATCCCTCCTTTTTTTATCCGTTTTCTTCTTAAATTTTCCCACAGTTCACGTAAATGGGGATTTCATCCTCCCGACTATTCCTAAGATGGTTGTTCATTTTCAACAAGACTTTCAACTTTTCTTTTTTCTTCCTCTTTTTTTCCTTGCTACAACTAGGTTGTTCTTTGGTCTCCTTCCTTGGAAATGGGTTCCCAATTAGGAAAAATTTCCCAAGTGTCCCCTAGGATTTTAAGGTGGAATTCAATGAGTAATTTTTATTAACCCATGATGATACATTGTATTTTCTATAAACTAATTTTCTTCGCACGCTACTTGCCATTACTTTCATTTTACTCAATCTATGCAATAAAAAGTATGGAAGATTTATTTCACTATCTTCAAGAAAATCTCATGAACAACTTCTAGCATGGTAAAAGAACATGCATCCCGATCCATATACCTCAGGTGATAATTTATGGATTATCAATAGCAAATTCCTCCATTTTCCTTTAAGAGTTGTGCTAGTGATCCCCTTAATGATGCTAGTATCCATACCTAGGTTTTTTAGAAATCGCTTTCCATTCTTCACCTTCAATTCCTACGGAACCATATTTCTCATGCTCGATAGTCCGGTGGCTGAGCGTAAGAAAGAATTTCTGTTATTGCAACTTATGACTTGGATTTTGACCTCCACGACATCAAAAAGCTATGGAAAAGTATTTATAACTCTATGAAACCATATTCAAATTTTTCCACAAACCGAGCCACTTTGCTCTCTCGTAACATTTCCTTTATCTGTAGGTAACCCTCCATAAATTTTCTCCTTCGGTTCTGGCCATTACAATTACTCCCATGGTTTTCAAGAAGTTTAACCTTAAGACTACCTTTTTGATATAAGATCGAGTATTCGCATGACTTAGGAGCGTGAGTGAATTATGCTAAATGGATGATATGTAAGGGTGAATGAATGAATGAGGGGCTTCGAATTATCAAGAGTGTAGGTGAGGTTTAATGAAAATTGACCAGCAAAAGTATCGCTTACTATTTCACCAAAGAAATTGGGATTTGATGTTAGAGATGTCATGTAAATGATTGAGGGTTCAAAGGGCGGAGTGTGAGATTTGATTTTGATTTGACATGATCAGTTTTTTAATAATGTTTGAGTTGGCGGTATAAAATGATCATCTAATTCATATGTCATCATTTTCATCCTTATTATTAAATAAAATTTTGCATTTGCATACATTAAATTTTGATGTTGCTAACTCAAATGCTTTCTCTTGTGTCTTGTCTTCGGTGTATTCTTCAACTACTTCACAAAGGTTTCACATTATATTTTCTATATAAGTATTAACCAATCATTATTTTCACATTTATATAATTTATTTATTTATTTATATACATATATATGTGTGTGTGTGTGTGTGTGTGTACACACACACACACACACACACACACATATATATTCGAAAGTAATAAATAAAAAGAATAATTCTAAGTTGAGAAGAATAAGAATTCTTCTAACCACACCTCATATCAACATTATATATTGAAAAAGATTAACAAATCTCTCTTTGTCAATGGCTTCTCTGTGATATATCCTCAATTGATTTCCATTTAAAAGGAGATGAAATTCTTCATCAATGGTTATGATCCTAACTTACTCCATTATCAAAGACTCTCTCAATCTCATCAAAGCCCAGGCCAATGAGTTCGAAATTTCCCTTGAAAATTTTACTTTGAATAAAAAAGCAAGTGCCCCAATCTCTCCTTCATGAAACTTCTCTTTGATATATTTATCATTCCATTCAGATTCTGCTTTCGAACTAGGCTTGTCTTTGAATTGCATCTTGTCTCATTTCATCAAGATCATTGAGTTGTTCCATTCTACGCCTTTTGTGTCATAAATCAAGCCCCAATTTAATTGTTGTCTTGAACGTTTTGTTTGGAACTCATCAAAAATAATACTTGCTTCCCATAAACAAGATCATAAGAAGTATGGCCTCGTTTTTAAGCCCATCCGGTGCGGCAGCCCATAAAGCTTCTTAAGGCTTTTCTACCCAATCCCTTCTATGCAAATGCACAATTTTTGTGACAATTCTCTCTCAATCACTCATTAGTGGATTATACATGTCCATTTTTCCCTTAATGTGATATGGAGTGGAATTTATGCTTGATTTTGTATTCTTCCATGATCTTCGCATAAATTTTGGATGTAAACCGAGTTCTCGATCTATCACAATTTCCTCGGGGACACCAAAACGAGTAAAATATCTCAAAAAAGAAATGAAAATAAATACTTTCATTAGAAAATAAAATTTATTTAAATTCTACCCATTTAGTGACATAATCAAAGGCACACAAGAATATACCTTTTTTGTCTTGATGGTACATTGATTGGTCCAACAAAATCCTGCAGCCCATTTTTCAAATGGTTCAATAAGTACCGTGGGTCAGGAAGGCATTCTTATCCGAAGGAATAAGTCTCCTATCCTCCGACAACTATCACATCCTTTAACATATTCCTTGGCATCCTCAAAAGGGAAGGCCAATATCCTAAGAGAAGGAATTTTTAGGCAGCCTTCAATAACCAAGTGTCCTCCACATGACCTATCATGACATGATTTTAGTATTTCGGTATTTCATCTTCTCATACACACCTTTGAATGATGAGATCCTGGACTCATCTTGTACAATTCTTCATTTACCCATGAATAAGAGATGCACTTACTTGAATTATCTTCCTTTTTCTAGGAAATAAAGATGATGGTAGTTTTCCCGTAGCTAAATAATTAGCAATGTCCGCAAACCATGGATATTTGGTATCTATTGCAAAAAATATATTAATGAGGAAAACTATCTTCTACTCGGTGTACCATTGTTACTATTTTGAATTTCTGTGACAAAAAGTCAACAACCATGCTTGCTTTCTGTGTCGATCTAAAATGGTGATATTGAATTCTCGCAATAATAGCAACCATCTTGTGATTCTACCATTAGTAATTGATTTATTCATTAGATATCTAATTGCGTAAAATGATCCGTGTGAATGAAAGTTTACAGCTTGGCTGATATAATGTCTAAATTTGTTAATGGCATGGACAACTAAAAACTCATTTTCGATAACAATATAATGCAACTCTCGTCGATTCAAATTCTTACTGAATAATAAATGGTATAAGGAGTCAAGTCTTTTTGTCCTAATACAACCCTTAGTTGTTTCGAAGCATCGCATGAAATATGAAAAGGTACTTCGTTTTTGTCCTCTAGATGGGTGCTTCAAAAAAATTTCCATCAAAGTTTCAAATGCCTTTGGTACTCGTGATTCCAAATAAATTCACAATCCTTTAGAATCAATTTGAAGAGTGGAGATGAAATCTTTGTGAAGTTTTCTATGAATATTCCGTAGTATTCGTTAAACCAAGAAAAATCCTAACATATTTTTGAAAATTTAGATTTATAATTTGAAATAAATTCAACTTTAGATGAGTCCATCTCAATTCCATTTGCAGGGAAATATGGTGTCCTAAAACAATTCCTTCAAGAAACATAATAAAAAAAATTTATGACTTATTGAGAGATTTTCTCTTTACATCTTATGAGAAATTTTTCCAAATTCTTTTAAGGGCTTCTTCAAAATAATTTTCATAGACTATAAAATCATCTCAGATACACTTCCACACAATCATGAATTAAATCAAAGAAAATACCCAATACTTCTATTTGGAATGCTTTTGGGTATTTGCATAATCCAAAAGGAAGCACTTAGTTAAGGTTCTATGGACAAAGTAAAAAGTGGTTTGTCCTGATCTTTCCGGTGCTACATGAATTTGATTATACCTACTAAACCATCCAAAAATGAAAAATATGTGTTCCCCGCTAATGTATCCAAAACTTGATCTATGAAAGGTAATGGAAAATTACCTTTAAAGTGGTCTTATTCAATTCCCCATAATCAATACATACTCTCCCCTTTCCATTCTTTTTAGGAACAATTACTAAAGGCCAAACCAATTAACTTTCTGATATTGGATAAATAAAGTTTACATTCAACAACAGCTTTTTGGTGTACTTCCTCCTTACAATCTCCTTAAGTTTGGATTCATTCTTATTTGAGATTATCATATTGGTTTGGAATTATCCCCAATATATATTTTATGTGTGCAAGTTTTAGTTGATTCCTTTCATGTCGTTGCATTCCCATGCATATGCAAAAGTGTTTTGTAATTTTTCTATTAGTTTCTTCTTAAATTTGAAATTCTTCCAAATTTTTGTTTAAATTTAAAGTTTAACTCGAGTTTCTATTGAAAATTTGCCAAATTATTCCATAGAATATAAAGACATTTGTCTAGATGATAAATATTCAATATTGCATTTTGCTCTAAAATTTTGATTTTCCTCACATTGTGAAGATAATTCATTATTTTCTATCGTGAATTTAGAATACAATTTTCTTCACTAATATGTGTGAGATATGAAATTAGGTTGGTATTTCATTGTCATAATCCATCCATTCCTCATTTTCTACCTCTATCATTGTCTTTTCTAGAGGGTATAATTTGAATTTCTTCGTTGATATTCCATTAGCCTATAAACATGTCACCAGATTCACAACTAATGAAGGCATCAATCAGAGTTTAAATCCAAGGTCTTCCTAATATCAATGGATGTCCTATAAGTTATTCTTGGGAGTTAAGATCATAAACTCAAATGGATATTCCCAAGAATCTAAGGATACATAAATGCCTTATAATACACTATTGAGTTTTATTACTGATCTATATTCTAGCTGAGTAATGGTAGTGTATATTGAATATTTGGAAGTTTTAGTTGTTCCATATTTTGTTTACTCATGATGTTTATGGCTGCTCCTAAGTCGATCAATGTGTGTGGGATTTCGATACCATTGATGTGTTTTTTCACAATGGAGCTTCTTGGAACCAAATATTTCCATATGGTTGTTTTTCACATTATGATATCTACATTTTTTTCCACTAACTGTATTCCTTTTACTTCCTTTGTTTTTCTCCTTGATTTATCTATACTCAACTATCTTATTGTTTTCGCAAGGATTTGAATTTATTGAATGGATTTTAGCAAAGGAATTTTGATACAAAAATTCTTTAATTAATATAATATATCATAGTTAGGAAACGTGATTTTTTTTTCCACCCCTTTATCAATTTGTAATCTTTCAGGGAAATGAGGTTTTGATATAGATACTGAAGGTTTCTCTATGATGGGAGTTGAGTTTATTGGATTCTCTTGTGTTTGATTTTGATGAAGAGGTGTCCCTTATTTAGAATGAATATTTTTATTTGGAAGTTTTTTGTCTTGATGAAGAGAAATCTCCTCATCATTGTGATCATCTTTTTCTTTTTCATGAATAATAACAGAAGGAAATTTCTTCTCTAATATTCTACCAGATCTAAGTTGAACGTTATTAATATCTAGTGGAGTTATCATATAGGTCTAAAAATTTCGCCAATGCATGTTATAAATAGGTTGTGAATTTTTATTGTTTGGGTTTGGAAGTGGTTGAGTAGGTAGTTGGTTTCGAATTTATGGAAATGGAAATAAAAGTTGTTGATTTTGATTTCTAAATTGAGGTTGTTGACTGGTTTGGGGAAAATGTTGTGGTGGATAGTTCAGATATGATTGTGGATATTGGTGATATTGAGAATATCTACCATAAGTATTTTTCATTCCTTGTGTCCAAGTTTATGTTTGATACCAAGGCTTCTGCCATGGCATTGATGCATTCCAGTAATTCTGTGGAGGCTGAGTATACATCTGAGTGTTGAAACCTTGAGTTTATGGTCCTTTTCATGGTCTTCTAGTAACAAAACAAAGAGGATCTACCTGGTGTGGAGCTATTTCCTCTTGGTAAATGCCCTTAAGACTTGGAATAGAAGGACATTTCTTTGTTTCATGATTTTCTATACATATGACATAGGTTTCTATGATTTTTAAATAAAGATGGTATTCTTTTAAGGCATGCTTCTTTCTACACTTAAGAAAAAATATAGATAAAGCATCACCTTCCAATATTATCTTATTTTTTAATCCCAAGGTGTTTATTTGTTTACCAAGACCCCCTAAAATATCTGTTTTGAATTAATGAAGAAAATTTCATAATTCGGCCCTACTTACCATTCTTGCTGTAGACTTGGTAGCTCTAGAGAGAATAGGACACCTTGAACTCCTCCAACTTCTTGACTTTCCTCTTGAAATATGTATGCATAAATTAGATATGTCAGGTAATGAGATTTGAGAAATGTCTCCCTTTCCCTTCATATTAAGAATTTCTATCCATTCATCCCTAATACCTTTCAAAAAGAGATATTTTAAAGTATCTTCATCCAAATTTTCCATCTTAACCCTTTTTATATTGTAACTAAATCTCTAAAGTACATTCTCCAAGTTTTCATCTTCTCTTTGCATCATCTTAAAAACTTCATCTTTCCAATTATGAGGTGTGTAGTAATCCTTGTATTTTTGTAATAATGAATTCTTCATTTCTTCCCATGTCCTAATAGAATGTGTTATTAATCCCATGAACCATTTTAAGGCTTCATCCTTAAGAGTTGTAGGAAAAATTTCAACTTTTGAGAATCGACTAAGTAGCATATGATCTACATAAAAATTCGAATTCAAACATAAATGTTTCAGGATATTCACTCCTTAATCCACAAAAATTGGGAAGGATGGAGGGTGAGGTATTCTTCATTGTGGAAGTTGTATCCTCATATAATATACAAAATACAACAGGATCTACTTCTCCTGTATTTCCTCCTGCTTCTTCTATTTCTTCTCTTTATTCTCCCCTTCATCTACCTCTACCTCATCCTCCACCTCGTCCTCCACCTCCAATTCTAGGTCCACCTCCTCCTAGTCGTAATTGGTCATCATTAGCATTGTGTACTTATCCTTCCCCTTCTCTAACAATTGTAGATTCCTCATAACTAATATAGGATTCTAAATTTGGGATTTTTTGTTCCTCTTATGATTCCTCTATCAATGGTATATTAAAGAATACTTATTCTTCTTTCCTCCTCACTAGGGATATCTAGCTCCTAGGATAAGAGTTGTTCTTTGGTATAAGTTAGAAATATTACTCCTTTTGTTGGGGATCTAGGATCTTCTTCTTCTATAACTCCTTCAGTGGATGAATTTGGAGAGTCTTTAGGCTGAATTTATGATCTTAAGACTTCAGGAAGTCTATGTCTTCCCCCTAAGAATGGAATACGAGTTTGGGTGGATGGTGTGGCACTATCAGGTCTTGATGGAGTGAGTGGTGATGTTGGGATCAAACTTCAACCTCTAGCTACAAATCCACTTCTAGAATCTCTTTCTCTACACATGTCATTTTTTTATGTCTTTGTTATTTGTTATTTTTTTTAAGAGATAAGGCTCCTATTTACACTTCCTCGACAATGGGACCAAAATGTTTACTCAATTTAATGTCTTAAATTGCTTTCATAAATTATCGACCAGAGTTGTTAATCTTATGAAGTGCATGTGCACTATATATGCTAGAAGCCTTTTCTTACTTATTTCGTTGTGTTTATTTTATCTGTTTAAAGTTTTTTTAGGATTTTTTATCTATCTTGAATGTCTAAATGGAATTGAGAAACTTAAAACTTATGATTTGTGAAATTAATTCTAAATTCAACTATCCAAAAATATGATGAGAATGTCATTTTAGCATGTTTAATAGTTAAAAATGATCTTTGAGAAAAACTAAAGCTTAAGAAACAAGAAGAAATTCTAATAATTTTTGTATGTTTTTAGATTCTTTATATAAATGAAATTTAAGACAAAATATCACTAAAAAGTATTTGCACTTATTAAAAGAAATATTTTAATTATTGACAAATATAAATTGCAAGAAGGAAGAAAAGGAAATGTTTAAAAGAAGAAAAACTAATCTATGATAAACCTATTTTACATGAAAACAAATTACGCTGAATGAGAAATCTAAAGTTATATTCAATCAACCTATGTCGGCCACCATGATAAATTATCTCTAAATATATTGAATGAAAATGATTTTCCAATGTTAACATAACAATATTCTGCAAATAAAGGTAACAACAATGAAATAATAATAGGAAAATTGATTGTTTATACAACGGAAATCCAAAAGAGAATTTGCAATGGAAATAAAAGAAAATTATATGTCTATAGTATGAAAGTGAAGAATGTGTTTAAGCTACGAAGGGAAAATGTAAAAAGAGTGTATATGTGCTATCAATTATAATAGAAAACATATCAAAGAGAGCGTGTATCTATGCGGAAAAACACAACGATAGTATAAGAAACTAAACTATGAAATTATAGAAACTTAAATGAATAAATGTATTATGTACAAGGGCCCTCCACAATAGAATGGTTATGATATATTCACAGCTAGCTATGCATCAATGATTCGAGAACACTTTCTCCTTAGATTAATAAAAACAGAGTTTTAATATTATATCAGTCTTACAATAAAACCAAACTTGTTTCTTATTTACACAACCCGATATTTATAACAGTCTTGAATTAAAGGTTTGAGTCTTTAATGCCTTTGGTGACTAATAAAATTATGCATAAAATTCTAAATAGAAATGAAAATTTTATTACTTTCATGATTTTCTACGTGGAGAGAAAATTATGAAGCTTAATCTTCTCATTCGCTTGTTCCGGTTTCTTCTTTAACTGAAACTTTGATCACAATCGTAGGTGCTTTCTTCCTCGATTCTGGACAGGTAGATAGGATAGAATCCATGAATGGATCATTCATCAACTGCCCATGTATTTCACCTCTTCATTTATTCTTCATAAATTTTTAAACCATGGTGGTGGCTACATAAACAGAAATTAGTTGCAGAACAACATGAATTCTGTAGCTAAATACAAATTTTCTCCAAATAATAAGAAACATTTAAAATATGAAAAAGAGATCATTAAGGTACCTTACCAGGATAAAATTGTGCAAATAAAAACTTTCTTTGGCTTATGGAGTTGACAAAAAGGAGGAGAAATTAGTGAAAATGGATGTCAAAATTGAGGCAGTCTTGAGGCTCTACAGAATGATTGTCCAAGACTTTTTGGAGATATGGAGAAATAGATGATTTTAATGTTTGAACCTCTAGTGAGAATAATTTTTCATTTACGCCTCATTTTTCTTTAATCAGAAGTTTTTTCATGAAATTGGAGCTGATTATATTTCCTGGCTTCCCTGTGATACCCCGTAATTCAAATTTCTTTCCATTCCAAAAACAAATTTCAGGAAAATTTCAAGAAAATTAAAAGATATCGTCTCGAAAGATTGTAACCATTGGACTCCTAGTACAACATCAGAACCACCCATTGGAATGGATAGAATTGGACTATTCAATTCATATTCCGACATGGTTAGATTGATATTGTGGCACTTCCCAGAGAAATTTATAGTTCCTCTATTTGCAACCATCACTTGACATTCTGGTGTTGGGTATAGGAAACAATTTATTTCCTTGGCTACCTTACAATGAATAAAATTATGGGTACTACCCAAATCAATCAACACTATTAAATTTTTCTTCTTGATATGTCCTTCTATATCGAGAGTTTGAGTGGTAATTCCTACCAATGCATTACAAGATATGATCTAATTCATTTCTTATTTCTCTACAATTGGTTCCTAGTGTATATCCTCTTCTTTTGAAGTTTCTTGTTCCATTTCACCCTCCTCTTCATAGTCTACGTAAAATAATTTCTATTTAGCACACTTGTGACCTTTATTGTATTTGATATCACAACTGTAGCAAGGCCCTTTTTCTCTTTTTTATTCCATTTTTTTTGGTGTCAACCATATAGGTTGTGGAAGTCTAGGAGTAGCAACAATTCCATCTTTATAGTTGTGAGTGGTAGGCTTCCTTATCACCATAATTTTTCTTTTAATTTTTCTTGCCAACTTGAATGATTTCTCCAATGAATAATGTTCCCAAGGGTGAACCTCATGTTGGATGTTATCCTTTAAGGTCCCTAGCTTTTTACAGTGAGAAATATTCAACAAAAAAATCAGCAAACAGATTTTTTTAACTTATCTCTTTTCCGTGCTTAACCACCGCCTCGGAAAGTGTGCAAACAGCAAAATAGGAACAGCAATAAATGTTGTACATATTTTCTCGATTTTCATGCCAAATAACAGCCTTAAATGCTGTTGTACGGCCTGCCTAGAAAAGCGTGCAAGCTGTCCAAAAATCTGCTGTATGATTTCTGCCTTGAAATGCGTGCCAAAGGTACAGCCACTTGTTGTACGGCCTCCCTCAAATCTGCTCCTCGAAATCTGTGCAAATCTGCTGTACGGCCTGCTGTATGGCCTGCTGTACGGCCCTGCTGAACGGCCCTTCTTCCTCAAAAATCATGCCAAAAATCTGCCTTGTTGTGTGCTAAAGCTGCTGAACTGTCTTGCTGAAATGCTGCCTTGGAATGCGTGCCAAGCTGTTGCCTCCTTCTCCTCACTGCCCAGAAATCTCTCTTGCTCTCTTGCTCTCCTTCTCCCAATCTGCTCATGAAAGAATGAATGACCTTTTCCCTCCTTTTCCTCCTTTAACCTAACCCTAAGTGACTTTTGGGGAATCCCTAAATCCAATGGCTGAAATAGATTGAGATCTAGGGCTGAGATTAAATGCTCATTTAAATCTCACTTTCTATTTTTAATTCACTCCACTTTAATAAAGACCCACTTAGTCATTTATTTCCAAAGTCACTTTTCCTTTCTAATTTTACATTGACTTTATTAAAGTCACTTTAAAATTAGACTTTAATAACTTTATCACTTAAAGTCACTTTTAAATTAGATTTGACTTTATAACTTTATAAAGTCACTTTAGTAACTTTATCACTTAAAGTCACTTTTAAATTAGATTTGACTTTATAAAAATTATAAAGACACTTTAGGAGAAAAATTAAATTCTTTTGGACACTTTTCCCTAGGCCAAAGATCAAAGCCTTAGGGAACCACCTGTCCTCCGGTACCAAATTTCAACACTCCCTCTTACCGAGGAAGGTGTTTCTCACCACACCCATCTTGTCTCTGAAGTAGACATGCTTGCCCCGTGGTAAGGCTTTGGTAAGAATATCTGCAACCTGCTCATCAGTGGGAATATACTCAAGCTTCACAGCTCCCTTCTGAACATAGTCTCGGATGAAATGATATTTGATCCCGATATGCTTTGACCTGTCATGAAATACTGGATTCTCCGTGAGTTTAATGCAACTCTGATTATCACAGTAAATCACTGAAGGTCTCAACGGCTGACCAAATAAGCCAAACAGCATCTTGCGAAGCCAGATGGCCTCACAACTAGCTAGACTGGCTGCCATGTACTCTGCTTCCGCTGAACTCAATGCTACTGACTGCTGCTTCCGGCTGAACCATGACACCACTGCCGAACCCAACCCAAAACAGCACCCTGAAGTGCTCTTCCTATCAGAAGCACAACCTGCCCAATCAGAATCAGTGTAACTTGCGAATCTCATTCCATCCCCCTGCCTATAGTCCAGACCATAATCCACTGTCCCCTGCAAGTACTGCAAAATGTGTTTTGCAGCCACCCAGTGAACCTTCCTAGGCTCACACATAAAATGACTCATCGTGTTGACTGCAAAACAAATATCTGGTCTAGTGTTGACCAAATACATCAAGGAACCAATCAGCTGCCTGTACAATGTGGGATCCACCAACTCGGAATCCGAAGCATGAAGCTTCTTCCAGTTGGTGATCATCGGTGTCGACATGGGTCTACAATCCTCCATGTGGAATCTGCCAAGGATGTCCACAATATGCTTCCCCTGTCCCAGGAAGAAATGCCCCTCCTCCTGCCACACCTCCAAACCCAAAAAGTAATGCATCAAGCCGATGTCCTTCATCTCAAACTCCGCCGCAAGATCTCTCTTGCGGTGCTCTATGAGTCTCTCTGCACCTGTAATGACTAAGTCATCCACATACAGCACCAGAATGAGAGGCTCCTCACCTATCACAATATAGTAAAGGTTCGGATCTGCCTCACTCTTTGTGAAACCCATCTTCTGCAAGTAAGTGTCTATCCTGGAGTACCAAGCTCTGGGAGCTTGCTTCAGGCCATAAAGGGCCTTCTTCAGTCTGCACACATGGGACTCCTTCCCATGCACCTCAAAGCCATGTGGCTGCTCAATGTACACCTCCTCCTGTATGAAGCCATTGAGAAATGCGGTCTTCACATCCATCTGGTGGATCTTCCAACCCATCTCTGCTGCTATCGATATAATGGAGCGGATCGAAGTATGTCGAGCCACGGGAGCGAAGGTCTCCTCATAATCAACTCCCTCTACCTGGGAGAACCCTCTAGCCACAAACCTCGCTTTGAATTTCTCAATGCTGCCATCTGCAGCATGCTTTACCTTGTAAAGCCATCTGGAAGTAACCATGGATTTGCCCTCGAGCCTCGGCACCACCTCCCAAACATCATTCTTCATGATAGAAGAATACTCCTCCTGCATGGCCTCTCTCCAGACCTGCTGGCTAGCTGCCTCCTCATAGCTAGAAGGCTCAGAGTCAAGGATGCTGGTAGCCATTGCCATATAGCTACAAAATCTCTCAGGTGGTCTGCTCTCTCTGACCGGCCTCTTAGGCTCAGCAACAGATGTGGCATCTCTCAAGGTGTCCTGAAGCCACTTGGGCTTCCTCTTGCCTGAGCGCGCTTCACCCGTTGGAGAATAAAACTCCTCCTCTCGCATCGAGCACGAACTCTGACGTACGCTACGCATCCTCTTCCGCACACTTTCGAACACCGAATCTTTGTGGTGCCATGTGAGCGTCCATCGGTGGACTCCCCGATGTGAAGCGCTGTTTTGGAAGCACTCGTGGTGCTCTGCGTGCTGCCCATAGCTCCACCCCTCTGACTCTGCGAGCCACTCCCCACTGACGGACCTGACATCGTCATAGATGTGCCTCCGGATCCTCCTGATCCCTGCCCACTGGATCCCTGCGACTGACTCAACTGCTGCTGAGGGTCTGGCTGATCCAGATACTCTAACTCCCGTGACCTCCTAAAGGCCCTGTCCTCCTCGAACTTCACATCCCGCCTGACAACAACTTTCCTCTGCGCAGGAATGTAAATCCGAAAGGCCTTGGAGGTCTCACTATAGCCCACAAAGATACCCTTCTCTGCGGTGGGCTCTAGTTTGGTCCTCTTCTCCTTGGGTATGTAGGAGTATGTGATGCACCCAAAGATACAAAGATGACCAATATCAGGCTTCTTCCCAGAAAAAGCCTCCTCCGGAGTCATGTGCCCCAAGGCACGATGCAGACTCCTGTTCTGCAAGTAAACAGCTGTGTTGCAGGCCTCTGCCCACAAAAACAATGGCAACCCTTGATCATGTAACATGGCTTTGGCAGCCCCTCCGATGGATCTGTTCTTCCTCTCCGCAACCCCGTTCTGCTGGGGGTTGTAAGGAACAGTGAGCTCCCTCCTAATGCCTGCCTCCGCACAATAGTCAGCAAACTCTCCAAGGGTGTACTCTCCTCCATTGTCCGACCTCAGGGACTTGATCTTCCGACCTGTCTGTGTCTCCACAAGAGCTCTGAACTCCTGAAACCGCTTGAAGACCTCACTCTTGGTCTTCAAGAAATAAATCCAGGTCCTTCTGGAGTGATCATCAATGAATAACACATAGTACTCATATCCACTCAAGGAAACATGAGACATCCGACCGCTCACATCGGAATGAATCAAATCAAGTATCCCAGTCGCTCTGCTGTCACTGCTGGGAAAAGGGGATTTGGCAAACTTGGCCATCGCACATCCTCTGCAAGTATCAAAGTGATCAGTACTGAACTCTGGCACACCTGTAGTGATCTCCCGCAAAGTCCTCAAGGCTCCATGATACCTGCCCCATCCTGCGGTGCCAAATCTCACACTGCTCAGAACTGCTAGCTCTGTTGTCGGTACTACTGCTCAATGCCAAAAGGGACTGAAATACAAACTTGTACACCTTTGCATGGCGTACACCTATCACTCTAGCTGAATCAGCTGGAGTGCCCCTGGGATACATCAACACCTGTCCTCCCCTGAATAGTATCTCATATCCTCTGTCCTCCAAAGCTGAGACGGATATGAGGTTCTTCCCCTTCCACGGCACATAAAGAACATCGACACGAGTCAGGGAAGATTTGAACCCTGCGGTGTCGGCGCGACTACTTCCGCCCGCTCTAACAACTCCGTCATCACCGAGTACTACCTCTACATCAGTGCCACTCTCTGAAAGCTCTGAGAAGTACTCACGGACTCCTGTCATGTGACGTGAAGCCCCACTGTCCACATACCAGATACCCGAAGATGCTCCGCTAATCGAGGGAAATGCATGCTCCCTCTGAACCTCTATGGCAGATGATCCTGCACTAGAGGACTCACACGCAGTGAATGCAAACTCCCGGTCAAAACGATCTGCAAAGTCCTCAACCTCTGCTGAAGTTGTCATGCTCTGGTTCTTCCCCTTCTTCTTCTTCTTCTCCGAACACACAACTGCATAGTGTCCCATCTTCTGAAAATTCCAACACTTCACCTTGGAATATTCCTTCTGTGTGTTATCTTGTTTACCTTTACCTTTGCCATTGCCCCCACCATTTCTTGTGGAAGCCTGCTTCTTCCCTTTGCCCTTCTTGCGTCCTGCCAACAGTGCTACATCCTCATCCTGCTCAACTGGCTTGGCTGCCCCAAGCTGACCTTTCCTGATCTTTGTTTGAATGCAATCATCCCAAAACCTCTCCCATGTGGGAAGGGTCTCACGTGCACAAACCCCATCAGCAAAGTTCATCCATGAACGGGGGAGGCCATTCATTGCAATCCGCACCAACTCAGTGGGTGGAATGGCCTCTCCAATCGCTGCCAACTCATCTCTCACATTAGTAATCTTTGTGAGATATCCAGCTGCACTATCAGTCTTACCCATCTTAATGTTCTTCAGCTTCTCCTTCAGGACCATTTTCTGGTTCTCATTGGTACTCTGGTAGAGGTTGGTCAATGCTGACCACATCTCATGGGCATTTATCTTTCCTCTCACATGAGGAATGAAATGGTCCTTGATTCCGTCTAGGATCAGTCTTTTACCCTTGTTGTTCTTTCTGTTATATGCTGCCAACTGAACAGGATCAGTAGGCACATTAACAAGCTGCTGTGTGGTATGAACCATGATATCCCAGACTTCTGCCTCCTCAAAGATACTCTGCATTCTCTCCTTCCAAACGCTGTAATTGGTATGCCCATCCAGCCTATCCTCCACCCTCAATCCCAAAGACATCCTGCTGTTACCATGTAGAAATTTATAGTTTCCCACCCCGGTTTTCAATTTTCACCTTATTACTCCAAAATAGTTAAATGCCCTTTCCCATATCCATACATTTAACAAACTGGAAAATAAATTTTGCTGAAAACACAAATTCTGGAAATTTTTCAGAATGCTGGAAAATGCAGAAATAAAAAAACAGCAGTAACAAACAACCATTCAACACATCATAACACAGTAATTTTTGGTCAAGGTGACCCTGGAAAAACCCCCTACAACTCTTGGGGAAAACCAGTTCGAAAGCTCCTTCTTATTTCTGGAAAAATGCTTTTTACAGTGATAGAAATATTCAGCAAAATAAATAATCAGCAAACAGACTTTTACAACTTATCTCTTTTTCCGTGCTTAACCACCGCCTTGGAAAACGTGCAAACAGCAAAATAGGAACAGCAATAAATGCTGTACAGATTTCTCGATTTTCGTGCCAAATAACAGCCTTAAATGCTGTTGTACGGCTGCCTAGAAGAGCGTGCAAGCTGTCCAAAAATTTGTTGTACGATTTCTGCCTTGAAATGCGTGCCAAAGGTACAGCCACTTGCTGTACGGCCTCCCTCAAATCTGCTCCTCGAAATCTGTGCAAATCTGCAGTGCAAATCTGCTGTACGGCCTGCTGTACGGCCTAGCTGTACGGCCCTTCTTCCTCAAAAATCGTGCCAAAAATCTGCCTTGCTGTGTGCTAAAGCTGCTGAACTGTCTTGCTGAAATGCTGCCTTGGAATGTGTGCCACGCTGCTGCCTCCTTCTCCTCACTGCCCAGAAATCTCCCTTGCTCTCTTTCTCTCCTTCTCCCAATCTGCTCATGAAAGAATGAATGACCTTTTCCTCCTTTTCCTCCTTTAACCTAACCATAAGTGACTTTTGGGGAATCCCTAAATCCAATGGCTGAGATAGATTGAGATCTAGGGCTGAGATTAAATGCTCATTTAAATCTCACTTTCTATTTTTTAATTCACCCCACTTTAATAAAGACCCACTTGGTCATTTATTTCCAAAGTCACTTTTCCTTTCTAATTTTACATTGACTTTATTAAAGTCACTTTAAAATTAGACTTTAGTAACTTTATCACTTAAAGTCACTTTTAAATTAGACTTTAGTAACTTTATCACTTGAAGTCACTTTTAAATTAGATTTGACTTTATAAAAATTATAAAGTCACTTTAGGAGAAAAATTAAATTCTTTTGGACACTTTTCCCTAGGCCAAAGATCAAAGCCTTAGGGAACCACCTGTCCTCCGGTACCAAATTTCAACAAGAATGTAGGCTCATAAACCCCAATAGATGTGTATCCACTATCAACAAATTATATAAATATAAGAGACATCTTCCTCATTTTGGACATCATCACTCATCACATTCTCTCTCCTCTCTTCATCGGTTCATACAGTTAGGAGCAACTTCTATCTCTTAACACTTATAGCTAGGGTGACCAAAATTATCAGACTGAAATTGCAGAGCATTGAACAGTGTTGATCAAGGGTCAACACCGCATACTTGACTTCAATTTTCAGGCAGGAAATTCGATCTTTTGAGGCCGCATATTTTGGCACACATATCGAGGCATTTGGAGCAGGTTGAATTGCGTTGACCACAACACCTTTTATTGCAACATTGAATTTTTCATTGATCGAATTTGACTGTGATTTTCAAATCTATTTTGGGTTGAATTTGACTGCCATTGGAGTCCATATTGACTGGGTTTGTCCGAGTTGATTTGGAGGAGTAATTCCTTTGGTTTGACCATTTTTGACTTTCTAAGTAGGGCATCATGTTGACTGCAATGTGACTGGACTATTTTGATAGTGATTGGACAAGTGTATTTTGTATATTCTACTCTCTCTCTCTGCTATCTTTTGAAGAATAATAAGAATAATTGATCAAAGGGTTTTCCCCACATTGAATTTTTTCTTGGCATCTGCCAAATATTGTGTCCTCTTATCTTGGCTTGTCTTTCGCTTATTTTTTATGTTCTATTTTCATTTACTATTAATATTAATTTCATTGCTAATATGGAAATTGATATTGGGATTATAAGAATAATTGAATTTCTCTAAAGCATAAAAATACCATTGTTATCTAAAATTAAGAGGTACGTCAGCTCAACACCCTCCTCTACCTCCTTGTACACATATTTCAGTCCTAGGACCGAGGGAAAACGTTCTGTGGAGTAATATTTGGTGTATATGGCGCATATTTCTATTTTTTCCAGTGGGCACCCCTTGTGGCTATGTTTCTTTCAGCATCGAGGGAAAAAATGGCTAAATATTATTCTGCCTCTACTTGTTTTTTTCTTTTCTTACAAGACATCCAACTGTGTAGTTAACATACTCAAAATATCAGTTTTAAAATTTTCTAAGAGATTACCAACTTTTGCACGAGTCACCCCTTCTCCTGCAGTCCTACCAGTCCAGCTGAGAGGGTCCCAGATCCCGGATTTTATTTGTGGACTTCCTTGTGAGCACCTGATACACAGCTTTACGATGTCATCATATTCTTTCGTAGAGATATCACCTTATCCCATTAAATTAAGTGTTTCTATACATTCATATTTCATACCTCTAATCAAAGAAGTTTTCAGTACTTCTCTAATAAAAGTGGTATAAGGTGATATTTGCAAGTTATATTAGAATATTTCAATGTATTCCTCTAAAGTCTCATCTTCTTTGGACATCATTTTAAATATTTATTCCTTCAGATCCCTAGACTGATAATAGTCTTGATATTAAGTGAGAAAATTTTCCTTCATTTGATCCTATGAGTTTATGTTGTCTCCTCCTAATCCCATAAACCAATGTAAAGTTTCTCCCTTTAAGGTGGAAGGAAACAAATTTAGTTTCAGAGGATCAATGGCATAGTCATAACCTCGGGATAAGACATCAAATTCAAATAGAAATGCATCAAGATCCTCTGAAGCCATTCCATGAAAATTTGGAATATTTTGTAATGGGATGGCTTTCATTAGTGCATTGGTCTGTGGATTGACAATAGGGTATTTTATGGTCAAATTTTGTGTTCCTTATGCTACATTTTCCATTTGGTTAAAAATATTCCAATAATCATCAGGGATTTCATGATCAAGAGATATTATCCGAAGGAAAATATGTTGGTTAAACTCTAGGTTCTTAGTAGGTCTTAAAATGCTATTCAAATCAAGAATTCATATTCTCCCTTTGCAACAAGTGTTACTGGAAATTTGGAATCAGAAATTTGTGGATGTGGTTACTTGTCTCACCTTCCCCCTCTCTTAAACTATAATAATTTCCCTCTCTTTCACTATAAGGACTAGGATTATTAATGAATGTATATTGGAAACTCTGCTCAGACCTCACAGAATTATCGTGAATCTCAACGTGAGCTATAGATGATGATCTTGTTACTTGAGAGGAAACATTAGAACCCTTCCCAGATGTTGTTTGGGGACCTACCATTGCTTGAGATTCTGAATGGTGAATGATTATATATATAAATGTATTTCTCCCAAGGCCAGAGTGACCTTGAGATTTGGTGGTTTTTGGAATAGGGTTTTGAATCTATGACTTTTCGATTTATAGTCTGAGGATTTTTCTTAGTCATGCAGACTAAAAAATTCTAAAAGTATCAGCTGAGGGTAGGCACTGGTACAATATTTTTAATTGGTGCATGTGCAGGTTCTTACTTTTCATCTTTAACAACCCTACAAGAATACAAATAACACTTCTTGACAACCTCCCTGGCTTGAGGGGTCCTGACCCAGGTTCGGAGGTTAAGGTTTGCCAACAAACCCCTATACTACTGCCCTTTCGGCAATGACCTACTTGTGTAGGCCAAGGTCTCACCCGAAGTAGTATGGGAGGGTGATGGAACCAGGTTTCCGCACCCTAGGAGAGAGTAGGTAATGTGAGGCAGATATGTATGCTTACTTGCTAGGTTTACCCAGAATGAGTCTATTCATGGCCTTTTTAATAGTATACTTAGCATATAACCGTAACAAAGCTATCAGATCTAATCAGTACATTTTCATCCACGTGTGTATTACCAAATACCATCACAGAGCACTTATAATCGTAGCTAATAACAAATCACAAATATACTTATGCCAAGACACAGATACATTCACAACTAAATAATCATCACAGATATGCTTCAGCAACAAACATAACCAATTTAGATGGCACATAGATACTTTAATGATACTTTGCATTCATTAACATCCAGATCCACTTACAACCAAAACCAGCCCACGCACACAGCCTAGCAGGTTCTACACACAGTAGGACTGAGGATCTCCGTGCACACAACCATCAGGAGTCCTTACCCAAAACATATCTAACATTTTTCACGTAGCATCAGTCTTAATTCATGCCTACCTTTAGACTTAAACTATCCATCTATTTGTATCGACATATCCTACGCTATCCTGTGGTCCGCAAACCGTGGTTTGCGGACTCTAGGTATACCCTTTGACCCATTAAAATATGTTTGGGGCTTTGACCCTATTAGCTCCCTGTAATTTGCAAGATTGGAAAAGTCAAACTGCAGAGAGAGCACTTGAACCACTTTGGGATTCTAGGATCTAGCCCTCCTAAATCCAGAGAGGGATCTCTCCAATAAATTGCAAAGATTGATTTATCTTTAAAGCTTTTGTGTATTGATATTAGGCTAGTTATTAAGAACAAGGGTTTTGTTTTGGTTTTGGATGGTTGAGCATTATTATTAGTTGAGTGGAAAGTCCTAAATGGGAAGAGTTTCAAAGGTGTGAATTTGCAAGCAATCAGAACAAGCTTTGGCTAAAAAGATAGATATAACGCATGTTTTTAGTCCATTGGGCTATGGAGTCATAAAAGGGTTTTAATTGTGCAAAAATTCAAGAGTGATCCAAGGGGAAAGTCATCTATATCACAAGATATTTGAGATTAAATGATGGAATGGAAACAATAAAAGTGTTGGAGGGGTGGAAACAGAAAATAATTTCAACTAGGATTTATAGTCTGTCCAAACAAGAAAAAGCCTTTTAAGCAACTGTTTAAAACCAACCAAAGGGCAAGGCTCACCATAAACCTCTTCGGACGAGCTCGTATTAAAGATAACTCAAGAGACAAACAATCCAGTAATACGCATAATTACTTTGAGAAAGGATGAAAACATATAAGAGAAACAAAGTGTAACTTAAGATCAGATAAGATACTTTTAAATCTAGTCTGCTTTCAGCATACACTTAGGGAAATTTTCAGAATTACCTTTGGAGAAAGAAGCTAGAAAATAGGGCAAACCAATCACTTTTCTAGTCTATCTTGACTAAGCAATGAAAATAACATTCAAGAACAATGTTTAAAGCAAACAGTAGGATGAGGGAACGCCATCATTCCTAACTGCTTAAACTATATTGAATCATTCTTAAATAAACAATATGGAGGAAAACATTGAGATAAAGTTTATCAGTCAGAGAAGGGTACTGTAAACAGTAAATCCTAACTCTATGCTTGTTGTTCTTTATCATAGAATAATGGACAATATGGCATACATGAAAGGAAAAACAATAACATAGAAAGAAGCACTTCACCAGTGATATAGACCAGGATCCCAAAAAACAGCTTGTATATTGAAGTCAAACCAGTTACATCTTCAAGTCCAATGTTTCAGTTCAGCAATCATCTTCACTTCTCAAACTAACTTATTAGATCATAAACAGAGCTTCAAGAGCCTTCGAACAATATTTACATGTAGAAGTTTCGAGCACAAGTATATTTCAAAGTTCTGCAACCAACATTGTTTCATCTTCTACAAAAGTATTTATAGAAGAAATGAGGAGGTGGGATGGGATAAAAGATCTTCAAGGTTAAATTAATACAGATTAATGCTTCTCAGCCTTTGAGGGGCTCAATGGAGAAGTTTACAGATATTTCCTCTGTATTAAATGTTTTACATTAAGAATTAAGCTTAGTGGGATGATTTTGTTTACTTTTAAGGCTCTGTGTCATTTTGTAATAACTCTGCTGATATTTTACAATAAGTTCTTTGGCTGAATTAACTGTTTGGCTGTTGTGAGGAAAATATCCTCTGTTCTGGTCATTACTTGGCCCTCTTTTGAATGCTTTGAGGCTACAGGTGGCTTTAGTAGCTAAGACAAATCAATTAGCCTCTGATGTGGCAGTGGAGGCTTTCTTGGTCTGAAAGATCTGATGTTTTCTTTAAACAATGATAATTTGTTTTAACTCTGTGTGTTAGGCTTAATTAGGCCTAATTCTCTGTCTTTTGTTCTTTAACTGTGTTTAATTTAGTGGATTAGTCTTTTGATTTTCGATCTTAGTCGTAATCCATCCAAACGGTGTAAACCAGCATTAATTCTTCATTTCTGGTTTTTCCTGAATCTTCATACTGATACTCTTTATCTGCTTTAACTTTGTTGCGTCTTGTTGATGTGAAAGTGTACAAAGGGTTCATATGGCATCAGTGCCCATGATACACTGATGAAACGTGACGTCAAACCCTTTAGATGGATTTTCTTTTATGAACAAAGGCATGGGAGATCGTCATCCCCGGCCTTTGGTTTTCCTTTAATATAATGGGAAAAACCTTTGAAACCTGCACAATACAATAAAGTTAATAAAATCTTGCATATTGGGTAAAACTGCTTCAGAGGTTGCGGTTAGGAGCATGGCCATTGGATGAAAGCATCCAATGGTGGAGATTTTCTTGTGGGGGTCAAAAGGAGGCGGTTGGAAGATGGTGGGAAAAGTTAATTCAGATCCGTCGATCTCGCAAAGATCAACTGTCAAGAGTGATCGAGGAATTATAATGGAGAATGGCCAATTTATAAAGAAATGGACGAAATACAAAGAAAATAGGCGATAAAATCCTTTGGCGGAATAAATCTATTGCAATGAAAATTGGGGTTTCGCGGATGATCGTGGGTCGTCAGATGAGATCGGCCCACGAGATCAATGGTGGAGATTGGTCTACGAAGGCCCTTGGAAAAGGCGGAGGGCGATAGTGTAAAGGCTAGATTGAATCTGAGTCGTTGATCTGCAGAGATCAATGGCAGGGAGCGCACACGATAAAACATAATGCAAATGGGGAAAGTAGTTTCAGGAAGGAAAACCAACAGTATCGCGCGGAAAAATGGGAGAAAGGTGGTTTTACCTTTTTGAATGTGATATGCATTAGAAGGTGACACGTAGCATTCCAATACCACCCATATCATGTGATTTTGGGGAATTAATGATCGTGCTTAAAGCTATGCGAAAATGCGCGTCTACCGTCAGATTTGGTGTCTTAGATCTGACGGTTGTGTAAAGACCACGATAACAGATAGGTGCACAGGTGATAACAGGTGGGGCAGGGGAAGGCGGTATTAACCTAGACCATTAGATCAAAAGATGAACGGCAGTGATTAATTATGGAGGTTGAATAAAATAAAATACGAAGCGGAGAAAAGGTCAGTAAGGGCCGTTGATCTGCAGAGATCAACAGCTTACATGTGGCCGAAGAACATTATAAAGCGAGGGGTATGAATTTAACCAACGGTGGGAGGATCGATCTGCACCGTCCGATCTGGATAGTGGATGGCCCAGATGCAATCAAAGCTTCGTGATCGGAGGAGGCAAAGGTTGAATGGGCATTGGTGTGATTGGTTGTGGGCCGTCGATCTGCAGATCAGATCGACGGCGAAGGATGAATCGGAAGACCGCCAATTGGAGGTGGCGAATAAAATAATAAACTGCACCAATGGAAATCTCTGATGCACTATAGCGCTGGCCGTTTGATTGGTTAAAATCAATGGCGGAGAAGAGATCCGACCAATGATCAACGGGCTTTAGTTATAATATGAAACAATCAAAATTTTATGGAAAACAAAGGTTTATTGCGTCGGGGCGGGTTTATCTATAAGAGGTTTGGCGCCCGATTGCGGGGCCTTGGATATATGGAAAAGCAAAGGGACCGGGGTTTATATATATAAGGGACAATCGCATCGGAACAATGGTGCGGGCCTTTTCAATCTACCCATTTAGAAAATCTCCGATGCGAGATTATATTGACCGTTTGATCAGGAAAAGATCAACGGTTCTTTTCATTAAAAAAACATTGCACCGGCGCGTTTAGTTAAAAACATAGGAAAAAGGGTTTTTATGTTTTTACATAGGAAAAATCAAATTGGGGATGGTTTATCCACAAATTTTAGTGCCCGATTGCGAGCTCTAAGGTTATATGAAGCGGTAAAGGGTTAGGGGGTTAAATACAAAGGGCTGATCGCATCGGAGGTCTTAATAAAACAAATAGACTTGCGCGCTCTGATTTGTTCTGATGCGATCAGCGCTTGGGACCATTAGCACTTGGTTCTAGCGCTAGGGCATATGTGGGGAAGTGGTTTAGGACTTAGCCCAAGGGGGCTTAAGCCTATAGTCAAAAATCTTATTTTTTATGAATTTTTCAAGATATTTTGATGGATTTGGGGGTTTCGATAAGGTTTAAAAAAGAGTTTTAAACCTTATAAAGGGATTTTTATGAAGGGGAAAGGGAAAATAATGAAAAACAGAGGAATTTTATGAGGAAGCAAGGGGGTAAAATGGAGGTTATTTTGAAGTGAAAGGAGGGGGAAAATGGGATTTTTGCAACAGTCTTTTCTTGATGAAAATAGCAGATTTTTAGCATTTCAAAAGGGAAACAGTAGTGAAGGTTAAATAGTGGGCATGATGTCTTCATAAGGCTTCAAGAGATAACAATTTTTTGCAATAAAACTTGTTTCTTGAAGGCTCAAAAATTGATTTAGCCACCATTTGATATGACAAATTTTATAGGTGGCTAACAGACACACCCCAAAACCCTTGTGTTAGGCTAATTACTACAAAAATATAAAAAATTTGCAGCTTAGGTAGCCCCGTTCCAACAGGCCCCCAACACAATCTTGTAACTCGTCCCGAGTCACTACGGCCGTGAGTTTTGCATCTTCACCTAAAGCTGCTTGATTGCATCAACCAGTGGGGGAAAAACACGTTCAATTCACGCAGCAGCATTCTAGGCTATCTCCACCAACTTCTGCAAATTTGGGCCTTCGGTAGCAGCAATGACACTCTCCAAATTCTAGTTCAATTGCTTCACTGCAATGTCAACATCTTGAGATATCTTGTGGGCCTCATCAGCCCATGTCTTGAGGTGATCACTCAAAGTCTTCTTTCGCTGCCGAAGAGCTTCCATGTCATCTCTAGGTGCATGGCTGGTGCACAATCAGGCCAAGTGCTGAGCAGGGACCAAAGTGGTTATTGTAGCCTCCATTTTTTCAAACTCTTCTTCCTTCTGGCACAGCTCTTGGGTTATTTTGCACAGGAGAGGGTCGCATTGCACCTTGGTCCATAGTTGCATAGATGTTTCCAATAGTTTTGCACCCTGATCAATTTGGCCTATAATGATGTTGATGGCCTCTATAACTAGCACGGCTCGTTGGACCCTTACATCAGGTGGTGTTTCCAGCTGTAATTTTTCCTGCAAGGCCGCAATCTATTGTTCCATCTCTCTCTTGACCGCATGGATCTCGCGTCCTCGGAGCCTTTAGCGCTGCAACAAGCCCCTAAATCTTAGCCTGGGGGGTGGCAGAAGTTGGGATATCTTCAGTGATATCTACGCAGAGCCTACTGATTAGGCGTTCCAACTCTGTCTACTACGCGGCAGTGAGGGTACATGCAGCCTGTACTTGGGATGCCTCAACAGTTTTCTTCTCAATCATCTACATAGCTGTACTGAGTTGTTGGTGCACTCGGCGGTCTCTTTGTTGAATCTCTTCGAACATGGATGCGCGGAGGATCTATAATGATTCATGTGGTAGGCAGCCTAGATCCAATTGTACCTTTGCGTGAGCCTGGACTTGTGCTCCTAAGTCGAGTGGACTCAGCACGAGGGCTACGCCTGGTAGAGGATAGAGTCAGATTTCTGCTGTAACAATCAATGCATTGCTAGTCGTTGGGGATGATCTTGCCTGAACCATACTTGTTTGCAGTGTTTTAGTCTTGAGTTGCAGAGCTTGGAGCTCCTACTGTATTGTAGCGATCGTGGCCTTCTACTGCTCTTCCAGAGCCAACCATTTATCTTCAGCAGCAAGGGTGACTAAGTTCACAATCTGTTCCAGATCCTCCTCTGTCAAGGTAACTGTTGTGTCCTGTTCTGGCCATATAGCTCATTGCTTCTTCTGTGGTCCTTTAACAGGGTTACAAGTTCGTTTCGTACCCCTGAGGGAGGGAGTCATCACCTCCCAGCATCCGTGATCTTATGCGCTAGATCCCTGCCTGCGAATCCTCCGCGATTCTCGGTTCCGCACTCTTCCCGAGGGCATTTGACGCATCGTTGTGACCCTTTATGCGATTCACGGGTCCACGTCCTTCCCTGGGTGACTTACTCTTGTACTCTGGTTTTCTTTGGGTGATAAGTTGGGCAAGGTGACCTTTCGTGGTGCTCAGTACTTGCATGGTGTCCTCTCGCACTCTCATTTGAAGCCGAGCTTCGAGTGTGGGGGCCAGTGGTGGAAATAAGGTGGTCGATATCCTCGTCAAGCAACCATGTATGGGAGTGAGACCTCCATGTTGGATCCTTGCAGCCTACTCGATCTGATAAATTCATGCATTTTTATTTGAAACACCGGCATGCCTTTGTACTTATCATAAATTTTTAAGCGACAAGTTTCGTGGCTGTGTGTATTGCTGAGCCATCAGTGGAGCCCACTTTCAAATAGGATCTGGAAGACTTGATTATCCTCAATACGTTGCGCGTCCTTCGAGTCCCGACAAATTCGTGTATCACACCCTGCTGCACATATTTGCCGTGAGCTCGGGAGGATAGAGTCTTTCAGTGGGCTTCCCATGCGACCAACGCGATGAGGAGCAAGAAAGTGTGCAGTAGCAGACATGTCCCTTCCATGATCCCGGGCTCTTGCGCACATTCTCCATAAATTCATTGCACAAAGAATCGGGACCAATTGTAGTAGACCCCCTTTAGTGCGTTGACCATCCAGCTGAATTACATATGTGTGGACAAAGGGCGTACCGGAATTTTTGCACCACTCTTGCATGCCAGCGCAACAGGGTAGGGTACCCATTTGCGCATCGAGTCGCTTGGATCATTAGGGGAATTTTGAGGTCTAAAATGGGCCTCCTAAGAAAAATTTACAACCAAAATAAAATTTATAAGAACCAATAGGATTCAATATGATGATGTCAACCATGGGGGATGATTCACCATTTTTGGAGTAAAAAGGAAAAAATATTAAAAAATAATAAAATATTAAAAACTACTTTTTCAAATCGTATTTTCAATTTATCTCCCTAATTTTTTACTCAAATTTCAACTGGGAGTACTCATTTGATGAAAAATTTAATTCATCATCCAATGAGTACCCATGTTGTAGCATACTTTTGATGGAGCCTACTTGTAATATTCTTCGGGAATCAACAATAATCTCAAAGGGAACGTTAGTATAAGAGGGTTCTGGTGCAAAAATAACGATGTAAAATAATACCGGGGGTGCTCTTATATATGCTGAATTTAGCTTCAATATAGAATGGCATCAAAAATAAATAAGTTTAGCTAGCTTAAACAGATCTCCCTCATCTCATATATGCAAAATTTCACCCTAAATCCCACTACTTCATAAAATGGAACTCGCAGTAAGACCAGTCAATTAGGCGATGTTCTTGTGAATGCACTCTAGCAGTAAAATGAGAAATATACATGTAAATGGAGATTTCATTAAGCTATATAATTTTAAAGGGAGAGGTTTGGCCTCTTTACTAAAGCACATGGAGCCCCTTTTCTAGGGTTTTCTGCAAAATACCAACACAAAATGGAGCTCTGCAAGAAATAACGCTATACCCAGCTACTCTTTATGAGAAAATAAAATACATAATATGAAATATATCAACAATACAGAAAATGGCCCAAAAATTCCCTTCAATATGCTCTTCGGAGATAAATGGAGATCTCCCTCTCTAGATCAAGCACCAAATATGAAGGCAAACCCTTGTTGTTGTTGTCGCTGCTGGAATAACCCAATTATTGGAGGTGACTGTGCTGCCTCTACTATAGGATACTTCCCCTCAAGATTAGTGATGGGAATTGAACTCAGGACCTCTCCTTAGACCTCCCAATCAGCTAACCCCAAGGTGAGGGTGGAACTCCCGCTTGAGAATTCCTTGCACTAAACAACGATAGTTGCAACTCTCGACTAAACCGCAAAAGGTTGAAAGTAGTCGATCGCACTTCAAGACAAGATGAATGTATGAATGAATTCCCCTCTGCTACTATTTCCTCTTTCTTATCTTTGGTGAGTTTCTCACCCCGGACCCCACTATCGATGATGTTCCTTCCTTGAGAAGATTCCCTTTTTGCATCAAGCGCCGCCTTAACCCTCCCCTCCTCTCTAATCTAGCACATTTTGGCATAAAGTAACTAGGTTTAGCTCGTAGATTTACCCCTCTTCCCCACTAAAGTGGCTTTTATTTGACCTCTCTCCTTATCCCATCTTCTTTCATATTGAGATGGCTTTATTATCTCCTTTTACTCTTTTATTCCAAAAATGGAGTGATTATGATATTCCCAATAGCATGGCTAATTGGGAATATCACACTATCCCCGCCCAAAATTTGTTCACCCACAAGCAAATGCTTAAATAAGGATGCTGCAATATTTTTCTCCCTCCCAAGTGGCATCCTCGATCCGTGTAGATTCATCCATCTAATCAGTACTTTCGATGACTCGTTCCTTAGTCAGCTTCTCCCTCGTGTCAATGATAACTTCAGTCAGTAAAATCAAGTGATCCCTCATCATCAATAGGGGGAAGGTCCGCGTTGGCAACCACATTCCTCCTAATGGCTTTTCTGGAGGCAGCATATACATGGAAGAAATTATGAATCTTGCTCCCCTTAGGAAGCTCCATCTCATATGCTACCTTACCAATGCATTTGATCACATTATATGGTCCATAAAATCTAGTTTTGAGTTTCTCAGCCCCCTTCTCCTTGAGTGTGGACTTTTTGTAAGCCTAAAGGTGCAGGTAGACAAGATCCCCCACCTCAAACTGCCTTTCTATCCGACCCTGGCTCGCATACATCTTCTATTGGTCTCGAGGGTGCTGGCAATAGTTGCTCTTTGAGTGCCCTCGAGTATGTCCTAATTCTCCCCTGAATCCATTATTTTTCCCTTGGAGCCTTACTTGCCCCAAACATCACATCCACAAATGAGAGTGCCTGCAGTACCCATATAGAGCTCTCGAATGGAGTCATGCCAATGGAAACATGGTGAGTGGTGTCAGACAATACTCCCCCAAGTGGAGCCACATGCAGCGCTCCAAGCTTTTGTCAGCTCTCGATACATAATTCCTCAAGTAGCCTTCTTCCCACTTGTTCACTATCTTAGTTTTTCTGTCAGTTTGGGGATGGTAGCTAGTGTTAGGAGTCAACTCAGTCCCCACTCAACCAAAAAAGTTCTCGCCAAAAAGCCACCCATGAAGCAAGCAACAAGGTCCCGATCACTCACTATGGTCCTTGGGAGATCCATGGAGTCTAAATGCATCTCTCAAGAAGAGTCTCAACTACCGTGAAGAAGAGTGATAATGGGTAGAAATGGAAAAGAAATGAGATTACTTTGTTTTTCTATCAACAACAACAAAGATACAATCTTTACCTTTAGTACTATTGGTAAGTCGATGATGAAGTCCATAGAGATGCTTTCCTTACTTCCCATTTGGAATAGGTAGTGGCTCGTAATAATCCGTGCCAAGGTGGGTGTGTTCCGTTTATTTTGCCGATAGGTGGTGCACTCTCTCCGATATGTTGGAGAACATCCTCCTTGAGACCCTTCCATGAGAATCTCTCCCTTATGGCCCCGTATGTTTTTGTGAAGCCTTGATGCCGTACAAGTGGGGAATCATGTGATGCCTTCAGGATCTTCTCCTGAGCTTGGAGCTCTTAGCCAAGAAGATCCAAGCTTCTTAGTAATAGATGACTTCATCCATTAATTTAACCCTCATCATCTAGTACCACCCCATCAAGTATCTCAAATGCAAAGTTATCTCTTGGAATACTCAACTTAAAAGTTAAGGAGCTTTCCAATCTATCACCCTTCATGCTCCTTAAAGAAAGCGTTGTAGGGGCCTCCCGGATAGTGAATCGGCTACTACATTGTTCTTCCCCTCGACATATTCTATGTCAACATCATAGGCTTGGATTTTTTCGACTCACACTCTCATCTGCCTCTCCTAGAGTTTTTTTGTTCAAGGGAAGAATCTAAGATTGTTATAGTCGATATTCTACCTCAACTTATTCCCCACCAAATACCTGCTTTTCGAACTTGATAATGACGCATGCATAATTTCAACATTTCCTTATCATAGATGGGGTACAACCTCTCATGAGGAGTAGCTTCCTGCCTCAAAGGCTATAGGATGCCCCCAAGTTGCATCAAAACAGCCCCAATACCTTCACTTGATGCATCACATTCTAGAACAAAAGGTTGCGAAAAATCGAGCAAAACCAAAAATAGGGCAACTACTCATTACCTCTTTAAGCTTATCAAAAGTCCCTCTCGCAAGGCTATAGGTGTCCAATGGAAGGCTCCTTTCTTTTGTCAAGTCTTTCAATGGTGCCTTCGCTAGTTGTGAAAACCATTTCACAAACTTCCTGTAATGAGTGCATATACCAACAAACCCTCTAAGTTTTGTTACATTTTTGGGTTCAGGCCAATGATCTCGATAGCCTCGGATCTTCTCCTCATGCACCCTTACTCCATCTACTCCTATAGATGTGTCCCAAATACAACATTCAAAGTGAGTCCAAACCTCACGGTTTGGAGAGCTTGGCATAAAACCGTTGTTCCTTGAGGATATGCAAAATTGTCTCAAGGTGGCCGCAAGCTGTTCCTCCCAAGTGCGGTTGTATAGGTAAGAATATTATCAAATAAAACCAACACAAACTTTTCCCAAATGACCACTGCGAAGATCTCGGGTTCATGTAGGATTGGAAATTTTCTCTGGGAATTGGTCAAACCAAAGGGCATTACTAGGAACTCAAAATTCCCCATAGTGACATTTGAACGCTTGAGTTTAGGGATATCTTGCTTCCCCTCGCCTCGATCTCTGATAATACCCAACTCAAATCAATCTTGGAGAAGTATTTAGATCCTCAACTCATCGATGAGTTCATCGATCCCGGGTATAGAGTACTCGTTCTTTAGAGTTTTCTTATTCAAGGCCCTGATAGTCAATGCACATTCTCAATGTGCCATCTTTCTTCTTAACTAGAACCACTCGATGAGGCAAAAGGGCTAGTACTTAGGTTCGATGTTTCTAGAGCCATGTACTCTTGATTTCCCTCTCAATATCATCCCTATAAGCCTCAGGGATGTCTTATAAGGTGTGGTGATGACTCAGCTTGGATCCCTTGCTCCAACTCAATAGTGTTTTCAAACCCTCGATCAGTGTAGGTCTCCCGTGTGGGATGTCACCAAATACCCGTGAGAATACTCGGTCTAAGAGAGATTGAATATCCGGATGCACTCAGGAATCCTTTTCCTTCACCTCTTATGACATGAAGCTCTACTCACCCATTCAACACTTTCTCCTGCATGCGCATATTCCTCCATCCTATGTGCTGAAACAACCCTGACCATGTGGTATGTGTTTATACCCCTTAATGATTTTGTTGTTGGCCATTCTTCCCTTTAGTCCATTCCATCTCCAAAGTCCTCCGCTAGTGGTGACTCTCCCAAGGGTGATTAACCATCTGAACTCCTATATGAAATTGATGTTCTGAATATCCACCACAAAGAAGTGGTCCTGTTAAAGTATATGTCCCCCCATGGTAATGGTTAGTGTGCAGAACATACTTAGCACACCGGTAGTGTGTCATAGCTCCCGTGGACTATGAACTAAGAATCCCTCAAAGTCCTCCATGGGATTCTCTCCTTGCTACCCGCCTATGCATCAATAAAATTATGTTTGGCTCCACTATCTATCAACACGAAACAGACTCTTTGCCCCATGATAGTCCCTCTCACCCTCAAAAGTGAGATACTTCTGGGACTCCTCCCTAACACCGTGGGCAATGGCTCCCCTTCTCTGGAGCAAAGTCTTCCATGGCTTGTACAGTCATGCTTTGCAGCATTCTTCTTAGAGAAGGTCTTCGCATGATATGATCTCTCTTGCAACACATTCCCCTCCCAGAAACATGGGTTTTTTTCCCTTGGTTTGGAGTAAGTATCCTACTACAAAAGGGTTCTTTCCCCAGGCAAGATGTGGGTTTTGTAGATCTCTACAATTTCTCCACAACTCTCAAGGAGTGTGAGGTTGGTTTAGTGACTTTTTACCAACCCCCGCTATGGTTCAACCAACCCATTCATGAACATGCATACCTTTCCTACCTTACGAGGAGGTTGGATACCATCACTGCAAAGTTGGTAAATAGCTCATCAATGTAAACCTCAAGATCTCCCCTTCCCCTGAGCTTGGTTATCTTGGAAAAGTGGGCCTCTCGGATCTCTAGGTCAAATATGTCCACTAGTTTCTTGGTGAAAGCCGAATATGGAAGTGTGCAGATGTGGTTATGCCCAAGTGTGGTCAACTCCATGAAACCACCCAGCATTCTCTGAAGCTTCCTTCCAAGTGCAGTCAGTACATGATCTTTGATGGCTTCTAGCTCGTCACAACTTGTTGAGCTAGAAGTGATGTGTCCAAAACCTTAGTTGTGCTCCTTTAGGTGTTCCATCAAATGTGGGTAATAAAACCCTTCCATACTTCACCGTAGGGTCGACTCGCATTACCCATTTCTCCTCTTCGAATGAGGATTAATCCTCCTTCCATCCTTAATCTAGCAAAACTCCCGAAAGTTCAAAATGCTCCTTGAGCTCTCTTTGAGATTGGAGCTCGTATTCTTCAAAATATCCTTCCAAGGTTTCTCCTTACTTCCCATTTTTAGAAATGAATGCATAGTAGAGTTTTGTGATGCAGCCTAGAAGCCCCATGTCATTTTCAACAATGCTAAAAGCTTGCCTCATGGAAAATTCCTATAGAGTCCCCTCCCATGTCTCATTTCCTTGAGTCCCCTTGTAATGTCTCTCGTAGGTTTTGAAGAAGGAGGTTCTAAATTTCTTCCTCTTCTCCATGCTAAAGATAGACCTCTCCTGCTACATAGATAAGCCAAGAGCAAGGTAGCTCGCTACCATCTATATTGAGTTCCCTTTTAGGAATATCAACAATAATCTCAAAGGGAACACTGTATAAGAGGGTTTTGTGCAAAAATAATGCTGTAAAATATTAGGGTGCTCTTATATATGCTAAATTTAGCTTAAATATAGAATGGCATCAAAAAGAAATAAGTTTAGCTACCTTAAATAGATCTCCCCATCTCATTTATGCAAAATTTCACCCAAATACCACTACTTCATAAAATGGAATTGTGAAGACCGCAGTCAAAGATGGTTCTTGTGAATGCACGTATACAAAAAATAGTAGAAAAATACATGTAAATGGAGATTTCATGTAAGTATATAATCCGAAAGGAGAGGTTTGGCCTCTTTTAGCAAGCACACTACGTGGAGCCCCTTTATAGGGTTTCCCAGTAAAATACCAACACAAAATGGAGCTCCCGCAAGAAATAACACTCTACCCAAAGAACTCTTTATGAGAAAAATACAATACATAATCTGAAATAGATCAACAATACAAAATGCCTCAAAAAATTCCCTTCACTATGCTCTCCTGAGATACTGGAGATCTCCCTCTCTAGCATCAAGAACCAAATATGAAGGAAAACCCTTGTTGTTGTTGTTATCACGCTGAATAATGCAATTACTAGAGGACTGATCAGGTCGCCTCTGTTGTAGGATACTTCCCCTCAAGATAAATGATGGGAATTGAACCGAGACCTCTCCCGACCTCCCAATCAGCTAACCCCAAGGTGAGGGTGGATCTCCCCGCTTGAGAATTCCTTGCACTAAACAATGTCGTCAACTCCGAGCTAAACAGCTTCTCTGAAGGTTACAAGTAGTCAATGTCAGATCCAAGACAAGATGAATGTATGAATGAATTCCCTTAGCTATCTATTTCCTTTCTTTTCTTTGGTGAGTTTCATCACCCCGAACCCCACTCATTAATGATGTTCCTTCCTTGAGAAGATTCCATTTTTAAATCACACTCGCACTTAGTCTCCCTCCTCTTCTAATTGCACAGCTTCTTATTAAGGTAACTAGGGTTTAGCTCAGTAGATTTACCCTCTCCCCCACTAAAGTGGCTTTATTTCTACCCTCCTTATTTCCCATTATTTCATATTGGGATGGCTTTATTATCTCCTTTTACTCTTTTATTCAAAAAATGGAGTGATTATGATATTCCAAATAGCAATGGCTAATTGGGAATATCACACTACAACATGAAAAATGAGAAACACATGAAAAAAGTGATTGAAATCACATTTTTCATGTATTTATCATTTTTCGTGTAGCAAGGTCGATCAAAATCATGCAACATGGGTACTCCTTGGATGAGGAATCAAATTCTGCATCCATTGAGTGTTTTCGCTCGGAATTTGAGTACACCCATAGGGATATAAGTTGAAAATATGAGTAGAAAAAATAGTTTTTTTTTCCCTCCAAAATTTGATGATGTAATCACGTTTTATTTTTATTATTTCCACTATTATTTTATAATTTCCTTAGGAGGCCCATTTTAGACCTCTATAAAACTCTCCCTAATGGTGCTGTTTGACTCATGAACCCCTGTAGTGTTCCCGCTCCACATGGTAGTCATCGCGCACCTTATCAACGATCTTTTGCTCGTACTTTTTTCCCGACATGCTCCATAGGGTTCGGCCACTACATAGGAGATCTAGTGATATAGTAGATAAGTGCGTATCAATGGGAATGCGATACTTGGATCCAAAAGTTTTCATCATGGACCAAGGCAAGAAGTTGGCGTACAAGTCGAAGCGCCATGACATCAGAGCGCCGAAGTGAGGAATCCGTGAACATGTTTAATAGCTAAAAACCAACCAACCTACTTTCCCATGGCATGTAGGGACTCATCTGTCCCATCCCATCCTCCAATCCCCTTTCGAGACATAGAGTGTCATCGTACCAATTTCGGGGGAAGGCTTCCACCAAGCTGTGTCGTGATCGTTGAATTTTACCTCATGGGAGTTTGCCAAATGGGTTCTCCAACGATGGGGACCCTCACCCTTGTGCTAGTGACATTTGCGTATAGGCGTGCAGCCATCAAGACATATAGTGTGTGTGTTGAAGGGCCTGCGAGGCCGAGCATAGGGCGGTAGCCGAGCTGATTGGTTCAGCCGATCTACGCCTCTTCCCCGAGCGTATAGAGGTCTCTTCAATGGGTTAGCTAAACATGCCCGGGGCACCATCTCATGGGATCCCCAAATTTCGAGGGAGGTGCGGGGCTTCACCCTAGCCCCATTTCGTAGGTTTCGACCTTTCGCGCTTTTTCTTTCCCCTTCTATTTTTGCCTTACTTTGGCATGTACATAACCTCCTCAACTTTCGGGGTCGCACTTTATAGTACTTTCAAATTCTTGTTCGTCGAGGCCACACCGTGAGGATTCAGCCAGGATTGGTCACCGTCCTTTCTTGCTCGAAAGATAAACTCAAGGTTGCTACTATCAAAGTGGGTAGCACGCCTGACATTAAAAAAGTGCGATAGTCATAGAATTTCGCAAAAACACAAATTGTTCAAGATATACGTAACCCTCTTCTAAGCTAACATGCTGCTTTTATAGCCTTCGGGAGATCAATCAATGGGTGGAGGAAGTTTATCCGAACTTACCATCAAGTAAACTAGTAAAATCTTCTGTAAATTACTTCATTAATTGTCGACCGCCCACTCCTTTCATCAATGGTAAAATTTTAGTTTTTACCTAGTATTAATGTTCCAATGGCTAGTTTTTGCACCTCTTGTGCTCCCATCATATCTCGCACTCCCATCGTACTCTCGTGCGCTCCCAATGCACTCCCCGCGCTCCCAACGCACTTTTCTAGGCCTCTAGACTCACGATCAACCCCTCGCGCATATCTCTCGCTCCCTATACAGCCTACTCCCGCCATTGAGTCATTTGATCCAAGATGTGGTTTGAGTCGGCTGCCATTGACGATATCTCAGTATCATATCACTGCGACAAGGTGGCTAACCATACCGCACCTCCATTATTGATTTCCTTTACAAATCTACGCATGGAACTTTCCCGGGTAAGCCTCACAAACTCGAAGCTATCGTAGAGTAGTCAGACCAATTCACCCTCCAAAAAGAATTTTTGTTGAATATGTCTATCATGCCATGCTCCGTCAGCCACAAAGGATGATGTAGCATGCACCTATCTTTTTCCCTGTATGTGCTATCGATGGGCCCAATGAAATCTATGGCCCATTTTCTTCAAACGTCAGCAGGCCATATGCGTTACAAATGCATTTCATCTCTATGCGATGGTCTTCTTGTCCGCTAGCAAGTATCGTCGAGCTTTGCAATAGTCGTGAGAGTCACTATATAGTAGTGGGCCACCATAGCCCAGCACTCTCGGATCTTCGTGCATCGCCTTCCCACGTAGTGACCTCCCCGTTGCCGCCCCCATGTGCTTCGCTAAGATAAGTGTCTTTTCATGCTCCAAAACCTATCTTCGTAGTACCTCATAAGCTCCTAGCTTATACAAAGTATCTCGCTATGATGGTAAAAGTCCGTTGCGCGAGTTACTCGTTCCTTCTTCCGTTGTAATCAATACTCAGAGGGTGCCATCCCCGTGAGTTAAGAAGTGAATTGATGTTGGCAAAGTCTACATCGACTACCTTAATAGTAAAACAAGCTGCACATCGCTGCGCTCCCTCATCCGGGTTGGTTGGTTCCTCACCACTCTCGATGCGTGATAAGTGGTCTAGCCCAAGCATCATTTGTGTCTCCCGACTTCACGATGATATCTAAAGTCATATTCTTGAAATAACAAAGATAGTTTCATTGAAAATCCCCCCCCCCATATCACAAAGCTCAGCCTCACCAAGCATTTCAAAGCTTCGAGTGATCCAGTGAACATCTTGAAGTGCCCACCCAACAAGTAATGCTCTAGATTTCAGCAGCGCGTACGCCATGGCTAGTCTCTCTTCGTGCTCTGGTAGTGGAGTAGTTATGCTCCGCACTACGCAGATTTCTACCTGGATGGTCAGATGTCCCCTTCCCCCTGCCTATGATAAGGGTCAGCCCCAGGACAATCCCTAAAGCGTTGAGCATGAACATGAAAACCCTTCGCCCGAATCCGGGAAAATGAGGATAGGCGTAGAGACCATATTTCTCCTCGAGTAACTCAAATCTCTTCTCATACACTCGTCATCCCAAAAGAATGATACATCCTTCTCTCGCATTTGTCCATGGGCGCCATGATCGCGTTTCTCGCACTCGAATACAATTCTTATAGTAGCGTCATCCGTTTGAGGGATGTGAGCACAACTCCGGCTCTCGCCTGTAGGGACTACTAGGTTGATGATAATTGCCAGCATTGGTATGGTCAACCATCAGCCCTTGCCGACAGAGTATGTGACCTAACAAGATCCCAAATGGTACGGCTAATATGTACTTCTGATATCTAGGGAAATATGCAGTGCTTTCTATAGGCGTTCAACATCATTCCTAGGTTTGAGACGTTATTATTTACTAACACAAATACTATCCAATCATCAAAATATAGCTCCAAGAATCTTGTGGATAAATTCCTTGAAGACTCGCGTACCACCAACCGTCGAACAATATGGCATGTGGGCATTCTCGAGCCCAAATGACATGGGTCACAGTTAAGCCTGAAGGAACCACATTCAATAGCTGAACGTAGTTTTGCTACAATATTCAAGTGCGATCCCGATTTGGATGGTGGCAGCCCGAGAACCCATCCGTAAATGAGTATGCTTGCGCCCCCACACTATCGAGGATTCTTCATCCGAGAATGGTGTAGGAAAGGCGATCATGCATGCAAGCATCGTTCAATTTGTGTAGTTCAACACAGTATCCGTATCTCTTCTTTAGTATTTTTCTCGTGAACCACCATTTGAATTACCTAATTTTATTGTTTCCGACGAGTTCAATGATACCTCGCGGCTATCATTTTGTCAAGTTCTTCCCTAACTTTCCGCTTATACTTTGGGTCTACACCTGATAATGGTGTTCATGTTTCAGCGCGCGCATCTAGTTTTAGAGTATGATGTGCATGACTCCTAGGTCTCCCCGTAATGCCTTTGAGTTCCGAAAATCTTCGTCTAGAATAGGTCCTAGTATTCTGTGTGAGGAAATCTCAGTGACTCTTCCAACAATATCATCATCCTAGTAGTCCCCTATCTTAGCCGCCCTTAGGTTTCTCTTCTCGACCCAATGTTTACTTCACGTAGCTTTCGAGGCTTAGTGGACATCGACATCCAGTAGTGGAGGTCCACAAGAATCGCTGTACTCCCCTCCGACTCTAGGATAGATATATTCCTCGGGTCTTCATCACATTCCTCTATCGACATATAGCGAAAAGTTGACTATATCCTTCATCCGCATTTCCCATGTTGGTGCCCCATGTGCCGCATACGGCGTGATTCATCAAATACCAAGGCATCTATATCCTATGTAGCTTCGTCGAAGTGCCTCTCGTTCCACCTACCAACCCGAACAGTACTCTACAAACTCATCCTTTAGGGTGTCTTAATGGCTAAAGTGCGTTGGTGTAGTTATGCATCTAAATGCCATGCAGTGGGAGATTTGTTTCTAAAGGCATGAATGAACAGGTGGACCCATTCATTCATAGTTCTTCTGCGCAATTCCTCCATCTATGCAGAAAAGTGCTCACACGGGTCCCCTGGTCCAAGGAAAGTCTTTATGAATAGGTCAACCAGAGGCTCAAACCATAGGATCATTATCTCACATCATTCCTCCCAATCTTGGAATGACCCCTTATGAGTTTCCCACCACCGCGCAAGAGTTGCACGCATGGCTATGTTGATCACCCACATTCTTCACTCCCTTGGGATTTTAGCTTCAAATGTTCACAGAAAATCCCTAATACTACCAGAACCATCAAATTAGAGCAATTCTCTTACCTTTGAGGAGATACACCCGTAAGTTCTTTATGATCCTAAGGCATCACAATGCGGATACATCATGTAACCGATTCGCTAATTTTCTATCTCCCCCGTCGAAGTCGAGAGGAATTCACCAGTATTTTTCCCATCAAATCACACCATCGTTGTCGGATCATCCAATCTTCATCTCAGCAGATTTATTTTATAAATTTGATCCGCATCATATTCTATACACACCGGTTCTCGGTGATACCGTTCTCCTTTCCGTAGGGTCTAGAGGAACTATCACTCTTGTATCCTTCATTCTCGAAACTACATGCTCCTCTTCTTTAAGCTTCGATAATGCCTGCCCATGTCTATTTCTCAATCTAGTCCCGTAGAGCTACGAAGGGTAAGGGTCTCAGCATCTTCCAAGCATTTCCCGAATTACTTTCAAAGTCCGTGTGTACCTTTAACTCCCTGCGATATCTACCAGTAATCCTTAACTACCTTCCCAATGGTATGATTTTATGTTGGTTATCCATGCAGCAGTAGATAAAGTAGCACCATTAATCTAGCTATAGGTTCTCCCATCCACTACCATGTACCGCTTAGGCAAGACGATCACATCTCGACCCGTGTCCAAGATGACCCTGAGTCCATCTCATAGTCGCCAACTGCCAGTTAGCGCGCAGTTTCTCGACAGCGCATTTCTTATGCTTGTATAATTTTGTGAACATCTTTGACTTCTGTGGGAGAATCAGCTTTTTCCGCACAACTATCTATCAATGTTTGAAGGTTTTCTACTACCTTTTGGTTACGAAATAGCTTCATACATGCTTGTAGGAATGATTTAACTTCTTCATCCGCTCTTAGGTTTACTGGAGCCTTGGAAGCAGGGACCTCACCCTTCGCAAATTCGTTGCAGGCTGCGACAAAGGTTTCCTTTTACTTCTGTGGGTCTAAGCTTTCCTTCTTGACGATGTACGCTTTCCGGATAAGTATATTCATACCGCGGTTTTCTCCTCGCCCTCCCAATAGCCCTTCCACGTTGTGCATTATGACATTAATGCTTGGTCCTTCATCATGCGGTTTAGCCTTAACCCCACACATTTTGCAAAGAGGTGTTTGTTATTTTTCCCCGCATTTTTTCTATCGAACTTGACAAAGTCTTCAATCACATGGTCCACGGTTGTCTAGCAAGCACCAAGCAAGATTGTCTCACCGGGTTCAAACAAATTCCTTGCAAAGTGTCATATTTATCCATAGTTGTACATGCATCAATTTTCCTCTTCCCCAACTCCGTGCCTCCACCCCTTCCCTCTACTCCTACTCCCTTGTTGGGGATCCTCCTCGATTGAGAGAGATAGTGGTGAAGATGGGTCACACTTTGAAATACCCGGTATAAGTTTCTCGATATATCATCAAGTCGTAGGTCCGACATTTATTCTCGCTCATGTCCCACGAGGATCATAATCGACACCATTCCTCGCTTTAATTATGGAACATAAGCACCTGAGATCGGGGACAATGGTTAGTGTCTGTCAGAGTCGAAAGAACACGACACCGCCGCATCCATAACGTTGGGCCACTACGGCCCCACTATTGTACTATTTAGGCCGCAACGGGTTGGGTCCCCAAACTTGCATGTAATCTATATCGCGAGGGGGGCAAATGATCCTTGGTATGTCTCTGACACCCCCGCACCTTTATGCACCATACGTTGGGGCTGGCCTCTTTTTCCCTCCATCTCTTTTCGTAGATTCCCGGATTTCAATGTGCATTCGCTTCTCCAAATTGCCCCTGGGAGATCTATTGTACCCTAAATCGAACATTGTCCCTTTGTGCAACCTCTAGTTTCATAGAAATCTCCAAGGATTTCTCTTGATGTACATCGCTTTCGTGACCCATAGGTTCGCGTGTAGTGAGGGATAGCAACATAGAGATAAACCATTCCTCAGTGTTTCCTATCATCATACCGAAATTCCCCCATCTTTTATAACCTTTTTTTAACCGCTAATCAAGTTCCCATACTAATCCTCAAAGGGGTCCCCGCTTTTTAAAGTCTTTCAAGTCAACCACTATTTGAGAGTAGAATTAGGTTTCCAAAACTATTGTTTTAAGGTTGTTTAATTTCTTGAATGGACGTGATCTAGGTGTTGTCCCTACGTACCACACGTTGCACTAAAAGTTGTCACCTCGACATTTTGATTGTCCATATGAGCTCATTATCACTCATACATTCCTCCTTTTGCAAGTCTAAAAACATCTAGCTCTCATATCAAGCCTTGGAAATGAGAGAAAAGCTCATAAAAAGTCCTTTAAAAACACTTGTACCTGCAGACTTTCTCTTTGTCTTTACCCGTGGTACCGCATCCGTTTTGTCATATCTCCCTGCAGTACTCTCGAATGCACTTTATCTTCATTAAAAGTGCGGATCTCACGTAAAAGGTAAAAGAAGGCGGAAGTAAAAATCTAAAAAGCTCGCCTTGAGTCATTTTTAGAAGCTTCTAGAAAAAGAATTCCTAGGGGAAGTCCGCTCTTTTCGTGTTCATGTATCCCATCCATTAAGGAGCTAACCCCTTGATGTAAGGAGCTAATCCCTTTGAAGGAGGATTCTATCCCTTCTTAGGTGGGAGTTGCAACCTCCTCTCTTTCATCACTATAAAAAGAGGCATTGAAGCAAGTACTCTCAAAGGGAGTTCAAGCTTTAGTAGTATTATTTGAGGTGAAGTATTGTTGGAACTAGATCTCTTTAGGGTCGAGATTTTATGTGGGAAAGATTACATACTTGTATGTATCTTGGTTAGAAGAGTGCAAGGCTTGTCGCAGTAAAGGAGATTCCTACTTCGGACTCCTAGGAAGACTCACAGTGCAACGATCTAGCGCGAACATGGTTGTAAGGTTTTTCTTACTTTCAAAATTAATACATAGTAATAAGTCCGTTTTTTTCAATAAGTCATCAATTGATTGGTTTATTTTATGGATTCCTTCATCACCATAATAGATATGATTTGTGAATATATGCTATGTGCAGGTGCTGGTTTGATGTTTGTTTTTTTCGTGATCAAGGATCTTTGAAGGCAACTCTTTCAGGCGACCAAGTTGACGACTACTACAAACAAGCGTTGGATCAAAAGGTAAGATCATAAAACCTTTATAGCATTTAATTATGAATCACAATATATCAGAGAAAGATAGATTTAATTTTCTCACTTTGTTGCTACACTATCCTTTAGGATACATAGGGAGATTGGTCTGCATTCAAGTAGAATGATTAATCCGACCAACAAATTGGCGACTTCCACGGGGAAAGAATTTGATTCTTGGTTTTCCTTTTGTTTTGACTTGGGAAAATGATTTTTTCCGTTTGGTCTTTGATTGATATACTCGTTCTGCGTATTTTATTTTAATTTTTTCTATACTTGGAAATGAGTTTTTGAAAAACTTTTTTGTTTTCTTTAAAGTTTTCCGATCTCCGCGCTTCGCGATTCATGCAATGCAGGCATCTACACAATTTCCTGAGTAACCATGCGATGGCACAGCACTCCGTTTTGCTTGCTCCGGAGCCTACTGACATCGTGAAAATTTTTAGAAAAATTGAAAATTTCCTCTTTTTGTAGCTCAGTGTAGATCTTGATTTAGGATTCTTAGTATCCGACTAGCCTTTGTATTTTTCCCTATCAAAAACCTTTTGTGAGTGAGTTCCTTTTAGCATTTTGTTTTGAGTAGTTTTTCCAGAAGATATTGCATGCCTAGAGTGGTTTTTACTTTGTCTCTCGTAGTGACTCAAAGATCAAAAGCCATAGAGAATATTCCTTAGATCACATTGGTGTCTTTTGTCTTCTTGATGAGTCTCGACTTAGTTGCAAAAACCATTCTTTAGGAGAAATAGATCTAGTTTTCTAGCTGCAAATCTTTGAAAAAAACCTTTATTATAAATTCTGAATTTCATTTTTACAAAAGAAAATACATATATGGATGTTTTTTGATTTATTTGTTATTATGTGCAAAATACAAATCCTTATTTTTATCTAAAAGTTTGGGCAAAACATCCTCAAAAAATTTGAAGCTTCCCTAATTCATATTAGTTTTTTCGAAAGTTTTTAGATCTCAAAATTAGTTTTAGTAGTTTTGAGTGCTTTTCTAGACTTATAGATTTCTTTGAAGGACAGCTTGTTTTTGTAGTTTCAAGTTTTGAAAAGTGAAAGGAATTTATTGTGAGCAATTGATTATTTGTCTCATTTTGAGTTATTATTTATAAAAGTTTTATTTTCATTTGTTCTTCATGTTGAAAGAAAGAATTGTCTTTTAAGAAATTGCATTTCTCGAACTCTTTCTTTCAACTAGAATTCATTGAAAGAAAAAAACGAATTTCTTATCATAATAGGTGAATTTTTTAATGTGTTTGGAGTCGAGTCTTCACATCATCAAAGTTTCATTTCCATACCTATTGTCTTAAGAAACAACCCATAAAAACAATGCTTAATTAAAATCGACTTAGTATTTTTTTCTATTTCTAGGGTTCTTTTCACCAATATAGCTTAGGCTAGTATCTTGGAGTAGGGAGTAATTAACTCTCAAGGTAGTTAAAACAAAGAAGAAGTTAAATCTTAGTAGCAGAAATAAATCCAATTGTGACTCCGGTATACTGGGAAGCTTCTCATAAAGAATTCAAGCATGAGATCATCAAGCATATGAACCAAGAGATAATCAATCAATAATGTCTCATTGGGAAAGATAGAAGATGTGCGCGTAATATAAACGTAGAACCCTCGATTGACCATTTTTCGGAGAGCTTGGGGTCACTTGTCGATAAACCCTCGTACTTGACCATGTTTCGAGGTGGTCCTCTCAAGGGGATTGAGCTTTGTTACTTCCGCCTTGTGCGTATATCGGATCGTAGACTATTCCCCTGTGTGTATGCTCTCGTTTTTGGTAACCTTAGTGTCCATAAACTTAAGATTATTTCTAAGGTGATGGTGGAGTGAAAGATCTCACCTGTACTCTAGAGTAGACATCAACTAGACTCACTTGGACTCTCCGGGGGGTTCTCTTCACTCGAGATGGTTTCTAGTGTTGGTGTTCCCATGTTTTTCGGCATATTTAGCAATACTCAAAAGATGAGACAACATCAGAACCACTTTGGGACCTTAGGGATCTAGCCCTCCTAGGCCCGTAGAGGGATCTCTATAATTAAGTCAACGGTTTTATATCTTTGAAGCTCAAAATGTTAAGGTTTTAGGCTAGTTATAGGCAATGTGGTTTGTTTAATTGTTTATGTTTTGGTTGTTGGGAAACCAAGAAAGAAGGGTCCAATATAAGGCAAGGATGGAGCAAAGAGTGAAAATTAGGCAAAGGTAGTGGATAACTCCAGAAGAACATCAAGGCTATCATTGGGCAATGGAGTCAAGAAAGGATTTACTTGTGTTCAATGTGCAAGATTTTAGTTGAGCTATTCATCTAGTGCATTTGGATCTTTAAGGATGATTGGTGAAATGCAGAACATTGATGACTGAAAATGAAAGGATGAGAACCATCCAATTATGTCTATAGCATCAAGTCGAGGGTCATTTAACTCTAGACCGCTGCTGGACGAAATCGTAGGTATTACGAGTGGGATTCTTTGGAAAGGCCAATTGAGATGGAAAGCATCCTAGTGAGGCAGGTAGATAGGGTTCTAGACCTCCAAGTGTTCTCAACTCATCCAAAATAAATCCTAACAAGAACATCTAAACATAGATTTCATTAATTCATACATCGGGGAGCAAGCAATGTCAACATCCACTACACTCTGGTTAAATCAATTGAAATCAATATTTAGATACACATTAAGCGTAAAACATAAAGGGCTAGAGAGTCAAGCAACATAAGGCACCTAACAAGGGTGAGTCTTATGCCAAATTTCCCGATGCGGAAGCCAGTAGAAATGGAATGAAATGAAACAAACACAGTAGATAGGGAAACATCACCACAGCTGTATTAGATCGTGGATCCAAAGTAAAATGTGCTTGTCATATTAAAAAACAACACCAATCGTGTACATCATTGCTGCCACGACTCTGAACATTCACTCCGAATACATCAAATCTCAACCTATCTTACCATATTACACGTAGAGCTTGTCTCAAGAGGAAAAATTCTTGCATTTCACTGATATCCAATCAACAACCATTACAATGTTTTCCTTCGCATTTTATAGCAGAGTATGAGCAAAAAAAATCCACCGATGGGGGTAGGTGAACACTAAAATGTAATATTAAACACAAGAAGAAGAGAGGGTCGAAGCCTCATTCGTTTTGAATTTCTGCATTTATCTCTCGGTATGGATTTGGTGTTCGACTGCATAGCATCGGTGGTACTTATTAGTACAATAAAAAAAAATAAAATAAGAACAAGGAGGTCCGTCCTACTTGAATCACCAATGCTTTTGATCACGTAGGACTCCGTCGTAAAAGAAACTTCAGGAACACGATGTATAATAAAAACTCGCATGGGCACTTTGTCCTCTAATGGAGGAAAACATTCCCATTACTGTGAGAAACCCCGATGGTACGATCTCTCGTGCATTAAACTCTTTGAATGACCTTCGTCAAGGTTTTGAATCTGTACTTCGCCCTCCGAAATCAAGCTGCCGCATTATGGATCCAAATCTTCTTGGCCCCGAGCACCGAAAAACTATGATCATAGGCAGGTTTGTTTACTACTCGGTCCATAAATGCCTCGATTCTCGCAAGATCCGAGCTTAATGGCACTCGGATGGGGTTGCTGATTTTCAAAACCTCGTCCTCTCGATGTGAAAAATTAACTCCGCCACCTTTTAGTCGACATATCGTGCCGGAGTACTCGCTCATCTCAGCTCTTTTTCTCCGCGCCATACGCCATTAAAGAAGTACGTATGCATCATCGAAGTTTTCTTCCCTCTCGATAACCATGCGAAAACATGAGACTCGCAAAGAAAATCATGGACGGGTTGACGATGATGTGGAGGAGGAGAAAGAGTAGTGCGGTGATCGGTGACAGATGGCGGAGAAAAATGCGTAGGAACAATGGAAATCGTCTTCCGGTGGAGGTGGCGTGTCTGCGAGCGAAAAACGAACGAAAAAAACGTTAAAAAAACACGAAACGGTACCAATTATATGCAATGGAATGGGAGTATGTACGAAATGATGCACGTGGAGATGACGTGGGCGTGACCTCGGGACAAAGTGGGAGGCGCTCGGGCCTGTGGGTGAGCAAATCTCGACCATCGATCGTGGTGGATATCAACAGCAGAGAGGACGACGGACGAAGCTGGCCAGGACATAGACTATTGTGCATGCCAACTTCATTAGTCCATTGTGCATCTTTGCTCGAGCAATAGCCGCTCTGATGGGTCAAGCTCCCAGCATCTGGACTTGGCCTTTCGGCAATTTCGCTCGGGCATCCTCGTGTTCGAACAATAATGCGCGATGGATGACTTTAACGGATGAAAAAGTAGTTTTTGGAATCATACAGCGTGAGGACGCGTGTCACATGATGTATGGAATCGCTGGCCGTCAGAAAAATCACCCACCGTGCATAAAGCGATGTGGAATGCAAAACCAGTGTAGCTCTTTATGGCGGTGGGACCACGAAATCACAGTAATACTCCAAGCGGTTGATCCGATGGTGAATGGATGGTGATGGCGTCGAGTCGAAGTTTTGAATGGAGAACCACGGCGCTTCGGCGGATTAACGAGGACCGTCCAATCTATAAAGATCGACGCGTCAAGAACGCCCGATATGAATGATACCCAGTGAACCGTTGATCTACGGATTAAATGGACGGCGGATATGTAATGCGTGGGACCAAGGTGTATGGGACATGAGAACTTGGAGCGACCCCCCCCGCAGCGTGAATAACAACACTCGATTGAGTCTTCCCACATCCCGAGGAGTCAATCGGCGGGGGCACCATGGGATTGACTCCTACTCGTGATAGAGAAGAGCTCTCGCGGGGGCAAGCGCTTGATTTCCCAGCCTAGGTCGTGTGGAGTGAATGGTTCCAAAGGGAGCTAGCGGAAATGGGGCCTAGTGCCTATTATAAGGCTCCAAGTGGGTTTTTTAGCCTCGTTTTAATGTATATTTGGAGGCCCAAAGGGTAACGATAGGGGAGATGGAGGGGGGGGATTTGGGAAAACAAAGGGTGTAGGGATTTTTAGAGGGGATTTATGGGGTTAATCTGTGAAAAATAAAAGGGGAAAAGAGGGACTTTCGCATTAGGGGAAAGGAGGTTAAAATGTGGTGTATAGCAGGAGGATGAGGGGCAATGTTGGTCTTTTAGGAGCAAACATTTATAACTCAGTGAGGGCTTTAGATGGGAAATCAAGCAGCAGGGGGGTTTCACCGCAAAGTAGAGGTCGACGTAAGACATTCAAGGATGATGTGTCTTCGTGGGAGAGTGCATTCTCAAGGTCTCAAAAATGATATAATCCCCACCTTGCTTGTCAAGAATTTGCATAGGGGGCTAACATTATGAAGAAACTTGTGCTATTCCTGTCAGTTTCATTAAGCAAGTTGTCTGTGGTAATCTGCCCTGAACTGCCATTTTCGTCAGTAAAATTTACTATGTTGGATTTCATCAATCAACTAGAGTTTTTAGAACGTAACATCTACCGTTTGTGCGTGGTTTGAACTCTTAGATTTTTAGGCGTGTGATTCATTTGTTCGCTTTCTTTAGTGAATTTAGGATTTTTTTATTGAAATTCTCTTTCTATTTCGTGTGTGATTCATTAATATTCAATCGTGGCAAAATTACCGAGACAATCCTCAGACTTCAAAGGGGAAACCCCCAAATATAATCGCATGTCAACCAAGGACTAAAGGAGCTACCCGGTACCACATACAAAATCTCGGTACAAATTCATCACCTCGAAACAAGAGAACCATTTTTAATAACTCATCCCGATTATCCTAATAATAAGTCAAGTAGCAGCATTATATTTATGAACCAATTGAGCAATTTCTAAAATCGTTGCGTATTTCTCCTATCAAGGAAATGAAGACTTTACAACAATTTCCTATTTCAAAAGCAAAACGATATCTTAATGCGACCATCAAAATTGACTTTGAAATCAACTTGTCAATGATAATGAAAAACTTTTTAAAATAACATTGAACAAAATCTTCTACTTCAAAGGAGAATAAATATATAGAGCTTACTGTCAAATAGAGCATTAAACTTTTCTGAACAAGTCAACAAAGAAAAACTCGGAGCAAAATACAAAGTCGTATCTCAAGGGGATTTTGTTCCTTTTAGGAAATCAACGCAGTTCTCCAAGGGAGACAATGCTCGCAACGCAGCTCGACAAGGGAGACGAAGAACCTGCAGCACCGTTCCCTCGACCACAGGGTGCATTGGGTGCGGAAACAAAGAAAAGCTACCTTGGCTACACTCAACTTTACAAATTGATCTCTAAAAATGTCTAATCTTTATGTGAAATATTCATTGGGTGGGATTTAGAAAGCAAATCGTAGGGACTAAAACACCAAGATCTCAAGAGAAATTCTTCCCTAGTGGAGCTCTCACCAGCTTTTTTGGGCCGTAATGGTAATCTATGGATAAACTACGCTTCCCTAGACCGGTGTCTAGTCTAGGACAATAGGTGAAAGATCTGCACTACCCTTTTTCCTAACTCGTAACAGTATAGGCAGAGAGATCGGATGCTTACTTGTTTCAAGCGCTTCTAAATGGCTCCTTTCTCGTTGCTTCCACTACAACCTCAACTTCAAGCAAGCTTCAAATAGCTAAATGCTTCCCTGCACAGAAAGCAGCTAATCGAAAATGTAAAAAGATACAATAATATAGATATCTATTCAAGTTAATTAGCCAAATCAGCTTAAGCATAAACTACATCTCTATCAACAAAGATTTTACAACATGGAAAATCAAAGTAAACATTTCGGATGCGTGTAGGGAAAAACAAGAAGTACTCTCTTTATTGATGATAGAAGGAGAGGTTACAACCAAGTGACCGATTCATTGTGACCTTCCAACAAATTTCCTTAGTCTCATCACAATAGTAAGTCTCTCCACCAAGTAGCTCCACAAATTAAACTCTATTGACAATTCTCACAAAGATTTCTCTACTTCAAATTTTTCCTCCCTTGAACACTTAGCTTTGAAGATGTTGAATTTATAGATAAACTATAGGTAGTTTTGTAATCAATAACATTCCAAAAAGTAGTGAAGACATGTTTCCATTCATTTATATTTCAAATGGACACTGGATCTTAAGCATGACACATGTGAACCCTTCTAGAAGACACCGGCCAAGTGGAGATTCCGGGAACGATGAGAATTTCGCTCCCACATGTGACCAACGCACCTTTGAATGTCTGGAAAGTTCTTTGTAGAGCAGCCTAATGGAGTCTACTCCCGCATATGCAATGCACTCTATGCCCCTTAGAGCCTCGTTGGGTGAGCTCCCACATGTTTTTAATAATAATAAGCTTTCCAAACCATGGAATATACTTGCTTTTGATGAAAACCTTGTTTGATTCACATGAATGTTTCCTGCCTCAGAGCATATAGAAACTGAGATGATAGGGAATGATAGACCCTTTGATCATCGGTCCTAGTAGATGCTACCAAGTTAACTAGGTCATTGGGAATGGTGCACACTTGACCTATAACTACCCCCAATTTTTTCTCAACAAACGTCAAGCCTAAAAGGAGAGCTTCATACTCGCTATGTTATTTCAGTACATTTAAAATTCAATCTATAGGAATGACCCTCGCGCATGATGATTGTTTTCGTAGTTATGTAACCATATGCCTACTCTGCACCATTTTTAGAGAAAGACCCATCAAAGCTCATACTCCAAAGGGGACTGCTTTATGTTTTGTTATTAATTTTATCGTTGTCCTCACTGTTTTGTTAGCATGATTCGTGACTATGTTGTTCTTGTGCGTGCGCATCTATGTTTATCCTCGTTTAGTTCCTTCCTAGTGTTTTCTCAACGTTTTTGAGGGCTTATTCTTTGATTCCTAGGGTTGGTACTATGTTCGGTGATGTTTTTGATACTCAAGACCCGTGACCTCGTTTGTCTCCGATTTCCCTCGCATTAGAAAATTGTTTTTTTTTCCCTTTGTTTTTCCTCTTCATCTATGATTTCCTATCTTGGTGATATGTTTCATTGATCGCCTCTTGCTCATTAGAAATCTCATCATTATAAATAATGAATGAGTCAAGGTCAGATGATGTGTATAGAATAGAGAGGGAATGCGGGTCTTTTCTGACTCACTCACCATGTATTTCATGTGTGTTTCCCTATAAAGTCCTCTATGGTTGATCAAGACAGGGATGGTGGCATAAGTCATATCCATCTCAGCGATATGTACTTGTAACTTAGCACCCCATGATCTTGAAAGAAGCATGCCATATTTGGGGGGGGCACATCAGCCCACTACCACATCCATCACTATGCATTTGGCTGGGATTTTGGGTCAAGTTTACACAAATATCTTTGATCATGCCTAAGCATTTTACTTACCTGAGTCAGTCAAAAGGAATACAAATCTTTATATGGTCTAGTTACCTCAAGGCCTAATCTCTCCATGATTACTTTGGGCATGAGATTACTGAGAAGCCCCTCGAATCATAGGACATAGCATTGTGTAAAATCTTATCATGGATATTCAAACTCGACATAGAATGGAGGGGGTAGTTCCTTCTGTGAAATTTCCCTTTTAATTTTGGGACCCGAACGTAAGTTCTGGAGTATCATCATTTAAATTAACAGATCATGCACATCTTCTATGTTCAAATCTTTCAAAAACTTTACCTCTATATACATTTTGAGAGATTAACTCAGCATAAGTGGGATAGAGATTTTGATTTCTGGAAACTTCATTCTCTATGCTAAATGGAACTGAAGTTTTTAAAAATAAGTTTGATTCAGCCTCTGTTAGTCACACCTTCACCTACAAAATCCACTTGCTGATTTCTACTTTTTACAGTTAGATACAAATGGTTTTTTCTGTGAGCACTTGCTGAAATGCTAGTGCTCGCTAAGGTCACTACCCCGTTTTTCATTGATTTGGGTGTTTTTTTCCTTGACAGATCAAACTTTCAGCCGTTGTGTTATGCTTTTATGTTGTACTTTTTAGAAGTGTTTGCTGTGTCTGTTTCATGCGTAATCTATCAGTAGGGTTTCTTTCTGGGGGGTTTCGGGTTGTTTTTACTTCTTAGGTCATATTTTTGGGCTCTCCGTATGATGGCATTTTTCATAATTTTGTTCATAGTATTTAGCTGCTAGTCTTTTTATCATCATAGGGTGTATATAGACCTTGTGTACTTTCTGGGGGAAATCAGAATCCTCATTGGTTACTCCCAACATGTTTATGTTATCTTCCTCGATTGTTCATTTTTTTCTTCATCCTCATATATAAAATTCTCTTGAAAAGGGGGTCTGATTTGTTGGATCAAGATCTCTTTGTCCGTTTCCTGCAGGGTTGATTTCTCCTAAAGTTAGTGATTTTGATTCCTATTTTGGGGAGTTGTTTGGTTTTTCTCTAGATTGAGATTTTTCCAATATTCTCATCCTTTCCATCATAGCTTCCAACATCCTTTCCATCTTGGAAGTAGATGGGACAAAGTGCTTCATCCCTTAAAAGATACCTTCTTTTCTCAGTCCTCATCCTCGCTCTTTTCTCAATCAGATTAGCTTCCACACTAAGAGCTCCCTTTCGCATGTCTTCTAGAGTTGAAGGGATCCCTTTCTCTTAGCTGATGAAGCCATTTCTAGGATCAAATCCTTCGTGGAATTTGCCCAAGGCCGAGCCTTGTGGAGGTTTCAAATCCGGGGGTAGTGCATTATATAAACATCTATTGAATCTAGTGCAATAGTTTTGAACACTTTCCCGCAGGATTTCTTGTTAGGTTGTTGTAATCGCAAAGTATTTGGAGTTTTCTTCCTAATTTCCCATTTGTTATATGAATGTCTCGATGAAAGGAAGGGATATCATCGGAGTGCTATTAGGAGTTAAATCCTTAAACCATTTCTTGCTTCTCCTCCTAAACTTTGGGTGAAATATTCTCATCTTAATGGTCTCGTCTTCTATCTCCGTGTAACCAAAAGCATCATTCAACTTGTCTACATGGCTGTTGAGTGGTAGTGGCTTCACTTCCAAGGAAATAGGGAATTTTGGACTGGTAGTCCAAAGGCACATTTGACTAAAGATAAAGGAAGGACTAGGGGAGCATACCATGCCGCCATGATAGGAGGTTGTGGAAAAAGTGGGGGTGTGCAGTGTGGAGGATGTAGGATTGGAGAGGGAAGGATGGAATGGGAGAAGCTTGAACATAGTATGGATAATGTAAATATTAGGATCTGGACAAGAGATCACAGGGAGCGTATCTAGGATGAGAGAAACCCAAAGTTATGAATTAAATGCAGATCGTGTAGTACTTTCTCTAATATCAGTGATGTTCACCACTATGATGGGGTGAGTGTGAAGGTCTCAAAGTCTATCTGATCTATATCACTAAGTGACCTAGTTCTCCAGATGGGTTCCTTATGAAAAGGTAAGTGCCAACTTGTATATCTTGGAGAGCCGAGAGATTTTCGTGTACAGACTGTAGTTTATGAATTCAGTCTCACAATAGTTGAAGTCTTCGGCTTTAGGGATATTTCCAAGGATACTTTTCTGAGGTTATCGACTATCTCAGTGGAGGATTTGGGTCAGATAGGCTCTAGTAGTGAATTTTCTAGGAGCCACTATGAGGTTTTTTGAGACCTAAAACATTTCGCCCAAGTATACGTTGTTTTAGAGGCTAAATATTCTATGGTCAAAGAAAAAACTCAATCCTCCTATTCTTCTTAACTCGGGTCTAAATGATGTTGAAGGATAAAATAAATTTCATGGAGACTTAGGAAAACCAAGGGGGCCAGCAGGGCCTACGATATACAATGCCAGTCGCCGAGTGAAGGATTTTTACTGTGTTTTCAAGGTTTGGTTGTTGTTCACCATCAACAATCAATAATAACCAATCTTAGTGACACTTGTCATCATTTGGATAGGGGTTCATTGAGTTGTGAAATTATCTATTACTCAATAATGTCCCCGATATAGTCGCCACTATGTTACGGTCTCCGTAGTTTGTAAGATTGGCAAGAAAAAACGTCAGTGGTAGAAGCCTACATCGAAAATCTCACTTTGGAATCTAAGGAACTAGTCCATCCTATATTCAAAGAGGGATCTCTAAATCAAAGTGCTTTAAAAAGATATATATCTTTAAGGTTTGTGATATGATATTAGGCTAGCTTGGTATGAAGTACAAAGGTTTTGTTTGTTTCCAGTAGGGTATACTTATCAAAATGAGGGAAATCCTTGAAGGTGAAGTTATGAGCAGTGTTGAGAGAATGGTTCAGCTAATAGGGATAGGTATGTATGACAAGATTTCAATCCATTCGAGCTATGGAGTCATAAAGGATTTTAATTGGACAACAAGTTCCAAGAATGGTCTATGGGCAAGTGTCATCTATATCAAAGGATCTTCTTAGATTTAATTATGGTATGAGACATCAAGGAGTGCGATGAAAGAAGCAAACATATAAGAAAGAAAAAAGAGCATCTTAAGATCATGTAAGAACTTTGAATCTGGACCCTCCGTTTGCAAGGTTTCATACTCTCAAGAGAAAAACAAAGAATAGCCTAAGACTCAAGTGAAGACTTTTAAATGAAACTGCTTTTTAGCATATTTTCAAGGGAAAACATTTAACATAAAACACGTAATAGCTTAAGGTCAAATAAGGACTTTTAACCTAGTCAACATATTCGTTAATCAAGATGAACATAAAAAGTAGCCTAAGATCAAGTAAGAACTTTTAATCTAGCCTCGCTTTTGGCACTCTCTTAGAGAAACTTTCAAAGACAATATCTCAAATTATATCTCAAGAAACATGTGCTCACCAACACTTCTACTGCGTTATACTCTATTGAATTATCCTCAAAAAACACAATTAGAAGAAAACATAAAGATAAAGATTTATTAGTGAGATTTCAGCGTACTTTTACAAGAATCCTAATCTATATTTTGTTGTTCTTTATCGCAGAATAGTGGACAATATGAAAACAAAAGTAAACATGACAATTACAAAGTAAGAAACACATCACCATTGACATAGACTAGGATCCCATAACATACGCCTTGTATATTTGATGTTCAAACCAAAGTGACAATCTTCAAGTCTTGTGGGTCTTTAGCAACTACAAACTTCTCTTCTCAACCTATCTTCTTCTTAAATTACAAATAGAGCTTCAATAGCCTCAACAACTATTTACATCAAGGAAGTATTCAAAAACCCCACCCCTTGAATACCGAACTCCTCATATTATATTTATAGGTGAAATTGAGGAGGTGGGAGTGAAATGGAGGTCTATTTGTTTAATTAACACAGACAGTAAATGCTTTCTCGCCTTTCGAGAGGCCAAAGGGAGAAGATATCAGTATGTTTTAACTCTATTTTAATTAATTTTACATTAACTTTATCAACTCAAGTAGTGGAATCTCTTTTGTTGACTTTGGAGGCTCTTGGTAGGGTCGGTAATTAATGTATGAGCTATCTTTTGGAAAATATCTCTCGACCGTGCATTAATTCAGGTATTCTTTTGAGGCAAATTAGTTATGTGTGTGGCATTTTCTGAGTAGTAATTTCCTTACTAATGTGTCTTTTGGAGGCTTCCTTTGCTGATTTTTCTATCTTAATACTTTCTAAAAACCCGTGATATGCCTTGATATTGCTTTGGGCCTTTATAATCATCTTCGCAGCCTTTAAACTTTTCCCTACTAGCCGCATTTACCTTTAAACTATGTTTTAACCTTAGAAATATAGGATCAAACTTTTTAATCCTTCGATCTTATGAATTAACCATTTTCACTTAGATTATTTGCCGATTTTCCCCTTTAATCCATCTCCGTATTAACCTTTAATTTATTCGAGTTAAGTCTTTTAAATCTTCGATTTCTCGACTTTAACCTTTATCTTCAAACTTTATCTTCATTGTTTTTTCTCTTTGCTATGTACATGGGGCTTTTAGTGTGTCGAGGGTTTGATCATATAACTAGCGCTCATGGAGCACCGGTCACACCGTGAAAATAGACCTTGGCAACTCCCTTTGCACGATTTTTTTCCTATATTTGGGACTCACTGCAGGGTCCTCACCTTCCTCGTCTCCGTCCTTTCATATACCGTAGGCAGGTTTTTTGTCTTTAAAAAAGCCATTAAACCTCTAAAAAACCAACAAACATGTTAAATAATCCTACGGGTTGGAAGAACTACATGCAAAGGCCGCAAAAGTGGAGGAGCATATGCAAGTAGGAGTGAAATGCGAGCATAGGAGGTTTTGTGGAGAAACACACGAAAACTAGTTCAAAAAATTGTATTTGGTGCTAAGTTAGGGATCGCATGGCTTTTGCGAAACCCGTGAATGGTTTCTCGCGTTCATAAATGGTGGTAAGCGTTTAGCCTCGAGGGAACGCAATCCAACCATTCCCGCGCACACGCGTCCTCCCCACACTACTGTTTCGCGCTTTAAACCTGCCTATCACCTCTTGGGAGAAATGAGCGCAAAAATCGTATCGTAAGCTGTTGGATGTGGGGCAGATCCAACTCGTAGGGGGAGAGAGTGCGATGGGAAAAGGTACTACAGGCGAGGGTCTTAGTGGGAGCTAGTGTCAAGCTATTGATTGGATAGGTGCATTTGAATAGTGGGAGGTGGGCCAAAGGTGATGCACATGTATAGGGATCTGTCAGGAAGTGAAACGGTTGGGAGTGGAATAGTCATTGGATGGCCTGGGATGGATGGCTAAGATCCATTGAGGAATAACATAGGCGCCGTGGAAAAGAAAATAGGAAGGAGGGCTTGCAAGGAAAGGTCAGTACACGTTTTGTGGAGTGAATATGTGACCGTGGGGCTAAGGGAAAAGGTGTGTTAACCGCATCGGCGAGGAACACTTTGCAAAGGAAATGCAAGCTTCATATAAGAAATGTCAATGCTATGGGGGTTTAGGCACTTGGTCATTAGTGTGGTTCTACTGGGAGAGAAAAAGGGATCTGGGGTGGGAGAAAAAAAGGGGCTGAAGTGGCAAGGCACTTGGGTCGTAACGCCTTGGTTTTATGTGGCTGATAAGGGAAAAAGGAGCTTGAGCCAATGGAGCATAAGGCCAAAAAGGGGAAGAAGAGGTTTTCAAAGGTTTTTTATGCATTTTTGTGGGTTTTCGTGTTACTGGCTGAGTAAAATAGGGTTTTTAAACTAGAAAAAGGGTTTTCATGATTTTAAAAGTGATTTTTTTATGAAATGGAGGGTAGAAAATGGGTTTAGAAAATGATGGAAATGGGGTTTTGTTAGGAAACAGCTTTATTTCTTCGAGAATGTAGGATTTTGAAGGATTTTTTTGAAGGGAATAGTACACTAAGAAACAGATTTCACTAGGGAATAGTGTAAATGAGGGAACAACACTTATGGAACAAGATTGTTAAGGAACATCACTTTTTAAGGAACAATAGGCTTCAAGAAGTCACAAATTTTGCATGATATTTGTTTCTCAAGACTAAAGACTGCTGTAGCCATCATTTGCTAGTGAAAAAAATTTACCGATGGCTAACAAGTCCCACCCATTAGGGTTTCCAACATCACATGATCACTTTCCCTCAAAAACTCGCGTTGTAGCTCCATCAAGGCTACTCCTCCATACCGCATTGTTGACTTAGTCAACTGACCGAATCAACATGATTCTCTTCCCTGTGTTCATACATGGAAAGTGTAAAATCTAGCTACTAGAATGATCCCCTTCCACATTATGATGGATTTTATTCATAAGCTTTTTATTCCCGCATGGGCCTCCTTACCCATTTATTAAACTCCTAGGTGAAATTAGACAAAAATAAATATTCCAATTCTGTCGCATGTAAATTTTGGAATATTATAGTCCTCCCTCCCAAATGTTGCTTGTCCCTCAAGAAACCGCAGAACGAGGAATCCGAAGAACCTCCTCTTCTTCCCCTTCTAGCATCCCTCATATGATAAGATCCTCCAAAGATCAAGATGTTGTATCATCAATGCATCTCCAAGTTGCCCCTCCCTGAATGTGTAAGCTAGCTTTTTGGTGAGCATCCCAAATAGCTACTTCTATCCCTCTAACAAAGAAATGTCCATGGAGGAAGTCGATGGGTTAGCAGTAAAGGTCCTCTTAAGGGCATGTGGGCTGGGATATATATGTATAGGTTCACCATCCCCATTTTAATCTCCCATCCCCAAGCTATCAACCATACAAAATGAGTCTCCCTCCCGTAATGGAAACTAATGAAGAATCTCTTCCACCTTGGCTCTTGCAATGTAGGTGGGGCTTTGAATAACCGAACATGCTGTAGAAAATATGGCCTACCCCACGCTCAGTCTTTTCTCTCCACTCATATGATGAGTGTAGATTCCATGTTGATCATGGGCTCGCAAAACAAGTTGCCCTCAAGTGGCAAGAAAAATATTGGATCTTCAAAGATCCCTCTTCCAAATTTATGGTTTGTGTTGGCCCAAAACCACATTCCATTCAAAGTGAATGGCACATCACTACCATATGGCATCCAAATGCAGAAAATTCTGTTGAAGGTAATGTGCAAGTGTGGATGATACAAATGGTCTCTCTGTGGATAGAGCTGACTGTAATCTTTCCAACCGTTGATTTAGAACATCATGTAGGTAAAGTTGTTCTCCATCTTAACTACCAGCTTGTGCATGTGTTTCTCATCTATTATAAGGTAGTAAGCAGCAATATATATCATTTGTACATGATCAAAACAATAATACACTTTCCCAAATCTCATGTAGAAATGGGTTATCATCATTAAGCAAAGGTTGGCCCCTAAAGTGACCATATAACCCAAAAAGATAATCTTGCTCCTTTCATGGAGCAATGCACCGTGTATAGATGGTAAAAAGATGCAAATACTCAATGGAACAATCAACAAGTACAGGTAAAATTTGCATTTCTTACCATACATAGTGCATTACGCGAAAGTGAGGTCCATGAATGAGTCCTCCCCATGAGAATCTCCTCATAAAATCTGCAAAGAAGGGGATACATACTCTTCTCGGGGACACTCCATCAGATAAGAACATACTCCCAAGTGACGACTGTAGGCCTTGGTGATAAGTCTCTAGTCACTCCATGACTTCTTCCTTTGACATTCCACATACTAAAGCCATCCACCATCATGTCAAGCTATGTGAGAAGATCTTCTTCCATGTGGAAGCTCCTCCTTTCCTTCAATGCCGAAGGGTAGCCTTTGCACTTTGAATGTCCCTTTCCTTCCTCCAAAAATATCATGATGAGCTATGGGAAAAGTTTTCCCCATACTCTCCCAAGTGTAACCATAGCAACAACAACTCTTGTCATTGCCCTCTTCTCTCCTCATACAATCCATAAGGTAAGCATCATGATGGTATATCTCTGTATGATGACCCATACAAACAAATCTTCTATTTCCATAGCATATGGGTGCCCTACAATGCTCTCCTCTCCATGTAACATACCTTGTGAAAAAGGGTATGTCTGATATGTCTAGCCAAACTCTCTAAAAAGTAGCCAACGTAGCTTTGCCTCTTTCGCCCTGTAGTCATAGATCTACAAGTGGATCACCAACATCTTGCTCTCCATCCACTCTCATTCATCCAAATGTGGATGTCTCCATTCATGCTTCCTCTTGGTATCTCTCACAATGAAGACCACCAATCTCCCAAAGAAGATTTTTCTTCTTGCACCTCATGGGAAGTTGAGATCCAAATCCTTGGAGATATTTTGGAAAATACCTCTTTATCAATGATCCTTTCTAATCCATGAGGACCCAAGTGTGCTAAAGGTAAACATCATCATAAAATAGCACAATGTTCATCATGCCTTCCAAATTTCCCCCACAACCCAACCCCGAGTGTTGCATGCAACTTATGCAAAGGGTGCATTGAGATGATTTTTTTACCCCATCATTGATCAAACCTAAGATGTGGCACTTAGTGCAATGACCGTTGCTCTATGATCGGCAATTTGTTTTCATCTTCTGATCATGTAAAGACAAATTTCCAAGGCTTCCCATAAGATTTTATGAAATTATAGAAAATGGAAATTCATGCATACTCTCGGGTAGTGTCTTGGGAACGATCTTGTATGGTAATGCAAGAGTTCCCCCTCCAATGTGTGTTGGCTTGCCCCAACTGTCAGATGTAGATGGTTGCTCCTCTAAGTGATTGAGACAATGCTCGGTACAAGACTCCTCAAGTGGTGGTGAGGACTCCTCCTCTTTGTGATCTTCTAACTGTCAAATCCTTTGATCATGCTCGTGAGTGAAATCTACAAAAGTAAATACTCTTGCATGACTCACATGGCTGAACCACCAAGTGCTTGCCTCTTCTCTCCAAGTGCAAGAGTTGAGATCTCCATCTGCTTCTCTTCTACTACTGTCTGTAGTAGGAAGTATTCTTCTAGTCTTCATCACCCAAGATTTTGCTGAACATATGGGTGATCCATTGAAGGTAGATAATAGAAACCTATTGCCCCTTTATCAGCTGCTACTGTTGTATGGCCTCCTTTCTTCTTTTAAATTGATGAAAAATAAGCAAGATCTAGAGTCTCTCTCCGAAAGCTCTAGGTTGAGACTTCGTACTCTCCTAAATATCCACTCATGATCTCATGTTCTAAGTGGTATTCTTGCTCTTCACTCCCTCTATGAGAATAGGAAGTGCATGGGTCTTCTATTTCTCTTGAAACCTTCTAGACGTCTCACCGTAGCTTTCTCCTTTCAAACCCTCTTGGACTTTCATCTACGCATCTTTCTTCTTCCATATGTTTAACGTCCTCGAGAGGCGTCTTCTTAGATCTGAAAATCTGATGAGAGTAATCTCATCCTCTCCATCATTCTAATCGTCTGCTTCTTCTCTTATTATTTTTATAGCCGGAACTCACGTAAGCTGAGCCAAGACTATGTTTCCGATACCACTATAATATCCCAAAAGAGGAAATTGCTACAACAATAAGAACACCTTTGTAGATGTTCCAAAGTTGGAGCTTAATCAATACATGAACACAATAATGGATGTTAACTATATGAATAGACTCATATGATGTGTTAAAATCACATCGCCATCAATTAAAGCTACAACATACTGAACTTTCTATACTTCATTTTAAGTGATCCAAAAGTTGGGGAAAAGTAGCAAAATAAGCCCCAAAAACGTTATTCCCCGGCTAATATTTGCATATAATAAAAGAGGAAAATAATGGTGGGATCCCTTATATTACGTCACGATGGGACTTACATACAAAATGGGAGCAAAAACAAATCACTCTAGCTAAGTTACAACAGCATCTCCTGGCCCCGATATGGCTCAAAAAGGCCCAAATCCCATGACTTTTAGCATACAAAATGATCAAGCAAGGGAAAACGTGATTCAATGAGGGTTTCATACAAAAATCATGATACTCAATATATCTGGAGTTTATATTATGCAAGAGTGCAAGAAAAATGGGGATTCAAACTCTTTATACAACAAAAGACAACCTGACGATGGGCTTCTTAAAAGTATACATGTGATAAAATGACAAAGTATGCGATCTCTGCATCTAGATCTGGAAAAATGTAGTTTTAATACAGCTTTGAATATATATAACTGATATGTACTAAAGAACATGAAGAAGAATGATGTACAAAAGTTTTCCCGGAGTAAGGGCTGGGCCCTTCCTCCAAGGAATAAGCTCACAAGCAAGGGTTCAAAACCCTTCTACTACAACACTTCCGAAAAAGGACGTTAGCTTTCTGCAAATGACTATGTTGCTAGAAGATGGGAAATGATTTGGACACATGCCAAGATGTAAAATATGTTCCAAGACCTTCCTCACAGTATCTCCCAACAGTACAAGGGAGCTCCTCCCCTTCCGAAAAGATAAGCTCAAAAGTGGTGTTGTGATCTTCCCACTGCAACACCCCGGCAACACAACATTTTCACCTGCTGCAAGAATAACGCTTCTGTAGTTGAAGGGAGGATGCTTGCTCAAGCTTGAATGTGGGAAAATGAAGTATAATTCTCATCCAAGAGTGCATGCTCAAGGAAGGAGAATGAATCCCTGCGAGAATGCCTTCTGTGCTAATGTAGCATTTCATACTGGAATCTCAACAAATTTAAGAATGCTCAATAGTCTAAGTGCACTTTCAAAAATAAATAATCAATAAGCTAACTCAAATGGCTTCCATCTCTTTCCCTTATAAGTTTTGTGAGCCCTCCTCACCTCGGGTCCCACCCCATTAGGGTTTCCAACATCACATGATCACTTTCCTCAAAAACTACGTTGTAGCTCCCATCAAGTGCTACTCCTCCATACTGCGTTGTTGACTTAGTCAGACTTTGACTCGAATCAACATGATTCTCTTCCTCGTTCATACATGGAAAGTGTAAAATCCATCTACTATTATGATCCCCTTCCACATTATGATGGATTTTATTCATGTTTTTATTTCCCGCATGGGCCTCTCCCTTACCCATTTATTCAAACCTCAGGTGAAATTCAGCAAAAATCATTATTCCAATTTGCCGTGATGAAAATTTTGGAATATCATCATGGTCATCACCACGTTGTTACTCACCTCGACATGGCACCTATGGGTCAAGAAGTTAACTGAGACGCAAGAAAATCCTCTGGAGATTTCTATGAAGCTCGGTTGTGCCAAGAGACGATGCCTGAGCTTGGGGTGCATCAAATCCAGGGACAAACTCGAAGGCCATGCACCTTGAAATCTAGAATCTCGCGGAAATAATGAGGAAAATAAGCTAGCTCGTACGTACGGGTATCATTATACGTCAGGTGTCCGCCACCCAAGGATCAGTGCCCTCACGTTGGTGGACTACATGCGCGACGGGGGACCTAGCCCACTATGTCCCTAAAGAGGCTGTCTCACCTCAAGTGATCCGACGTTATGGTGCGTGGGTGATCTGTCGTGTTGCCGTGGACTAAGGCATAATGTGATCAACCACTACACCCCGCCTTAAACGGTGCTTATGTTCCATAATTAAAAAAAACACAATGGTGTCAGCTTCCGCCCATCCGTAGGGCATAACGATCATAACTATCGTACTTATGACTGGGTAATAGATAGACCGAGGAAACCTATACAATGCTGTACAAGCTGACCCTTATTCACACACTATCTCCCTTGTCGAGAGGAGGCTCCCCGCCAGGGGCGGGGGTGAGGGGGAAGGGGTGGAGGCATAGGGTCGTGGGAGAGGGCAACCGATCTATTAGTAACCAGTGGAGAAATAGGGCACTTTGCTAAGGGATTTGCCCTAACCCCGTTGATGACACTGGCGACATTATCGACAATCTGGGATCCATGTGATCGAAGACTCCGTCCGCCTCTATAGCAAAAATGTAGAAAAAACAAGACACCAACATAGAATGCATGCAGAGGGTTAAGTGTGGAATCCACGTGATGAAGCATCGTTGTTAATTTCATAACGCACATCGGCATGGCTACCGGAGGAATTTAGGAGAAAGTCAGCGATCGAGCTCCCTTATCCAAAAAGCTGATATCAAACAAGAAATCTCGACCTACGTAGGCGTAAAGAAACCTTCATCGCAGCTCGCAAAAAGGAAGCTTGTGGAGCAAGGATTAGGCATCTACTTCCAAGGCCAGCAACAAACCTAAGAGCGTGCATACAACGAAGTTAAAACCATTCCTACAAGCATGTATGAAGTTGTTATGCAACGCAAGATAGTAGAAAATATTCAACACCGATAAACAGCACTATCACGTAAAGAACTAACCTCCGTTTTCTAGGTTAGAGATGTTCACAAACTATACAAGCACAAGAAGTGCAATCGAAGGAAATGTGGCTAACATCGTAGATCGACGACTATGAAATGGATCAAGTTATCTTGGATCTAGGATCAAATGCAAAACGTCCCTGTCTGCAAGCAAACATGGGCAAAGGGATGGGAGAACCTGAGTCACGGAATCGTCTACTATAGCTAGCTTGCGCATGGCATAACCAACGTAAAATCATAGCCATCGGGGAGTGTGTCAGTAAAAGATTATGGTAGATATCGCAGGAGTTAAGGTGTGTGCAGATTTTGAAATAATATAGATTCTAGAAGATGTGGACCCTTATCCTCCACTACTGGGACTAGATTGGGTGATAGACATGGGAGGCATTATCAACTTCAAGAAAAGAAGCATGGTTTTTTAGAATGATGGTACGAGAGTGATAGTCCCTCTAGACCCTGCGGAAGGAGAGCTGGCATACTGCATCCCGTGTTCGTCGAAGACAACGTATACCATATTTATAAACTCACTAGCATGGGACAAAGATTAGATTAATCCTACGGCCTCTACATGGTGGTTTTACCGGGAGAAGTATGAATTCTCTCTCAACTCCGATGTGAGATTTAAAATTGGCATAATCTACAGCATGATGTGATACTAGTGTTGCAGAATAAAGTCTTAGTGATCATGAAGAGCTTCCATGTATCTCCCTCGTAGGTAAGAAAAATACCCTACTTTGATGGTTTTGGTAGTAGTTAGGGAGTTTTTTATGAACATTTTAAGGCGAAGTCCCAAGGGGAACGAAGAATGTGGGCACTTAACCTAGCCATGTGCAAAGCAACTCCTTCTGATGATGGTGGGAGACTCATAAAGGGACATTCCAAGATTGGGAGGAATGCTGCAGTGAAATGATGATCCTATGGTTCGAACCTCCAGCTTCACCTTACAGCGCAGAGAAGCTTCTCGCTTGGCCAAGGATACCCGACGCAACTCATGTGACTGCAGCATGGACGGAGGCGATAGTGTGAAAGGACTGTGAACGAATGGGTCCACTCCGTTTATTCATGCCTTGGGGCTTTCAATTCCCACTCACATGGTATGATCCGACATGCAACTGGCGGACTAAACGATACCCACCAATAGGAGACCATGAAGGATGATTTTGTGGGGATAGTTTGGGTTGATAGGTAGAACCGAGGAATTAGACGAGGCCCTGAGAGGATATAGCATGCCCTACGTATTGATGACTCACACCCTCGTGTGGACTACGAGGCACCCGCATGGGATACGCAGATGCGGATATTTTTAATTGTCACAATCTATTAATGGAGGAATGTGATGAAGACCCATGAAATGTCACTATCCTAGAATTGGCGGGATAATGCCAGCTTTTGGACTCGACCGCAGAGACCATCACGGTACCAAGCCGTCTCTAAGCTAAAAAGAAGTCAACATACTGGGGAATGTGAAGAACAACCTCAAGCTAGCTAAAATTGGGGACTACTAGGGATTAAGATGATACTATTGGGAAAGTTTTCGCAGCTTCTCATAGAGTACCAGACTCTGCTTTTCCTAGCAAAACTCTCGTAACTCAAGGGTATTACAGGGGGACCTAGGGGTCATGCGCATCACTTTAAAACCGGATGTGCGCCCTGTTAAGCAACGACCGTACCGGATTGAACCCCAAGTATAAACAAAAAGTCGTAGAAGAAATCGACCAAATGATCACCGCAGTATCATTGAACTCTAAGAATAGTCGGGATGGAAAGCTCCTATGGTGGTCTCGGGTAGAAGAAGACTAAAGGAGAAATAAGAATCGTGTTGATTCGGTGGAAAATGAATGATATCCGCGTTCATGATCCTTTCCTTGATGCCACCTCGACGAAATTCTCGATAGTGTGGGGAGGACAGAAGCGTACTCATTCACTCTGATGGGTTTTCGAGCATACTATCGTATCGGGGATCACACTTGAAGATCGCGAAGCAGAAAATACATTCTCCACTAAATGGGGATCCTTCAAGTACACCATCATGTTGATGCCATTTGGGCTCAAGAATGCCTCTTCCACTTTTTTTCGCGGTGGTGGTCACAATATTCCGGGATGTTCATCAACAAGTATGTGGAGTGTATATTTTGATGATTGGGCAAAGTATTTGGGTTGGTAAATAAGCATGTCTCAAACCTCGCATAGTGATGTTGGATGCCTGTAGGAAAGCACCGCATTTCCCTAACATATGTAGGAAGTGTATATTCTGCGTTACCATTTGGGATCTTCATAGGCCACATAGATCCATCGACAGGACTCGAGTGGTTGACTCACACAAGGTGGAAGTTATCATGTAAATTTGTGGTATCTACCACTAAGAAATAGTTGTGCTCCATCCCTGCTAGCACAAGTTACTATAGGAAGTTCATCTAGTGGTATGTACTAATCACAACATCCCATGGAGAAGTCAGAAGTAAGCGACGTTTCATTTTGTTTTGGGACGTGGAGTGTCTTAAGAGCTTGAGCTTACTCAAGGAAAATATGGTTTTACACCTAGCTCCTGCCATATTTCTGATCGGGAAAATTTTTTCCATGTCCATGCGTAGATGCTTTCCAAAAATCGCCCGGGGAGATGTCCTACAGTAGCCCGAGGAAGGGGACATTGACCACCCGATTGCATTTGGCTAGTAGGGGATTTCGAGTGTGGAGTATAACTACTCCACTACTCGAGTGCGAGGGCTGGCCATGGTATATGCCTCGTATAAATACCAACATTATAGTGTTAGGAGGGCATTCCTCAAGATGTTCGTCAGCACTCACTCTACTTTTGAAGTACCTAGTGAATAAGCCCGTGTTTGGGGAAGATTTGCCGATGGATACATTGATATGCAAGAATATGACTTCGAGATCATCGTGAAGCCATAGGAAACTAAATGTTGGGCCAGTACCACTCGTCCCTGACCTAGAGTGGGAAGAAATGACTAACCTAGTAGAAGGACTCAATCGGATGCTAGTACTATTTTCTATTAAGGTGGTTGATGTGCACTTCACCGACATCATTCACTTCTTTAACTACTGTGGATGGATCTTGCAGAATATTCCTAAGTATCAATAGAAGAAGATATCGGGTAACATGTGCATGCGACTCTTTACCATCATAGTGGGCCACTTAAATAAGTTGGGAGTTGATGAGGTATTGCGTAGATACATTCCTGGAGCATGAAAGACAAGTCATCTTGCAGGTATCTATGGAGTGCATAGCGGGAGGTCACGTCGCAAGGAAAGCGACAAATGATACAAGATCTTTCGAGAGCTGGGATATGGTGTGCCCACACTACATAATGACACTCATAAGCCTATTGAAAATCCGCTATGACACATGTCAAAGGATAGGAATACCGTCGTGAAGGGATGAAATTCCCTCGCAACCACAAAGATGGCCCTACAAGCGTTTGACAAATGGGCCATAGACTTTGTGGGGCCCGATCAACCCACCAAGGAAGAAGGCAGGTGCCCACTACATCATTATTGTGATCGATTATGTAACCGGGTGGGCCGAAGGCACAAGCTATGAATCTATTGAGACTATGGATCACTAATCGCTGCACTTTTATTTTTTGTAGAACATATTCTAACCGGGTTTGGCTATCTTAAAATCTTAATGAGCGATAAAGGTAGCATTTTGTTAATGAAACAATACAAGATTTAATCAAGAGTTTTGGATCCACCACGTAGACTACCCCCTTATCACCCAGCTGAAAAATGGAGCAAGAGGGATATTTTTAATAAAATCTTGGAACAGCGGCTGATCAAGAGTACCATAATGTCAATCGTCTACAGGATGAGCACATCCCGTCATCCTCCGGGCCTATCGAAACCATCACATGCAATAAAATTGATCGGGGAAAACGCCGTTTGGATGGTTTTATGGAAAGGAGGCAATTATGCCCATGGATTACATTGCTCCTACTCCCCGCATCATCGCAACCTTTACGAACATGGCAGTAGTGCTCGATATCATGGAAAAAACGCTTAACGCAGCCTAGTCGTCTTGGAAGAAGATCAACTCATTACTAACCCCTTTTTGACATCGGCAAGTTCAGAAGGCCTCGAGAAAAATCATGGCATGATAGACATATATGGAAAAATACCTTTTTGGAGGGAGAATTGGTCATAGTTATACTATGTACCGCTTTGCAAAGCACTTGGGGAAGTTCCAAGGTCACTAGCTAGGGTCCCTATATGGTAAAGGAAATCACTCGACTAGGGGGAGATGTTTGGTTAGCTAATCGCATGATGATATACGTACCAAGATGATGTCAATGGAATCTGGCTCAAACCGGTATCAAATCAAAATGACTAGTGTGGGCGCATGTAGTCTCATAGGGCGGTATGATGTGCAGGCAAAGGACCGTTGTACTGTACAAGAGAAGATCGTGCAGTGTCTAGAAGTCTCAAGAGGTGTGGGTGCCGAGGGAACAAAGGGGTCGATCGTAGGTCCGGAAGCCAAGGGAGGGTGCATTGGGCATGAAAGTGGTCTCGTGTGCAGTGTGTCATACATGTGTACACATAAAACTAGCCGTTGGAACGAGTAGCGGTGCACTTCGGGAAACCGGGCTTTATGTTTGGGGGAGGGTTACATGTGAAATTAATATGGCAACTTACAAGGATTGTTTACTATGATGAAATTAATATGGTGACTTATGAGGACTGCTTATGGTTTCCTATAATGATGAAAGGAAATTTCCAAGGATGATATGAGTGGGTTTTCCTTCGTGATGGCTATAAAACTGGACTTTCTTTCGGTAGCTACTAGGGTTCAAGGCTTGGTTTAGCTGTATTGGGCCTTCGAATACCCCGATATCTATCATTTTCTAGTTATCCACATGACTACCGAAACTTGACATCCATCTAATCGTATAGCTCATGGAGTTTGTCTTCTCCGGGCTAGATGCTCCGGTACCAACTCCATTAGCCCCTCGCCCGAGACGCACTCCTCCGAGCAGGGGACTGGCGTGAAGTCCAAGAATTAAAACTCCCGTAGCGGAAGAATTCGCTTCCACCTTAGTCAGCGTGGGAAAGGAAAATAGAAAGTTAAGCAGTGCATCCGGTGGTAAGGGGGAAGCCTCACACTTCCCGGAGTCGGTAGTCCCCCTAGCATTTCCCTAAAAAGTAAAATAATCTCCAAGCCCCTCTAAACCCCATGGCGCTCACTGGTAAGGTATATAAGCATCCCCACCGACCTTAGTTACCACCTGCATGTCACGGGCCACGCAAAACGAGCTAGTAAGGTATGCCCAATAGTGGATGTTGTCGTGTCTACGCTTCGTACGTCTGCTGGTCCCTACAAGATGTGCCTCATCCGGGGGATATGGTTTGGCCACCTCCACGATCATGTTTGATGATCATGACTTGGGTAACCTAGATGATTTTCCTTCGCTAGCTCCATACCTGTACTCAAAACAGGTCATCAAATATTGTATACCCAAAGTAGAGCCAATGGTTTGGGTCAAGGGACTAGCTAGCATTGGAATTATGAACTTACTGCGCCTTCCTCATTTCAATCGCTACAACATCACTAGCCTAGTCATTTGCTAATTGATGGTACTATTTCATGATGGCTTCTTATGGCTTCAAGGTCGCATACCGATAGATGTTTCTCTCATTCACTGCATTACTAGCCTCCCTATGCATGGGCCTAATCCGCGGGATGGCATAAGCAAGAAATTTGAACATCACCTCGCTAAAAACCAAGCGTCGGGACAAGTATGGGGTCAAGTGTACACAAAATTGTGTCTCCTCGATTAGAGACATATCAACTGATCTCAAGCACCCTTCTCGTGTACCTCGCATCCTCGCCCGCAAGGTGATGCGGGAAATGTCGTGCAACAACCACCCCTTCCCATGTCATTCAAGTCGTTGGCACGCTGTGAGAAGTGTGTTTGCTTTAATCGGTCCCAATACTTGGTAGAAGAATTCCTCGACAATGTTCTTAAGGCTCGTGGAGCATGGCAAAAAGAATTATACATACTCATGGTTGATCCCGCTGATTGTGTTAGTTGCTCGGGAACTCCCTGAAGACGTAGTCTTTCCTCCGGGTGTAATATCCCAAAATTGGGATCAGCATTTTCAAAGAACCCATCGAAATAACGCACTCCCGAGAATTCAAATGCATTGAAATGAGTTTAGTATCCTTGTATCCCTTAGATCTGCCTCATCTAAGATCTAAATCCAAAAGGAGAGAAAAATAAATAAAACTAGGTGGAAGTTAAATAGATCTCCCACAACCTAGTCTAGCTAAAAAACACCCAAAGAGAGGGGTTGTGCAAATAAGTATGCAAGGACTGCCTGCAAATAATGTAGTTTATCAATTTACAAGTGTGGGATCAAAATGGAGGTCTCACTCTTTCAACTATACATCAGAAAAATTAGATCTACAATGCATCTTATATAGTGTATAATAGAAAGGGAAAGATTGTACAGAGACTAGCCTTCAAAAATGAGGGCACATACAACAACATGAAATGGCAGTAATCAAGCTCGACAGTTGTTATTTTCATTATCAAGGCGTAGATTAAAAATTAGATCTAGAGCATATTTGTACATAAAATGATTGATCTGATTTTAGATGCGGGTGTATAATAGGCTCCTCTATACACTCCCTTGGGATCTCAGCAGCATGAACAATCGATGAGTGATCTCGCCAGATCTAAGTCAACAGATTTGAAAAAGATCGTAAAATTATGAATCATAACATATGAAGCAAGACTCATGATCTGAACTAACATGGATTGAAGTTGGCTAATCCATGGATCGATCGAAGTGGAAGGAAGGACTAGGGGATCCAATCGACTAGAGATCTCTCCTTTAAATGATGCCAAGTCACCTCCGCAACTCTACTCTCTGCAAATAACGTGGCCAAGAAGAGAGACTAATCGGAGGCCCTAAGAATGAGCCCACTACCAATGTGTGGATCTCAATCTCAACCCACTTAATGCACTTTCCAAGAGGTTAAAAGACGCACTCCACCGAGAAAAGAGGCACCAAGACAAGCGGATTCAATCTGCCTGTGTTCCACTTGTTGCAACTCAAATGGACAACCCAATCCCGAGTGGTGACTACATTGTAGATGCAATATGTGGCTTGACAAATGCCGAATAGTGGACTAGACAATCAAGACTCTCTCAAGAGTTGGGTCAAGGAAGAGGTAAGAATCCTAAACAAAGAAAACCCAAAGAGTACCAATGGAAAATACCTTCGTAAAATAATATCCTCATAACCTTTCCCGGTTGTCTTCTCTCCTCCCTTTTATAGGTAAAGCCTTGTCAAACCCTAAACCACCTCAATGATTTATCCCCTTTCTACATGTAGCCTATCTAGAACTGGCACAGGTATCCATGAGGTGTTCTATCGCACATAGACTGTGGCCGTTGATTTGGTCAAGGCCGACCCAATATTGTGATTTAAACCCAACACATTCTAGAAGATTTTGTTTCAGTAATTTAGACATGCCTCATCTTTAGGCATTGATTTATTCATATTTTCCTGAGTTTGAATTCATCCTTCACATTTTATTCATTAAGAAATGCAAAAATAAAAACAAAGAAAAATAGATACTCCATTGAAGGCTAAATGGGAATATTACTGGAGCATGGATGTGTGAAGGAGCTGCTTTTCTTTCAACCTCCGGGACTCCAAGGACCCCAACATAGTGAGGTGAAAAGGCACTGCCACTCAACGAGGACAAAAGATTCCAAAGAAACTGACATTCCAACGCCCCTATCCCCAATGGTCTATGACAAGTGCTAAAGCATATTCACCGCCTTTCAGTCACAATGCACAATGTGCAAATTCGGGCTTATATGAACGCACTTGGCATAATTTACAAGATGACTTCCCCGAGCCGAGCATGAAATTGAGTGGGTCAGATGTTTCGACTCGCGTAACGGAGGCCCTGGCCCATCCCACCACCCCACTTAGCTCAAAGAATGACGCGGATTCCTCCCATCACGTCGACAGGTAGTTCCTAAATAGCCCTACCATGTCGCCTAAACTAGGACTCCCCGCCCGACTGACGATAATGAATCAACCGAGGTACACCGGTCCTACATAGTCTTCCAACGACCTCGGGAAATCATCCCACGTCTACAAGAAGCGTGTCACTAAACCAAATTTCCAAATATGAGGAAGTACTCCTAACAGATGATCTAGACAAAATCATGATGTACACACGCAACACAGCAATGGACTACTCGGAAAGATAAGAACAAGGATGTGATGAAAAGTATTGTAAATGGAACTATGTGTCGGCACAAAGCGTACACCCTTCAAGCGGAAAGGATCGCAAGATAACGTTGCCGAGCATGGGATAAATGTGAGGTAGAATAAAGCGAGTATGAACAAGTGGCATCTAGCTACCTGTGGCCCCACATCCTCCCAACCACTATGAGCACCACCCTACTAGCTTCTAGGTGTTTCCTTTACATCGGGAACCTACCGAATAGTGTCTCCAACCAAGAATGCCCTCGTTAACCTTGATATCAACAGATCACAATGAGCAGCTACGTGAGATATTTACTCATCACCAAGGAATTGCGGGGCACTGTGAACCTGCCACAACAACACCCCGGTTGAGGTCGAACAGACTATCAGACCACGTTGGTCAGCTCTGCCTAAACCAGTCACGCATGTCGCCATTATCGCACAACAAGCTACCTTGAACAACATCGACTATCGACATGCGAAGATATGCCTGGGTGATTCCTCGCTTCGCCGGGCCCCGTGCCAAGATTTGGTTGTCCGATAGCTACTAAGGGATCCTAAAGCTAAGGTATAAACTTTCAGACCAAATTCAAACTTCAAATTGCGCCATCATGTTCTCAAGCTCCAACATGGAACTCTGGGAGGAATGCCCATTGAACTCGCACTAGTTACCGAAGCCACTACGTCATCACCTGAAAAATCAGTCGTGGTTTTGCTTCCGTTTGGAAAATTGATATGGAAATTTGGTCCTAGTGTGGGGGTACGATCCTCTCCTCCATGAGAGAACAATTTAAGAGTAGGACTTTTGAGCAACTGAAGCTACTAAGGTCTGTCTGTTTCAAATATGGCTTGCATGACTTTAGAGAAGCCATGCACTTCATAGTAACATTGCTGCACTCCAATGAAAAAAATCAAATCCTCGCCGACCATTTGACACCTCGTCTGGGAGGACGCCTGGCCTTTCACAAGACATACAGATGGGGTGGTTCGTCAATTGAACTAGGCTCTCGGGATGCTGTTTGCCTGGCTTGGCCTCTAAGGACCACTCATCTCGTAACCAGTGGAGGCTCATGTGCAACCACCGCGCAGCCTGGGCATTGCCTCCGTCTACTTCTCATCATGGAACAACTCAAAGAAAGGATGAAGATTCACCCAAGCTGACTGGTATGAGTCACAAGATTTAGGTTTGGGGTCTGCTAGAACGAGGTCCCCAAGCTACATTTTGATATATATTTTAAGCTTCATTTTTTATATATTTTGTACCAATTATCCTATCAATCTGCCAAGGTCAAAGTCTCCAATGTTTGTAAAAATGGGTCAAAGGGTAGACCTAGGTCCACAAACCATGGTTCGCAGACTGTTAGATGGCAGTGCTGCCAAGTGATGATGCATGATGGATACGAGTCTAAAGGAACAAGTAAGAGATACATCAGATGCTACGTGTGAATTAAGATCTCATAGGGTTGTTTTCGGGTAAGGACTCCTGATGTGTGACGTGTGCGCAGAACCTCATCTCCGCCGTGTGCAAACTCCTCTAGGTTGTGTACCGGGTTTGTTTTGGGTTGTGTTAGAAGTCACAACAACCCTCCAAAAATACATAAAATCATAACACATACTTCAAAATTTTTGGAGCCCCTTTGAAACTAAAGAAGGAAAAAGCCAAGTAAAGTTTAAAGAGCAAGTCGCTAAGTCGCGTATCCATGATTTGCGACCCATGCGACCTATGCGACTCTGCGACCCTTAGGTCGCATAGGTCGCCAGGTCGCAAGAGTCGGAAGTCAATCAATTCGCGACCTTGCGACCCAGCGACCTTAAGGTCGCAAGGTCGCAAAAGTCGCAAAATTAAGTTTTTAGGGAATTAGCGACCCAGCGACCTAGCGACCTAGCAACCTTTAGGTCGCGAGGTCGCAAGGTCGCAAACTCACAACTTGCGACCTCATTAAGTATCCGCACGTGCGACCTTTTTATATAAGGTCGGGTCGCTAGGTCGCATTTGTAACTCTCAGCGAAAACCGTGGAATTGTTCTGACAGGTCGACTGGCGCGTTTTCTTCCGGGTAAGTTGCCTTTTTCCTCCCTATGTTTCCCTCTTAAGCATTTCTTGCCATTATTGAGCCTCCCCACGGTCTTATTTATTTGCTGGAAAGGATGTAGGGTTTTTTCCTTTGAGTTTCACCGTTGTTTTGTTTCCCACAAACCCCAAGGGCACCCGTCTCTTGCCTAAATCCTCATGGCTATGCCTTATGGTCAGTTTAGGCCCTTTCAAGCCGCATACTTTTCTCGTTAGGGAAAGGTTAGCCGCAAAGTCGCGCGCGCGCGAAACCCTCCGGCAGGCGCAAGTGCGACCTGCGACCTAGCGACCAGGTCGCAAGGTCGCAAGGTCACAAAATTCCTTCTCAGCGACTCTGCGACCCTGCGACCTAGTCGCGAGGTCGCGAGGTCGCGTGTGAGTCCTTTGTGTGGATCAGCGACCCAGCGACTCCCAGAGAAAAATCAATTAAACTTTGCATGTATAGACTTTATTCAGCCATTATCATCATGTCTTTCTTATCCTGGGATTCTGTTTTAAATGCAACAGGTGAATTTAGAGCAGACGCGGTACCGGTCCTCTCCGACTCTAGCAATATGGCACCCCGAGTATCCCGAAGGAGAAGTAGGCAGGTGGTGGAGGAAGAGTCAGACACAGATATACAAATATCTCCGCCACCAATATACAGAGACACCCTTTGCACCTTCGCAAAGGAGGATAGCCTTAGGTGGTATGAAGTATACCGTGAGTTCGCCATGCCAGAGGATGAGTTTCCAGAAGATCTCCCGGACCGGGAAGTATACCTGAAAGTCAAGAAGTCCAAATTGCACTTAGCAGGGTCACATCCCGCCATCTTTCCGTGCCCAGAGATGTTGGACTGGATCATACAGAAGACGGATCCGAAGAACTTCACAATCCGAGATAGTGCAGGAAAAGCCTTCGCAACACTGGAGAGTTCAAAAGCACAGGTCTACTACTCGCTACCTAAACCAGAGGTGAACTTCACCCCAAGATGGTTTTCTGCAAATGAAGTGCCGATGGTTGATACAATCAGAAAATGGTGGGCAGAACCAGATAAATTCAAAATAAAAAAGGACCAGGAGTACCCGGTGGCCAGTCTGAGGAAGGTGTATAAGTTAGTGGCCGCCATGCTGTGCAGAATATACGGGCGTTCGGACGCCACCACTTTCAACGGAACATGGGCAACCATCATGGAACACGTAACAGTATATGGCACTCGGTTCAATTGGGCCGGTATATTAATGGGCTCCATGCACACAAATTTGGCTTCAGCTTTAGCCCCAGACGAGGGAGCGCCATCAGAATTCTATATGGCTTCATATCTGCTAGATGTTGTCTGTGCCCAGTTGCATATTGAAGGATGGCCGCATAACTAGGACTCCGAACAGACCCAGGCAATACACTTGCAGACCAAGGTATGCTGGGAATCCAGGTACAAGCCAGACATCGAGCAAATCTCTCATATATTCATTCCCGCCCTCTACGGGAAGCTATTCGGTCAAGACACCCCCCTGTATTTCTTGGCGAGCAATGGAGACACTGGGTCAGGTGGCACACTGGTTTCCATTCTCTGAATTCATGATCATCCGAGTATTTGGCTCGTTTAAAGCACCACATGCTCTGCCCAAGTTTATTACTGATAAGGTGCTCATGCAGAAGGTATGTTTCCAGATGACCTCGGGCTTCTCGAACGTACTTTCCAAAGGGAAGAAGAAACCTTGGCCCGCTCTACCTCTCACCATTGGTGCCTATACAGCCAAAGACTCCAGAGAAGTAGCGCGTGAAGGGGAAGAGGTAAAAAGTTATCACTTCAGAAACCTAGATTGCCGAACTTATGACCCAGTCAGGATAGTTCCTGAGCATTGCAAAAGGGCAAATTTTAGATGGAGTTACCAGCATGTCGAGCGCCCAGCAGAGGACGAAAAAAGAAACTGGTACAACGCGGACAGGCATCTAGCTCCAAGGTTCGGCTCTGACCAAGAAGAAGAGGATCACCAGAATTTAGGAGGCTCTTCTTCCTCCAAAGATAATTAAGCACAAACCGGTACGGGGCCTGACACCACAGATCAGCAAAGGGAAGCAGAAGCCCTGGCCAAGAAGGAAGAGGAGAAGAAGATGAAGGAAGATGAAGAGAAACGTAAGAAAGATGCCAGGACAGAGCGAAAAAAGAAAAAAGAAGAAGAGAAGGAAAGACAGGAAAAGGAGGCACAGGCGGCGGCAGAAAAGGCACTTAAAGAAGAACTCGACAAAGTCGATCGCCAAAAGGAGGCAGAACAAGCCGCTGTGGCAGAAAGGAAGAGAAAAGCTGAAAAGGAAGCAGAGGCAGAGGCAGAAAGAAGAAAGAAGGAGGAACATGACAAGGCGGAAGCCGAGCGCCTGCAAAAGGAAAAAGAAAAGGGTCAAACGCAGGACGAAGAGGACGAGCTAATAGATGACATCGACACATCTCCCTTCGAGATTCCTTTAGGTGGCGCAAAGAGTACCCTCAGTGTTGATGATTATCTCGGGGAACAGGAAGAAGAAGTCTTCGACCTGACCAGGTTGACATTCGACCAATTTTCCTTCAAGATTCGGCAAGAGAAAAGGAAATCCTTGGCGCAAAGCCATCCCGCCACCTCTACGGTCGCCACAGGAAAGGACATAGTCCCTGACACTAGGACTAATCCTATTATGATAGTGTCAACAGGCACCGCTTTTGCCGCAGCCACAGAAGAAAATGTCACTAGGATGAGCAGGGAAATCATCTCTTTACAGAACAGGCTAAAAACGGCAGAGCAGGAGAAATCAAGGCTAGAAAGTGAGGTGTTACAGCTCAAAGGTAAGTCCGCCCAAGTGAATGAGGTCCCACTGGCGGTCAGGAAAGAGTGTGATGTGCTGGAAATGACAATGAGGCAAGTATACCAGGAAATGCTTACCCTGAAACAAACAGTGGCCCCGTTGGCAGAGGCACGAGAGGAAACCAGGCAGAAACACGAACAGCTCAAGGAAGCCTCGGCAGCTTTGGACAAAATGATGAACTGGACAGCGCAGTATCAGCAAGCTCCCGAACATGTGCCTAGGAAAGATTGGAGTCATACGCAAGAAGCTAAAGTACAAATCCGGATGAGTATGCAGTCCAAAGACAAACTGACCAAAGATTTAGACAAAGTGATGTCTGCATACAATCACCTGATCAGTGGCATTGACTCTATGAACGCCCTCCATCACATTCCGTCATTAGGAGCACTGAATGAGACTAAAGGCTGGGAGCAGGTAGAACAGGAAATTCAGTCTTTCTTGCAACCCGTGAGACAAGCTGCGGCCGCACCAGAATTCGAAGCATCCCAAGAGAACCTGAATCGGTTTCTTGTCACTCCTGTACAGATCTACACCAAGCTTGCTTCTCTCTCGATGTTGATCTCTCAGAAGAAGGAAACTCTGGTGCCAAATGCCCTAGAATGTATGCATCGAATCAAAGAGGAAAGCCCTCTCGTCGCTCCTATAACAGTAGATTACCAGACTTGGCGAGATTTCCTCAAAGGCAAGAAAGCCGACATCCCAGAAACCTCAATTGCGCGACCACCTTCATAGTTCAATCGCTGGATCGCAGGTCGCACTTGCGACCAGGTCGCAGGTCTCACTTGCGACCAGGTCGCAGGTCGCAATTTTGGCAAACGGGAAGCTGAACCGTCGGGAAGCTGAACCGTCGGAAGGCCATAAGTACGTCTTTTGAATCTATAAATACCCCTGTGGGGAACATTGTAAGGGTTGCTCTTTTTGGGACTGAAAGGCATTATTGCATTGTAACTGAAGGATCATACTCTTGATATATGAAATACAAATACATGTTAAAACCCCTTTGAATGGATGATGTGTTGAGCTGTGACAACATTGTGTGTATTCTGCATGCAGTTTCGGAATATCTTCTGATTAATGAATCTGTGTTATTAATAGTATCATTCATGCACCATAGCTATCTGTGATTGCGTTGATGATGCTCAAGTTTATTATTTACTTTATGATGAATGTTAATGAATTGTTTTATTAGCATATCGTTATATCTTTCGGAAAGTTGAGGGATATTCTTGCCACAAAGAACTGTTTCTTTGGCGGTCAGATTATCCAGCATGCATACCCCATCGATGTGTTGCTAACAACACTTCCTGAGTGTATGCATTCTGTCTATCACCTTGCTACGCACAGTGTCATATATTTGTTTAATACATTAGTCATGTATTCTGTATCGTGTGAATAAGTGTATGTTTGCAGTTTCAATCAGGTTGCTTGAAACCGAAGAGATAGTCATTTAAGTGGTAGCCGGACCCACACTCCGGACGGGATCCCTACTCCAAACGGTTCAAAGTCTAATTGGGACTTTCTACCGGGGAGATCCCCTACTGTTGGCCGGACATATTTTCCCGTCAACAGG